>OU612044.1:176749963-177291405 GCA_914767935.1 Coremacera marginata | reverse complement strand
AGTGCTTCAACTCAATAAAGCCACGCAGCACTGCATTAACCACGTTTACTAGGTTCGAACTTGTTTTCGAACTCAAACTGTATTATCACTTATTTCTGAACACGTTTTTTAACCAAAAAGGTATAATTTATGATTTACTTAAGGCTCATTTACGAGTAAAAAATGTAGCATTTATGGAATATTTGTGAATACGATTTTCTTTTATTTTTTCTATTAAATATCATTTATTGAATGTTAAAAGTTCGTCTTTCAATTTGTAGAAACATAACCATAACCATAACCATAACCATAACCATAACCATAACCATAACCATAACCATAACCATAACCATAACCATAACCATAACCATACCATAACCATAACCATACCATAACCATAACCATAACCATAACCATAACCATAACCATAACCATAACCATAACCATAACCATAACCATAACCATAACCATAACCATAACCATAACCATAACCATAACCATAACCATAACCATAACCATAACCATAACCATAACCATAACCATAACCATAACCATAACCATAACCATAACCATAACCATAACCATAACCATAACCATAACCATAACCATAACCATAACCATAACCATAACCATAACCATAACCATAACCATAACCATAACCATAACCATAACCATAACCATAACCATAACCATAACCATAACCATAACCATAACCATAACCATAACCATAACCATAACCATAACCATAACCATAACCATAACCATAACCATAACCATAACCATAACCATAACCATAACCATAACCATAACCATAACCATAACCATAACCATAACCATAACCATAACCATAACCATAACCATAACCATAACCATAACCATAACCATAACCATAACCATAACCATAACCATAACCATAACCATAACCATAACCATAACCATAACCATAACCATAACCATAACCATAACCATAACCATAACCATAACCATAACCATAACCATAACCATAACCATAACCATAACCATAACCATAACCATAACCATAACCATAACCATAACCATAACCATAACCATAACCATAACCATAACCATAACCATAACCATAACCATAACCATAACCATAACCATAACCATAACCATAACCATAACCATAACCATAACCATAACCATAACCATAACCATAACCATAACCATAACCATAACCATAACCATAACCATAACCATAACCATAACCATAACCATAACCATAACCATAACCATAACCATAACCATAACCATAACCATAACCATAACCATAACCATAACCATAACCATAACCATAACCATAACCATAACCATAACCATAACCATAACCATAACCATAACCATAACCATAACCATAACCATAACCATAACCATAACCATAACCATAACCATAACCATAACCATAACCATAACCATAACCATAACCATAACCATAACCATAACCATAACCATAACCATAACCATAACCATAACCATAACCATAACCATAACCATAACCATAACCATAACCATAACCATAACCATAACCATAACCATAACCATAACCATAACCATAACCATAACCATAACCATAACCATAACCATAACCATAACCATAACCATAACCATAACCATAACCATAACCATAACCATAACCATAACCATAACCATAACCATAACCATAACCATAACCATAACCATAACCATAACCATAACCATAACCATAACCATAACCATAACCATAACCATAACCATAACCATAACCATAACCATAACCATAACCATAACCATAACCATAACCATAACCATAACCATAACCATAACCATAACCATAACCATAACCATAACCATAACCATAACCATAACCATAACCATAACCATAACCATAACCATAACCATAACCATAACCATAACCATAACCATAACCATAACCATAACCATAACCATAACCATAACCATAACCATAACCATAACCATAACCATAACCATAACCATAACCATAACCATAACCATAACCATAACCATAACCATAACCATAACCATAACCATAACCATAACCATAACCATAACCATAACCATAACCATAACCATAACCATAACCATAACCATAACCATAACCATAACCATAACCATAACCATAACCATAACCATAACCATAACCATAACCATAACCATAACCATAACCATAACCATAACCATAACCATAACCATAACCATAACCATAACCATAACCATAACCATAACCATAACCATAACCATAACCATAACCATAACCATAACCATAACCATAACCATAACCATAACCATAACCATAACCATAACCATAACCATAACCATAACCATAACCATAACCATAACCATAACCATAACCATAACCATAACCATAACCATAACCATAACCATAACCATAACCATAACCATAACCATAACCATAACCATAACCATAACCATAACCATAACCATAACCATAACCATAACCATAACCATAACCATAACCATAACCATAACCATAACCATAACCATAACCATAACCATAACCATAACCATAACCATAACCATAACCATAACCATAACCATAACCATAACCATAACCATAACCATAACCATAACCATAACCATAACCATAACCATAACCATAACCATAACCATAACCATAACCATAACCATAACCATAACCATAACCATAACCATAACCATAACCATAACCATAACCATAACCATAACCATAACCATAACCATAACCATAACCATAACCATAACCATAACCATAACCATAACCATAACCATAACCATAACCATAACCATAACCATAACCATAACCATAACCATAACCATAACCATAACCATAACCATAACCATAACCATAACCATAACCATAACCATAACCATAACCATAACCATAACCATAACCATAACCATAACCATAACCATAACCATAACCATAACCATAACCATAACCATAACCATAACCATAACCATAACCATAACCATAACCATAACCATAACCATAACCATAACCATAACCATAACCATAACCATAACCATAACCATAACCATAACCATAACCATAACCATAACCATAACCATAACCATAACCATAACCATAACCATAACCATAACCATAACCATAACCATAACCATAACCATAACCATAACCATAACCATAACCATAACCATAACCATAACCATAACCATAACCATAACCATAACCATAACCATAACCATAACCATAACCATAACCATAACCATAACCATAACCATAACCATAACCATAACCATAACCATAACCATAACCATAACCATAACCATAACCATAACCATAACCATAACCATAACCATAACCATAACCATAACCATAACCATAACCATAACCATAACCATAACCATAACCATAACCATAACCATAACCATAACCATAACCATAATCATAACCATAATCATAACCATAACCATAACCATAACCATAACATAACCATAACCATAACCATAACCATAACCATAACATAACCATAACCATAACCATAACCATAACCATAACCATAACCATAACCAGAACCATAACCATAACCATAACGATAACCATAACCATAACCATAACCATAACGATAACCATAACCATAACCATAACCATAACCATAACCATAACCATAACCATAACCATAACCATAACCATAACCATAATCATAACCATAATCATAACCATAACCATAACCATAACCATAACCATAACCATAACCATAACCATAACCATAACCATAACCATAACCATAACCATAACCATAACCATAACCATAACCATAACCATAACCATAACCATAACCATAACCATAACCATAACCATAACCATAACCATAACCATAACCATAACCATAACCATAACCATAACCATAACCATAACCATAACCATAACCATAACCATAACCATAACCATAACCATAACCATAACCATAACCATAACCATAACCATAACCATAACCATAACCATAACCATAACCATAACCATAACCATAACCATAACCATAACCATAACCATAACCATAACCATGGTCAGGAATTGTGTTGTGTTTCGAAAGATTTTTATGTTGCACATTATATTTACGTGGTCTCTGGCTGTGTGAGAGAGTTTGCATGTATTTTTGTGAATTCTATATCGCGCTATGAATGTCGCTGCTGTCGTCAACATTATTGTAATAGTTATTGCTGTTTGCGTTTTATTTTTTTTTGTTTTTTTGTTGCGCGAAAACCATTGTTTTTTGCCATACTTTGCATTACTTTATACGTCAGCGTAAAACGGCGACGTATTCTGTATACCGCTTCCATATTCGATTGGAAATACGAACGGCGCATGCAATTGTTTACAGTGCCTAAAGCTCTTTATTCATCTGTTATTTTTTTTTGTTTGCATGTGCAGTGTAATATTTTTAATAAAATAGTTGTTGCTTTTATGCATAGTATGTTAATGTAACTCATTTGACAGAAAAACAGTTTTTATGACGTTCGTTGCACGAATATCATCCGTTTGCCACCCTCTAATCAGGCTTACATTTTCACCCTTAAGTGTTTCTTCTACTGCCCACGAGTAGACTCATCCTTTTTTTTTTATTGTTCTTCTCTGTCGCTCAGTCTCATTGCAATATATTTTATGAGTTTTATAAAAAAAAGCCAACAAAAATAAATTACAAATACATTACAAGCCAATTTGGTGCATGCCGCTTGCGGCTAACCACAAACACAACAACAATAAAGCGATAACAAAAAAAAAAAAAAAAAACATGCAACTGCTACACATCATTGCATGATACATGAAAATGTTGCAATGATTGCAAAACAATGATGACGCTGATGTGATGCGTTGCGCTTGTGTCAAAATTGCAAGTGGCACGTGTGTGTGCGTGTGTGTGAGAAATTCTATGAGAGAAATTCGTTGGTACTTAAAAAATTATTGATGAAACGCGATTTTTATGCATTGTCAGCTTCAGCACAAAACAACCGACTTCTAGCGTTAACTTTTATGGATAACCTGTCGTCCTTGTTACGCTCCAAGGCAATATTTAACATTTTTAGACATATGATACTCTTTATAATAAACAAAATCGAACATGACTATATATTAAATTAAATTAAAATTAATACATTTTCGGGAGGAATATATTAATAACTAGTGAAAAAAATTGAGAAACTATGCAACGTTTCTTAAAATAAATGGAGAAAACAACATTCCAGGGAATTTCAGTTATTATAAATTGAAGAATTGTCCTGTTCAAATGAAAGAAAAATTTAGTTTTATTTATAAGCACTTTATCTAAAATAAATCCCGTATTAAAAGCTTTATCACAAGGTGAAGATTCCGAAGAGTTTCTTATCTATGTAATAAACATTGTTTTATGAGGTAAATATTCACCAGGGAATACTCCTGGAAAAGGTTAACGTAACTCATTAAAATGTAAAAATATTCTTTGAATATTTTTGATTTTAGTAGTATTACGAAAAAAATTCGAAGGCAGCTTCACAGTGCAGCAATGTTATTCACAGTACAACTGGAGACCATAACATATGGAGAGGGTGTAATAAAAATTAAATAAGAATAAATAAAAATAAAATTAAGAAAAAAAAAAATTGTTTTTGAAGGGGCTTGGGCTAAAATTTCAGTTTCGGTCAAACACTAGTAATATTAAGAAATACCATAACACAGAAAATTTAAGTTAATATCCAAAATATATTTTAATTAATTTCTACGTTACACACTGCATTGGCCCATGAACAAAAATCAAATTTTGTGTGACTTGAAATCTATAAAATTGAAATATTTAGGGAAAAGATTAGGTTTTTGCTACGCTGTGACATTTGAAAATTGAAATATATGTATGTATATAAAAAAAAAAATCATGTTTTGTGTTCTCTTAAACAAATTTGTGTTTTGAATAAACTGAGCCAAGTTAAGTTTTTGTCATAAAAAATTATTAAGTAAGTAAATAAAATTAAAAAATTTAAGAAAATATATAATTTAATATCGATTGTATTGATTTTAATATACGATGGCATCAAATGAAAAATTTTAGAAATTGGCAAATATCGATTAGGAAAAAAACAAATTCTATATAATTAAGTGCCCTTTTTTAAATCTATTAATATAGATTCTTTATAAACAGGAACTGCAAATGACTTTTCCTTCTTCATCCTAAAAATATTTATACCCCAACGCGTACTGCATAAGGTAATTTTTGATCAGCATCACCTCCAGAGTCGATTCCGTGTGTCCGTCTGTCCGTCTGTCAACACGATTACAGCCGTAATTTTAAAGCTATCGCAATGAAATCCAAAATATAAGCTTCTTTTTAAAAAGTTCGGGAAGATCAAGTTCGAGAATGAGCCAAATCGAATGAAAACCACACCTACCTTCCATACAAAGTGACTTCATTTTAACCGTAAAATCTCTTCAGAATCCATAAACATTAATAAAATGCCTTGAAATTTGACATGTATGCTTTGATATTCAATATAAATTCTCACTATGAAATTTGGGAAAATCGGATGAAAACCACTCCTACCTCCCGTACAAAGTGGCTTTATTTGAATATAAAATTAATGAAATACCTTGAAATTTTGCATATAAGCTTTGGTCTTCAATATAAATCCTAACAATGAAATTTGGAAAAATCGGTTAAAAAGCATGCCTACCTCCCATACAAAGTATCTTTTTATTAACCGTAAAATCCCTTAAAAATCTGCTCAAATTGAAGAAATGTCTTGGAATTTTGCACATAGGCTTTTTATATAATATATACTTTCACTATGATATTTGGCAAAATTGGATGAAAACCACGCCTTCCTCCCATACAAAGTGGCTTCAGTTGAAACGCTTAAAAATCGCTTAAAAATCGCTTAAAAATCTGCAAAATTTACAGAAATGTCTTGAAATTTTGCGTACAAACTTTGATATTTAACATAAGCCACTCTCTGATATTTGGTAAAATCGGATGAAAACCACGCCTACCTTCAATACAAAGTGACTTCATCAAGATTGAAAAACTTTTGAAAATATATATAACTGAATGATACCGTGTCTGTATGTACCCAAGTTCCGCCCACGTCGTTTATCCAACCCATACATTTATTATTCGGTAAAATATGGAGTGCTTATACTAGAAAAGTGGGTGTGTTAGTTTACCTTGTTTACAAATTACTCTATGTGACAACTACGGGTAAAATTAAATTCAGCCTATGACACAAATATTTTTGCAGATTATACATACACATTTTATAGACGTCTAAAGACTTCGGATATACTTCAGTACGGCCGCGGGGGGTATTTTAGCTTCGGTACCCTGCTGAAACTTCATTCCTTACTAGTTTTTTTTTAAAAAAATCTTGTGTTGATAAGTTTTTTTTTTTGTTTTTATTAAAACAAATGGTCTTAAAAGTACAAAAAAATTATTTCTACTATTTATATATCATTTGTTATATTTTACATTACTTCTTCAGTTTATTATCGGGTGAGTACCAGAGACCTGCAGCGAATCGTTTTTTTACGATTCTAAATCACTCGTCAAAAACCGAGTGCGAGTGCGTGCGGTTGCGCATAACAACAACCACTTCCACGCGAAGCATTCTCATAACAGCGATGAGCAACGAGTGCCGCTGTTTTCACTCATCGCTCATTAGAAAGACTGCTGAATTCTAAGCATATGATTCTAAGCACCCTCAATGACTCTAGAGTCATTGAATGAGTTGCGTGCACTTCAGTATTGGCATGCGTTTATTTTAATAGAATGTTAATTATAAATCTCATATAAATGTTAACTAAGCCTGCCCTTTAAACCAAGTTGATTTTGTTGAAAATATGTTAATAAGTATATCAATAATTTTTTTATGTATGTATTTATATTTTAACAACTTTTGAATGAATTTTTTAACTATTATTTTTTTTAATAATATTTAAAATGATTTTTATAGTTTTTCATTAATTTTGAAACAATTTTATGTAATATTTGAATAATTCTTTAGAAATTATTTCAGAAATTTGTAATATTTTCTTTTTCAATAATATTTTCACAATTTTTCACTAATTTCTATCAATAATATTTTAATATTTTTTTTATAATTTAAAATTGTTTTTTTTATTAAGTATATGCATTTAAATATTTTTTTAATACTATTTTAAGATTTATTTTCATACATTTGTCGAGTCCGCTGGTATTATATGTATATAATAATAAGTTTATTTTTTATATGTATAATAAAATATGTCAGCGGTAACACTGCACGCGGTTTCCCTTAATGACTCTAGAATCATAAGGAATGACTCTAGAATCATTAGAATCATTGAGCGGCATTCTTATGAACGACGAGTGAAAGCGGCGGCACTTGTCACTCATCGCTGTTATGAGGATGCTTCGTGTGGAAGTGGTGATTGTTGTACGCAACCGCAAGCACTCGCATTCGGTTTTCGAAGTATGATTTATAGTCATTCGTTCGAATCATAGACTCGTTGCAGTTCTCTGGTGAGTATTGTAGTTGACTATTCAAATCAAAATATTGTGGTAGACAAAATTAACAATTTTTAATACTCTATCACTTCAAGTAGGTTATAATGATTTCTTAGACAGCTATGTTTTCTCTCCGATCTTCTATCTCGTTGTTTTCATAATATTGGTATAATACAGACCTATGAAGTCGCGGCCGACCGATTATTTTGCTTATATCAAAAAGATCTAGAGAAGAAGAGAAGAAGAAAAGTTATATTTCTTTGTAATTTAATCGAAAGTAAACAATTTCAGTCGGGAATATTTAAAATATTTTTTTATTATGGTTTATACAATAAAAAATTTTGTCATTTCTCTTGTTTGAAAGTTTTATCTTAATCAAATTTTAACTGTGTGTTATATGAAAATAGTAATCACAAGAAATTGGAATGCATTTTCAACTTTAAAGAGCTGCAAATATACCAGAAGCTATCATATCTTCTTCGAAATGATATGGAAATAACTTTAAAGTATCCTTAACATAATGACAGTCATTGTTTCATCAAAATCCAATTTATGTGTATAGAAAACTAAAGTAGCAGGCTTGTCGGATTCTTGCCGAATTCGTTCAATTCGGAATGGAAAATTCCGAATCCAACGGAACGAATGAAAAAATATTCAAGGAAATGTTATTGTAAAAATTATAACCAGGTTATTCAATTTTTTTTTTCTAGTCTGTAAATCGTAACAAATTCGTTATATCAGACCATTTAGTAACACAGCTGAAGTAAAACACTGAGAAATTAAAATAATTGATCATGCATTCCATTCTAATTGTCGTTCTTGAAATGATCTCATTTTTATGCTAATTGCCAACATATTTTCTTTCCGCTCTCAATTACACGCTCTCTCTTTTTCCCTATCTCAAAAAAAAAAAAAAAAAAATGAATGCACTAAAAGAAAAATTTAATTACTTACAGGTTGACTAAAAACATCAAACATCAAATTCCGATCTCATGCTCCACAGGCATAAAGATTGACAAAACAACAAAAATAATAACAACAATGATAACATCAGCAACAAGCAAAACAGAAAGAGTAACAACAACAACAACAACAACAACAACAACAACAACAACAACAACAACAACAACAACAACAACAACGTGAACATGTTAACCCACCTAGAGAACTAGATTTAATTACAATAGCAGCAACAAAAGCAAGAACAAATCCAACAACGGCAAATTCAAGTGATTTGCAACTGTTACCAATAGAGAGCAGAACACCGATTGTTGAAGTCGGTTCAGGCAAACACACACACACACACACACAAGCTTGAGCAAATAACAAGCACGCACGCACACAGTCAGACACAACGATAAACACCTTAACCGGAAATGGACTGTTAAATGGCAGAGAGTGCAAAAGACAGCCATAACTACAGCAGCAATAACAATTACTAATACAACAACAACAACCATAGCAACAAACACTAAAAGCAAGAAAACATCAACAGCAAGACGTGGATTCTGCGCCACATCAAGGTCGTCTATAAAGGCAAAGCAATAAAGAGAAAAACAAAAACAAATAACTGCCATTTAAAAAAAAAGAGTGTTTGTCTAAGAGTGAGACCGACATAGACAAACAGAGAAAGAACAAAGAACAGTACAATACAGCACACTCCCCCCAATAATATTATTGAGAGCAAGATTTAAAGAAAATATTGCAAAAGAGCGCAATACAACGTTTAGGCCAAGTCGACTTCAAAAACAAGCATCAGTAAAAAAGAGAGAACGTGTTCAAGACAAGAGAGTGTATTATTACCAAACAACGCAGCCGCTTCAGGGACCAACAAGCGCCGGTACTTTGGACCAACGTGTGCTGAACGTTGCAACAAATTGTTTAGTTCACATCGAACACTGGGCGCGAATGCAAGTCAGGTAAATTTCATAACGGAAATTTCACAACGGAAACGGAAGTGAATAATTAAATTAAAATTTAAAGAGTGCAATTTATGAAACTATAAGAGTGCAATTAATTGAAAAAAAAAAACATTTGGAATCATTTTTTAAACTTATTCAATTTTAAAGAGCGCATTATATATAAAAAAAGTCTTCAAGCTGCCGAAAGTGTTAAGAAAAATTTTGTGAGTGTTTTTTTGTTTTTGTTTTGTTCATGAATATGTCCTCATCAAATTATTTAATCGAGTTTGACTAAAATTAAAAAATGTGTCTGCTTAGCTTAAACAACTTGTTAAAGAATTACTGTAAATTTTTGAATGCCAACTGAAACTGGGTTGCGTTTCTATCGTTTTTCCACCATTCTTGTGGTTTTGTTTGTAAACAATGTGAAGCCGTAACACGTGCTTGCTACAATTTGTGAAGTTTTTCGACTATAAGTTTGTTCTAGTTATATATCAATATTGTCTGAAGAAAGTAGAAAAGGTTTTGAAATTATTTTCTAAGCTGGTGGCAAGAGAGAGAGAGAGAGGAAGAATATTTGCAGTTACTTCTGTTTCGTTCAGAATAAATTCTTTAAAACATAGATTTATTTAAAATATCAGTGCAGATAGCCCAAAACTTATAAACTCAAATACATAGTTTTTGCAAAATGAAAAAAAAAAACAAATTTAAATTTTTCTACAACATTTCTATTTCTACAACAAAAGGCAACAAGTCATAAATACTTCTACTCTTGCAACAATTTGAAGATAGCTGAGTTAAGTTGTTTTCCTTATATATGATATAAGAATATGCTATTATGTATCAAATAATTTTCATATAAAAATTTGTTGCAAATAAAAAATAAGTGAATTTAAGTTGTTTCTGAAAATATCATAAACAATGTGGCTGTGTTTCTTAATGCATTTATCCAAAGCATCAGTGACTTTTTCTTTCAGTTGCTGCTTAGTTGATTCACCAAAACTGCGTAAATAGATTATTATTTTTAAGCACTCTTTAGTTGCGCAGTTTTGGTGAATCTACTAAGCACCAATTCAAAGAAAAAGTCACTGATGTTTTGCATAAATGCATTTAGGAACTCACCCTGTCTTGCAGTTAATTTTAGTTCCTTAAGGCGGTCTTCTCATTCAAAACCCGTTTTTTGGACCCTTTTTAAAAAAATTCTTATTTGAAAACGCAAAGAATAATTGAAAACTTTTTTTATTTATTGTATTACAAAAGGTTCAAAGTAAATAAAAAAATTTTTTTTGCCTCGATACGTGGGCTGTTCAAAAAGTAATGAGACTTCAAAGTTGGTGTTGAAAAAAAGGTGTTGTCACGGCGGCCACGATTCCGGTTCTCCGGAGCGTCTGAAATGAAAAAAAAAACGGGGTTATAATCAGTATAGATGTAATTCTCGGGTGAACCTCAAGCTTAATTTTGTGATTTTTTTTGACAAAATGGCGGCCATTCAAAAAAAAAATTTCAATTTCGGGTTTTTTTTTTGTAGTTTAGTGTAAAAAAAAAATAGTAAAAAATTTTTTAAAATTATGGTCGAGGTTCACCCGAGAATTATGACAATTCTGCGTCGATTCCATTTTGTTTCATGAAAATCGGTTCAGTTGAACTGGAGATATCATGGCCGCCAGTTCGAAAAACGTGGGTTCGAGATAAACGCGTTTAAAGTTTGAAGTAATTTTTTTGGGAAAAAAAACAAAAATCAAAAATGTTTAAATGCAGTTTTAAAGAGCTGACAATTTTTACTTACAAATATTAGTCGGCGATGCCAGCTCCATACAGGCCACCTTCCTCTTTTTCGTAGAAACTGCTTTCTGCTGCACTCTCTGCTCTGCGAGCCGTTCTGCCAGCTTTTGATGATGCCGCAGTTCGAGTCTCTGATCGGTTCAATCTGTCTTCATTGCGAGATAGTGCGTATTCGTATGCGTTTTTGCCAATCGCAATACCCATCAAACCCATAATTTTAAGTATGGGTATAAAACCGTCGTTGAAGAGGCACGTTGCAATGAAATTGGCCACTTCGATGGTGCGTGCGCCTGAGTTGATGTGTTTGGGCGAAAGTGACCAAAGAACAGAATTGTAGGACTCATTGGAATTCTGAGTTTCAGATCCAAGGCATCTTTCAAGCAAATTATCTGCCGACAGCGCTTCGTAAGCTGGTTTTATTACCTCCATCACCAAATCAAATAGCTCATTTTGACGAAGACCTTGCTTCACAAAAAAGGCTGTATCGTCTAAAGTATTTCGAATTTCTAAAAAAAAAGTCAAAAACAAAAAGTTGCTCAATGAGAAGACCGCCTTAAAATGTTTTTATAGTACTGAAAATTCAAGAGAAAACACAATTCAGCAGCCATTTTGGGCAAAGCAGTTTAAATGAAGTATATTTTATTTTTTTTTTTTTTTATTGGAAAAATCAACTGATTGTGGTTCCTTTTTCTGAGAAAAATTCATCAGTTTTTGATACATATTTTAGTTAATATCTCGTTTTGCGAGTGTTAAAGTATTCTTTTTTGTCTTTTTTTTCATTATTTTGGTACTAAGAACTTAGTTCTTTTAATGTACAAAATTGTTCAAAACTAAGCCACTCACTCTTATCATTAAAATAAAGCTTAGTATTCTTTTTATTGCGCAGTAAGTGAAATAAGAATTAGAAAAAAAAGTAATGGTAATATTTATTAAAAACCAAAACATTTTTCCTTTGGCAACAATTTATTAAAAATCAAAACTAAAACGTAGCTTAAAATAGTCTGTGCAAAATCTAAGCAACTTTTACTACAACTTTAAATAATATTTTAAATTTATAATAAATCTAGCACTATTTTGAGGATCCTCTCATATTACAAATAATGTTTTCAAATATTTTTTACTACACTCGCTATAATATAGGCATGAATTTATTATTATTTTGAAAGGCTATGATATTCAATAGCCTTTGATTATCCTGACCATATTTAAGATGAGAATAAAATCTAAAAATAGTTTCAATCAATTAAAAACTGTTACTTTCAATGTTGCCTCCTTTTTAAACTTTGATGTGTATTATGGATCTTTGTTGTAGTAAAAACTTCCACTAATGTGAATTATGCTTTCTCAGTATAATAAACAATCTCAATTTCTAAAATGTTCTTATGTATGAAATTACATTGAATTCACTGTCAAAATTAGAAAAGGAACTTCTATACCACTTCTCCGGTAAGTCTTCCCGTGCATTGTTTACAGACCCTTTAATAATGTGGATCAAGTATATGCTATATACAAGTATTAAACACTGTTCAACAATTCATTGACAACCATTCATTAGTGAAAAATTCAGTTTTCCATTAGTTTACTGATCAGTTGCATATTACGTGAGTGTAATTTCACCTTATGACAACTCTTTCAAGATTTGTGTAATCTTTTGATGCAGTCTTTTCTTGGAAGAAATAGTTGTTTTGATGCTGTTTAACTTGACATACACTCAGAAAAAATTTTCTCGGAATATGAGAAAAAAAGCATAATTTTTAGCTTGCTTTTTTCCAAATATAATTCCAAAAATTCCTTAAAAATGGTAAAGAGCTTTCATGAAAAGAGAAATATTTTCTCATCAATAAAGTCACCATTTAATAAAAGAATATTTCTTTATAACATATTCAACCGATTTATTTATTGTGTCAATTTAACCCGAAAACATAGAAATATTTATTTATGTCCACTTTTTATAATGCGAAACGATTGGCAAGCGAATGCTTCGTTTGAATCAGATATCTAAAAAAATTAACTTTCTGTAAATCACTCGAACATGTTCGTGCATTCATCGAAAAAGCAAAGTGTTATGCGAACGGGTTGTCGTTATTTATTACGTTCGTTATTTTTTTCTTTTTTCATATTTTATTCATATACATTTTCCAAATCCAACTCAGAATTATTTTTTTTTTTTTTGTTAATACAATAATTTTAAAATTAGCTACTGCAGGAATATCATTTATAAATGATTCATCCAGTTACACTGCCTTCTTAAAAAATGTTTGTTTTTGAGGTTTTGGTACCATACCCTTTTTTTACTCAGCTATAAGAATATTTATAAATTGGGAGGCAGAACTCTTCTGAAAGCTATTAAAATTAGATTTGAAATAAAATCGGTTGCAAAAGCTGACAAATTTCAAATCGCACCACCGGTTTAGATGCAGCTCATTCGACAACATCCAGTTTATTCCATTTCACTTGTTTGTTTGGTGTTAACAGTTTATTCCAAGTTTTTTTTTTCTGGTTGATGATGTAGGTAGCCCTAACAAAATATTTTAAATTTTCCAAGGTTCCTCTCATGGCCCACAGAATATCTTTAAGCCATTTTCTTACTGTTGGACTGAAAATTAATTCATAAAAGTATTTAACGAGAGAGCGCCAGCTCCTACCACAGAATACAGAAATCGGTCCAATAAAAAGTGATGGGACGGATGTGGAGGAAAAAATAAATATAAGACAGTAATAATTATGTTCTGCCGCTTGTTTTTTCAAAACTGCCCTCCAAACGTTGACCAAATTGAGGAATGGTTTCCCCAAAGTTGGTCACACTTTTATACCACCCTATTGTGTGCTCGGGGATTGGATAGGCGTTCAATAAGAAAAGTGTCGTTTATAACCCTGATTTATAGTTATATATGAATGTAATGAAGAAATTTTTTTTTTTATTTGTTACTTGAAGGTGTATGCAGAAGAAATGATACAAAAACCTTGGGCAGTGAGACTTATTATTTCAAAAAAGCAAAAAGACTATTCAACATTATTGAAAACAGCCCTCACTTAAGAAACGCTAATACAAATTGGTAATTATATTTTAAAGATATGTTTGGAAGGTCACTCACTACAGGAAACATTTAAAAGATTTGTTCTTCAAAAAAATTCAAATTTTTACCACCTTTTTTTTGTTTTTATTTCCAGGCTAGCAATTTCGTGTATTAAACGATGAACAATTTTTATTCGTTGCGTTTTCAAGTTTCTAAACATACGTTAGCATAACAGAAAGCAAAATTTTTATGGCGGTTATATTCCCATTTTCTGTCAAATTCGTATGAAAACTTTTTATGATTGTTTTATAAAAAGCAAAAACTAGTTTCTTTCGTGTGTTTGACGAAGTATTCATGTAAAATCAGTTTGTTTCGCATTAGAGAAAGTGGCTGTTAGTTTTAATAAATCTTTTCTTTAAATTGCGTTCATAGTTTCTCACAAGAAAAAGAGACTTCTTCAAAAGAGAGATATATTTTCTTAATATTGGTACAACATATTTCTTTATTCAGTACATTTTATCCCTAAAACAGAGAAGTATATTTATATCGGAGTTCCAGTCCGATTAAAAACTGATTTTATCTGTATGGAGACCGTATCAAGTATGCATTTTGTTATAAAAAGTTAAAAAATAATAGTAAGAAGCTTTTGATTTTAAAGTTTAAAAAACATTTTATTTATGTTTTATATTTATTATAAGCAAAAATAAAAGGCGAAATTTTTCTGTTATTCTACAATAAGATAGGTTCTAATGATACCTTTAAAAGAGCAGTACGACAACTTTTTCACTATAATATTTTTGTCTGAAAATTTAAAATAATTATTTATAATCTCTGATTTAATGAAGATGCACTCATTTTTACTCTTTGTGAAACATTAGCTTTAACTTAGTTCTACGCAAAGTAAAAGTATTGATATAGTATTTTTATTCGGTTGTAAAAATATTAGTTAAAAATATGTTAAGAGTTACAGGTAGAATAAAAAAAAGGGTCCTTTACTTTTTAGGATCCCTTATATATATCCCAGAAATTTCCTGTGAGTAACGATTTTCTGAATGCATCCAAAGAATCAGTGGCTTTAAGCAGTATCAACAAAAATTCCTTTGAAGGAAAAATCGTCATAATATGTAGAATATGCAATACTTACTTTTCACAACATCTTTGACTCGCTGTCACGCTTTTTACTTTTTTTCCGTACCTAATTAAATATAAGAAAAATATATCGTTTTCAGAAAAGAAGACTTTTCTATTTTTCAGAAAGAATGTGGTTTTATTGAAGACAATATTTCGCATAGAGTATTGTATTTAAACAATAAAGAAAATTTTTCATTTTCTATAATTTTTTTCTCTAAAAATGGGAATTTTTTAGTGCGAGAAAAATAAAAGTGAAAAAAAAATTGCTTCGAATATGTGCAAATTTATTCTAACTGAAGAAAATTTTATTTGATTAATTAATTTAATTTAATTTAATTTCGTATCACAAAAACATATATATTTTTTTCTGAGTGTAAGTACTCTGTAGGAAAATCAACTAATTTAAAAGTAGTTGATAAAGTAGTTTATTGTCAACCGCAACTAGTTGAAATTCTGACATTTTTCCATAGAACGAACTAACATATTTTGTATGGTGATGTCCGCTAAATAAGTCAATTAACTTTCGTCTACATATATTTTCAACTACTTGTTAAATTAGTTAAATTTAAATTATTTTTTAGCAACTTTAAAATAAATCACTTGAAAACCGCATATATTTTCAACAACTTGTAAAATTAGTTATATTTAAACTATTTTATTAATTACTTTAAAATAACCAATTGAAAACTATTATTGATGGCCTAAAGTTTATTAACTTTATATTTATATTTGATGAAATAACATGGTATAACATGTCAAAATCAGAGTAGTTGCCGCCTTAATATAATTCAAAGTAGATTATCAATCACTTGTTTTTAAGTAGTATTTCAATTACTTCATATATAATGCAATAAAAACTATTTAGAATTGAAGTGGATGCCGCCTTAATATAATTCAAAGTAGTTCATATACTAGTTTTTTTAAAATTAGTTTTTTAATTATTTGTTTTTAAAAACAAGTTAGTTTGTTCCTATAGGGTATCTTAAAAAGCAATATTACGTGTGTTGCTGGAGTCTAACTGAATCAAATATATAACTAATAAACCTATTTAAGAGTTTGTTAAGTAGCGATAAAGTGAGTTTAAAGAGAAAGTTGTGAAATGTTATTTCGAGAAGTAGTGTTGAAGAAAAACAGCAAGAAATATTTATGTAAGTAGAAATATACTGAAATGGAGCACGTACAAATGTTGTTGTTTTTCCATATACCTCTTATATGGCTTGGTGGGGAATTCCTCAATCGCGTGGCCTTAATAAAAAACATTCTCGATGCCGAATTTTTATAGTTAAAGCTGGGTGGAGTAAGCAAGGAACTTCTTGTTGAGCGATCAAATTTGATTTCTTCAAACAAATAGGTAGGTAATTTATACGTCATTATTTTATGCAAGAAGATGTAATTCTTAGCGTTTATATAATTAAAAATGTCATCTTCAAGAATGCAGTTTTTGAATTGCGAGATATGGTAAAAATCACGTAGTCCAAAAACATATCTTGTGGCTTGATTAAATGCTGAACATCATTTTAATTGGGATCGCGAGGCTAATTTACTGTAAACAAATTCTGCATAGAATATTACAGGTAGTATAATATAGTAGTAATATAGTAGTATAATATAATATAGTAATATATAGTATAAATAACTAGTTGAAGAACAAGTTTTCTTGTCTTTTCTTTTTCTGTCTTATTTCGACAGATGTAAACTACACTGAAACCATGAGGAAACGTAAAATAAAATAAATTTTAGTACAACGCTGCTAGTGTGGTCAATACAGTTCATTGTAGGATTGATATGAAAACCAAGATTATTAATTTTATTAACGAGACTAAGCTTTTTGTCATTTAATATCAGATCCGATATATCTTCAAAAAAACACTATCTTTACTGGTGGGTAACACAAATGACTTAGACGCATTGAGCTGAAACCCATTGTCCTATACTCTCTAGATCCTTATTAAACCTGCACACCAAATCTTCAATGAGGCCAGATCTAAGAGAAAGACTTGAATACCATTAGTATAAGTATACATGAATGGATACCAAAATAGTTAAACTTTGTGCGAAGTCTCTTTTCCAAAAACTAGTTTTGTAAAATAAATTGAAATTGTTTAATAAATTGCATAATTGTTTTGTAAAGTTTAATAAACATTTTTCCATACACGATTCCTCAGCTGAAAAAATGTTTATAAAAATTATTATACAGTGTTACTTATCTAGAATTTGATAAATTTTTCAGTGAATTTTTTTTAAAGTTCAAAAATTTATTTTTTAATAATTTTAAAACTTCTTTTCGAATATAATTTGAATCTACAGACACCGCAAAACCCAAAGTAGGTATTGGTTCCTATAGAAGTCAAAATTCCATATATATTTTGCACAATATTTATTATTAAACACAATTCTTAAATTATAAACATTCGAATGAAAATTATCTATCAAAATTTTTGTTTTTTAAAGAAAGTCTTTTAAAATATTTCTAGATGGAAATATTAAATTAAACAAGTATTTAATAATATAAAGTATAATCATAGTAAGGTACAAATGAAAGTAATTACAATTTTGCATATGAAAAGGACACTACATTACTCCCCCTCCAGTGAAACGAACAAAGAAAATTTAATTGAGTTGATTTAGAAAATGAATTAGTTAATTTATGTTGAAAGTTACTTTTTTTCTTTGTGTATAATTTGTGGATGTAGGGTTTTGAGTTGTGGAATAATGTGATACATGTGCAGGTTTTAAAAGATCGATAGATATGGTTTTAATTTTATTGCCTTGTTGAATTTTGAAAGTATTTTTGTGTTTGGATACAACTCTAAAAGGACCTTCAAAAGGTGATTGAAGACTTGAAGTTCTATTGATTTTAACGAAGACGTACTCACAAGTATCTAGTGCTTTTGGAACAAAACTGTTATCTTGGTTATGATGAACAATTTTTGTTCGTACATGAGAAAAATGTTTTCTTAGCATTTGAAGAGTTTGATCTGTGTTATCGTTATTGTTATTATTGTGTACAATTAATTCTCCGGGTAAACGGAGGGTTTGACCGTAAACCATCTCAGCAGAAGAGCATTTCAGATCTTCTTTAATTGCAGTTCGTAGACCAAGAAGAATGAATGGTAAAAGTTGTGACCAATGCGTCGAATCATTCGAAGTGAGTATTGATGTTTTTAACTGTCGATGAAAGCGTTCTATCATGCCATTAGCTTGTGGATGATAGGGTGAAGTGTGTATTTTGTGTGATCCAAGTAAATTTGTTAACTCTGTGAAAAGACATGAGGTGAACTGTGTTCCTTGATCAACGGTAATTTGAAGTGGGACACCAAAACGTGGAACGTAGTTTTGTACGAACGTGCATGCTATTGTATGTGTTGATATGTCTTTAAGAGGATAAACTTCAGGCCAACGTGTATGTCTGTCGATAATGGTCAACAAGTACCTGTAACTGTCAGAAACTGGAAGTGGTCCCACTAGATCCATATGGATATGTTGAAATCTGCCTGCAGGAATATTGATTTTTTGGATTGGAGTTTTTGTATACACATTTACTTTAGATTTCTGGCAACTAATACAACATGATGTCCAATCATTTATATTTTTACGCATATTAGGCCAAAAATATTTTGATTGAATTAAGCGTCTAGTTGCACGAATTCCAGGATGTGATAGTGAATGAATTTTGTCAAAAATAATTTTTCTCATTGAATTTGGAACATATGGTCGCGAAGAATGACTAGAAATATCACACCAAATTTTTGAATTTAGAATAGGAATATGTATTTCTTTCAAATTGTTTTTTGAATCCGGAGAAGAAATTAGAGTTTTAAGTGTTTCATCAGTTTGTTGTTCTTTATATAGAGTCGAAAAATTAATGTCTTGTGCTGAAATTGCATCAACTTCAGGAATGCGTGAAAGTGTATCTGCTACTATGTTATGTTTTCCAGTGATGTATTGAATGTCATTTGTGAATTGTGCAATGTATTCTAAGTGTCGTGTTTGTCTTGGAGATCTATCAGTTTTGGAATTCAGAACGTATGTTAAGGGTTTATGATCAGTGTAAATTGTAAAATTTCGTCCTTCGAGAAAGTGTTTGAAGTGTTTGACGGCTTGGTAAATTCCTAAAAGTTCTCGATCGAAAGTAGAATATTTAGATTCTGCTGCACTTAGTTTTCTTGAGAAGTAAGCGAGTGGTTCCAATGTGTTTCTAGAAGATTGTTGTAAAACTGCTCCAATTGCTACATTTGATGCGTCGACGCTTAAAGATAAATGAGCATGTTTATTAAAATGAGTTACTAAAGTATTTTGAGCGAAAAGTAATCGAGCGTTTTCAAAAGCTTTTGTTGATTTATCGGTCCAAAACAATTGTTTGGTTTTACTCCTGTTTGCAGATGTTAACATATCGTGCAGAGGGTATAGTTCTGCTGCTAACATCGGAATGTAACGATGATAATAATTGATCATGCCAAGAAACTTTTGTAATTTAATGATAGAAGTTGGTTTTTCAAAATTTGTTATTGCTTCAATCCTATCTTTGGAAGGTTGAATACCTTTTGAAGAAATTTCGTAACTTAGAAAATCAAGAGAGGGAACGCCGAAAGTACATTTTGTGGGTTTTATATTAAGTCCGTATTGATCGAGTCGCGTAAAAACATTTTTTAAATGTTCAATATGTTCTGATTCATTATTGCTTGCAACTAATATATCGTCCACGTATGTGAATACAAAATCCAGACCAAAAAATACTTCATTTATAAAACGTTGGAAGGTTTGAGCGCTATTTCTCAAACCAAATGGCATGCGTTCAAACTCAAACATACCGAAAGGAGTTGTGATTGCTGTTTTGTGTACGTCTTCTTCAGCCATTGGAATCTGGTGATACGCGCGTACGAGATCGATTTTCGAGAAGATTGTTTTGCCTTTCAGTTCTATACTTAGATCGTGTATGTGTGGAAGTGGATAACGATCTGGTATTGTGATGCAGTTTAGTCTCCTGTAATCTCCGCAAGGTCTCCAATCGTTTGGGTCCTTTTTGGGGACTAAGTGAAGTGGAGATGCACTTGGTGAACGCGACGGTCTGCATATTCCAATCTTAACGAGGTATTCGAATTCAGTTCGAGCTATTTTGAGTTTTATTGGGTCTAAACGGCGTGGTCGAGAGAATGGTAAAACGCCTTTTGTTTCAATTCTATGAACCGTTGTGTGTTTCACTGGTTTGGTGTAGTCTGGTTCAGAAGCTAGGGATGGGAATTGATTAAGAAGATGAGTGTATTTGTTTTCAATAATGGGCAGTTTTAAAGAGTAAATGTCACAAAAGCCTGCAGTTCCAGAGACTTTTAATTTGGTTGTTACATCAATGATTGTTTTATTTTTAATGTCAACAATTAATCCAAATTTTTCTAAAAAATTTGCGCCAATTATTGGTGTTGAAACATTTGCTAGAAGAAAAGGAAATTCAAACTCACGTCTTAAACCTAAATCAATTTTGAACAATTTTGAACCGAAAGTATCAATAAGAGAGCCATTTGCAGCTGTTAATATTAAATCTGAATTAATTTTTAAAGATTTGAATTTTGATGATGGTACGACCGAAACTACTGCACCAGTGTCTATTAAAAAATTCAGTTTGTTTAATTTATCAAAAATGAAAAGGCGGCGAGCAGGTGTAATTTGTTTTCCATCATCCGCCACCGTCATGATGGAACGTTTTAATTTAAAGAATATTGGTTATTATTATTATTATTTTTATTTAAGAAATTGCAAGGTTTAATGCATTTATAAGCTTTATTTCCAAACTTCTGATGGTACCAACATACACCTTGGTATTGCTTTGAATTTCTTGAATTGCTTCTATCTCTGCCTCTGTGTTGTTGATCAATTCTACGCTCTGTTTTAAGCTCTGCAATATCTAAGTTAATCTTGTCTAAATGTTGGCACAGATTTGATGTTAGTTGTGTAAGATTCTGTATGCACTGTTCCACCGATTTTGTGTCCGTGCTTCCAACTACTGAAGAGTTTTGATTACTAAAAGTGAGATCGTTTAGTTTGTCTGCAAGGATGAGCTGTTCTTCAACACTTTTGTCTGAACTACACGTCAAATAAACTTGTAAATTTTGAGGTAATTTACGAAACCATAGTTTAAAAAGTAATTCGCGACCGATGATTGATTCAGAATCTACAAGAGATTTTAAATCTCTGTAGAGTTCAGATGGTTTACGGTCCCCTAATTGCGTATTTGATAATAGTTGGTCTAACTTCTTCTCTTCACTAAGAGAAAACCGTTCTATAAGTGTTTTTTTAATACACTGGTACTTGTTTTCGGTTGGTGGTGGATTCAAGATATCAATTATTTTACTGATGACATCTTGTGGTAGTGCGCGTAGAACGTAATGAAATTTCAGGAAATCATCAGATATATTTTGGATGATAAATTGTCCTTCTATAAGCAAAAACCAAGCATCAGGACAACTTGTCATGAATGTTGGTAAGTTGAAAGAGTTTGGATTTAAAGGAATTGTAAATGGGTAAATATTGGGTTCTTGTTGTTGTTGCATGTTAATGTTTTGGTTTGTTGTGTTGTGTATAGGTGTAGATGTTGCAGATATATTTATGTTATTGTTGGGATGTTCAAATTCAAATAAAGGGTTGTTGCGAGTAAATGATCGTGTTATCGGCATTAAAATTTAGTTAATTTCAATTAAGTATAATTTAAATTATTTTCACTGGAGAGTTGTTTACAAATGTGTGTTAAAATGGTGTGAAATAAAATTAAAGAAGAAAAATATATAAATAGAGAATGGTGAATTAAAAAATTTATGAGTGTTAAGTGATAACGCGATGGCAGTATAACGAGAATAAATGATATTATTAATTATTGATAAAATCAAAAGATAAATAAAAGGATTATTTAAAATTAAATTAGTATACTTAATTAATTATCAAGACTTGATTCTTTTGAAGAATAGTGCATAAAATGGGGTTCATGGAGTTGATGAACATGAGTTGATTGAAGAATGGTATCTATATAGGTGCTTCATTCCGTTTTGTTGCAAATGGATTTAGTTATATTTCAAACATTGAGTTTTTTTTTTAAAAGTCCTCTTATATTTTTATGCGTTGCAGTTGAGTATGCTTCTGTTGTTGTAAGCGCCAAGGTTTCATAAACGACGCAGTATCGGCAAAAACTTTAGAAAGTTTGGTTAGTTTTAAATTTTTAGGTGTTCTTTTTGATGGTTTGGTTCTTCAGGATCGCCAAATATAGAAGTCAAAATTCCATATATATTTTGCACAATATTTATTATTAAACACAATTCTTAAATTATAAACATTCGAATGAAAATTATCTATCAAAATTTTTGTTTTTTAAAGAAAGTCTTTTAAAATATTTCTAGATGGAAATATTAAATTAAACAAGTATTTAATAATATAAAGTATAATCATAGTAAGGTACAAATGAAAGTAATTACAATTTTGCATATGAAAAGGACACTACAGTTCCCTGTGTGCAAAGTGTTGGTCCTTTGCGAAGCCTAGTTCTAGTGTCAAATACAATTTTTTGGCTGTCCTCTTCATGTCCCCTATGTATATGCTTTATTCATTACTTCAACTAAATGGTTGCAAGAAAATTAGGTTTTTCATTAATTTTATTTTTGATTTTAATAAACTTCAAGAAACAAAATTTTTATCGTGTATAATTTTATTAGGTAAAAAAAATCAAAATATTTATTTAGAAATAAATAAACGTTATAAACTTCAATCTCTTTATATGATTTTGTTTTAAACTTATTCTTTTGTATTGATGAAATTTAGATAGATGGATAGATATTTTAATATAATGTAGTGAAAACATTTTAAGACATTTGCCATTGCACAATTTATACAGATATGGATTTTATCTTCATATGTAAAATATCATCAATTTTTCAGAGTATACAAGTATATAAATTCAAATATAAATTTTATACTAGACAAAAAAAAAAAAAAGAAAAAAAAACCTTTATAATAGAAAAAAAGAAATAATTTTTATTAAATAAATTGACAAATTAAATTATTTTCAACAAAATATTAGTGAAATTTTGTGAGAGAATTTTTACTTTACCTGTTAATTTTTATAATAGTATGAGTTAAAAGATAATGAAAAATTCTCAAATTCTTAAATCAATTTGGAATGTTTGAATTTGAAATCTAATCACTTTTCAAAAAAATTATTGTTTTAAATTAAGAATTTAGTTCTTAAAATGAATTCGATAAAATAAAAAAACTGACTGAACACTGGTGATCTCAGTTTCGGTTATTTAAAAACAAGGCACATTCAAGAGTATTTTAAAAGCAAATGATTTTGCTTGAAAAAATTTCTTAATCCAATTTTTTTTTATTTTTTATTAGTTCTTAAGATTTTTATTTAATCACCCCCTATGCTCCCATTGGAAAATCCCAGGATTTTTGTCTCTTAATGAATTTTACATATCATAAGCATTTCGTAACTGACATTTTTTTTAATTTTATTGTAGAAACAAAAGCCTATAACATAACATTTTCAAAGACTATAACATGAAAATGCTGAAATAAATTAAATTTTAATATAATAAAGGCAATTTTTTTTTACATTGTTTTAAAAAAGAAATCTAAACTCTCATTTATTTTGAAAAAGAAGAAATAAAAAAAATCTTAAGAAATAATAGCAAAATCGGCTATTGTTTGATTTAGACTTTGTAACTTTTGATGTTTGAAAAAAATTTTCAGAACTGGTTGGAAATAACAATTTTTGTGGCATACTTATCTATGCTGTGATCAAACTGTGATCATCGATATATAACCGAACAAGTATTTTTACGAAAGATACCCACCGAAGCAGTGTAGCCAACTAGAAAAAAATAGTTTGCATTCTGACTTGTTCTGGTACGGCTTCAAAATCTGTCTTTTTTTCATATACTCAACAGGTATTTTTAATATAGCGATGTCATAGGAAATATGAATTGTGTTGTTTTGAACAGGTTTAGTTTTCGATGGGTAAGTTCCTCTTCTTACTTATGTGTAATATCCGGAGAATCTTAAGCATATAGTAATTATAGATGTAAGATACATTAACAACATATTTTAACCCTTAGCTGCCACATGGGGCAATTCCCTACCGCAGACTGTTTCTCTAAATTCAACTCTTTCAATTTTTAAGCTTTGTTTGTTTTTGGTTTTTTTTTTGATAAATATTTGAGTTGAGAATAAATGCACCGTCAGAACTTAAAAAGCATATATCAAAAAATGTTCATATACTATGTTTGTAAGCGGATATCTTAATCTCTATGTATGAAAGTGGTTTTTGTCATTGGGGCATGCAATTACCCAAGTGTGGCAGCTATCTCACTGGAGCGAGTTGAGGGAGCCAAGGGTTAAACTATGAAGAAAAGCTTTCCATATCAAATATATGAAAATCATGATTTTTAAACTTGTTTCTGTGAAAATAAAAAGGTGTTGTTTTTTGATAAAAATTTCAAAATAAGACATGTTTTTGGTTTTCATGAAACATGATAGGTGGAACTTTAGTTCATATAGACGAAATTATCGCGACATTAGCGTATGAGCCAAAAACCAAATTTTACAGGAGAGCGATTTTTTCTACATTTTATACACTTTAATATTGTTTTATCTGCAAGTAACAGTGAAGCGAATTTCTATTCTATGCCATTCTAGCATCTGAATTTATTGCTGATAGTGTTGCTCATGGTACGAAAGGGCTACATAAAATTGAGTAATTCGCTTCACATGCTACTTCTAATATAAAAAAGAAATAGTAAATAAAACAACAACTACTATGCATAAAATATTTTTGTATGACACGCAAGAAAAAAAAAAAATGCATTGTAACATAAGTGCCCCCCACTAGAAGTGGGGATTTCAGCTACAATATTTTACCAGGGGATGCGTATGTAGAACAAATTTGCATCAAAAGGTCAATTTCGAAAAAATGGCACATACGATAATTTGGCGTAAAGGGGTCGATATTTATATATGTTAAGCTTAAATGTTGTAGCTAATAAAAAAAAAACATATTCACACAACTAACTAATACGATCGGAAAACAGTGAAGCACTTTACAGAAGCACTTTTTTTGAAAATTGAATAAACCCATTCTTATATGTTTTGTCACTTTTTTTATTTGCATATACTTCGTTTTCGTGGGATGAATTTTTTGCCAACCATATGCAGAACCTCATTTGTTGCATTGGAACAAAGGACTTCTTTGACAGTGGAGCCCTCTTGCCCCAAAAGGTAAGTACCTAAA
This sequence comes from Coremacera marginata, assembly GCA_914767935.1. Classification (NCBI taxonomy): domain Eukaryota; kingdom Metazoa; phylum Arthropoda; class Insecta; order Diptera; family Sciomyzidae; genus Coremacera; species Coremacera marginata. The sequence goes on along the minus strand of OU612044.1, from coordinate 177,264,839 downwards.
ATTTTAATGTTGTATTCACATATTTAAGTATGAGGCCACTGTAGCACTATAATTTTGAAATTTTTGTTAGCCTGGATAATGATATAAATCAGAATTCGACAAGTTCCTCCAATACTATATGTGCCACTTTTGAACTGTAACCATTAACATATTTCAACGCGATACAAACAAAATGACGGACGTTGTCATTGACTAAATGACGTTGTTACATTTTTATATCTGGTGTTTTTAAGAGCAGCTGCATTAAATAAACTAGTTATTTACTATTTTATATTTTTATTTATAGTTTTATTTACTATAAAAATGTTAAATTAATTATTAACAGCACAGTAAATATTTGATCGAAACTTAACGAAGAACGAATTGAAAGAAACGGAAAAAAAATGCAAAGAAAATACAGTCAGTCCTACAAATTTTTCTCCAATTCGTACCATATGCGTACTCACTCACACCAATTGAATCCATGCATTCGTGCTATTTGAACTGCTCTAGTTATAATTTTCAATGATCAATTTAATGAAGTATCATACAGGCTTTAAACTTAAATAAATGGGATCTTCATGATATTTTGTGAACTTAATTTAATCGTATTTGGTGAAGCGATCTTATCAAATAAATTTCTTTAGTGTCTAAATTTATTGCTGAAAGTGATGCGCAGGGTAGCCGCCTTTTAACATACCAGTTCTGTTTATTTTAGCACTCAACGATGTAACTCACATCATAGAAGACTCTCGAAACGGTTAAAACTTAAGGTGATTCTGCGTCTGTTCTGAAATCCATTGAAGTTCGGTGTTCTAAAATTGTTTCTTAATGTAAATAAATGCCAAACTGTGACTTTCTCGCACAAAAGAAAATTCAGAAGTATAATTCACATTATAAATCATTAGCTTAGACCTCAGAGCTATTGAAATAATTTTTATTTCGTCGTATTAAATGCTTATATGACATGATTTACAATTTTCGAATAATTGTATAGACTTTTTCAACAATATATGCTGAAAATTTCAACCCAAAAGGGGGCTCCTTTTATACTTATATACTTCCTTATATATTTTAATTGAAGTTGCAAGAATTCTACATAATATTTCAGAAATTGTACATCATTTTATATAAGATTCAATTAGCCGACCAAAATTTCTTTCAATAGCTCTGTGGTCTAAGCCATTGATTTATAATTTGCAGGTTGCTGGTTCGACTCCTATCGCGGATATTTATTTTTTACTTATTTATTTTTTGATGGTAAAGATTGATTTCATTGTGAAATTTATAATATTGTTGTTATTGAAAATTGATAAATTAATGCATTATTGAAAGGTTTTCCAACTTGAACTTTGAATCATGTTCATTGGAAGTGAACAAGCCAATTAAATGCATTTCCACAGAGCTATTGCTGGGTCTAAATAATTGGAAGAAAACTGTATTTATGAATTAAACGTTCGTTGGTGCTTTAGGCGGAGTAAATTTGTTCATATATCAATAAATAATGGAGAAAGTGAACCTACAAGAGATAAATTCATTTCTTTGCCTGAAATAGTTTTTTTTGAAAACACGAAGAAGAAAAATCAGATTTAAATACTTAAAAATTAATTAAAAATTAAAATATGATTCGTAGGTTAAGATTAGTAGATAATTATAAAATTACATTATGTATTAGTAGATATTAGTAGATACTTAGATAGATAGATTAGTAGATGGATAGAATACTTTTATAAGAAAAATATGTGGATTTCAACTACTAAATTTCAGTTAGGTTGAAAACTTAGACTTGAATTTTTAACCTTGTGACCGACCTTACCTAAGGTATTTTCTTTCCAAAGTAAAAACTTCTTTAGGCGCGTTGAGCACTTTTTGGTAGAGAGCAAAATCATAGGTACGCGATTTCATCACGCTGTAAGCGATATTATCACGCTGTTAGCGATATCATAACGCTGTTAGCGTAACAGAAGTTATTGCTGTACAGCAATCCTTTTTAGGGATTATCTAGCATCGACCAAGCCGAAAACCGAAGCGATTACCAGGCCGATTGCCAAAGCGATTCCCAACCGATTACCGAATCAATTACTGAGGCGATTTCCAACTGATTATCGAACCAATTACCGATTACTGAAGCGATCACAAAGTGACTACCGAACTAATTACTGATTATCAAAGCGATTTCCAACCGAATACCGACCCAATTACCGATTACCGAAGCGGTTAACAACTGGTTAACGAAGCAATTGCCTATTACCGAAACTATTACCAACCGATTATTAATTACCGAAGCGATTACCAACCGATTACCAATAACCGAAGCGATTGCCAACCGATTACCGAAGCGTCTACCTACTGGCTGCCAATTACCGAAGCGATTACTCAACTAGAGTAATTGTGTTACAAATAAATTATATAAACATTAAAGAACAGCAGTTTATACATTCAATAACGACGCATAAATTGATGAAAATAGTGAAACAAATTGAACGTGTCTGATTTGCCGACTCAAGCTACTTCGGAAATTCATAACAGCTACACGCTGAAAAATAATAGGCTTTCCCAAACATAATTTGCAGGAAGTTAAATATGTTTCTGCATGTTTCTTGGAAACTAGTAATCATAATAGGTTCCACATATAATAGGATTAATTAATGCAATTTTTCTTTATATATATATTTGCATCTTAACATTATTTAATTGTACCTTAGCACTTGTTACTTGAATTTAAAAACAATATAATTTGTTTTAAAGAAAATATGTTTTCATATAAATATATTTTAATTATAAATGGACTGAGAACACTTTTAATCTATTACTATTTGTTTGCTTGGAAATATAATTTAGTCAAGAGTAACATTAAATATTCACTGACAAATATATTTTGATTGCAGAATACATAATTTAATTGCAGTCAAGCAATGATATTCAAAACGATAATTAAGAACAACATAATATATTTACCGATGATTGCACTTTATTTACTAGGAAACATATTTTAGCAAAAGAAATGTCAAAAGTTTTTCACTGTGATTACAAAATATTTGCTTAGAAGTAATTGTTGGTTTGAAGCAAACAAAATATGTTTAAAAAAACAGTAAATAAGTTTTTCTCGGATTTAATTATGTTAATAAGTAACCATATTATGTTTATACGACATACCAATAATTTTTGTAAGCACACATTTTCTAGTTGGAGAAAACATAATATGGTTGGAGCACCCACTTTGCCAGCGAAGCACCCGATTTATCATCAAAGTTGCTTCAAAACTCACCTATTTTTACTGCTGAAGCGCCTTATTTTTCTTTTATTTTGTTTTTTATTTTATTAATTTGAAAACACAAACACTTTTAATTTAAACAAACATTTTCAGAAACACTTTTCACAAGAGCTCAACTTTTCAACACGTTTGGCGCGGCTGCTTGAAACTTAAAATCGCATAAAGCAACAAGGTTTCCGCTATTTTTCGTGCAAGTGCAAAAGAAACAGATATATGTATGTCTAGGCGAAACACATAAAAGATAAGAGTTCTATTTGTTTTCAATTTGCAGAGTTCTGTACTTTTTGAGTTAAACAGTGATGCAAATATATTTTTATTGGGTAGAAACACACAATTCTATTTTGTCACAAGCATATTAATATAGACGTTAGTACTTTAACTAAGGCAATTATATTAATGTTGGACACAACTACGCACTGAATCATAAGCGAAGGTTTTGAGTAAGGTGAGAGTTTTGCGAACGTTTTTGGTTAGAATTGTTTTTTTAATTTGTTCTTTTTTATTTTGTCGCTTAAAAGTGCTTGTTATAAAAGATTACATTCGTGAAAGCTTTTCCCATAAAGAAAAATTGTGCATATTTTGCGAAATTCATTAAAAACTTTTTTTGAGTAGAAAATGAATCATTTTTGTATCATTTCAGTAGGTTAGACTTCCTGCTGAAATGAGTTCAGAAAAGAATATTTTTTTTTATCATATCAGTAGGAAACAATTTCTCATAAACGAACCATTTTTTGTTCATAAGTGAGTATGTTCATAATGAATCATAAATGTTACTTTTTATATTCAAAAATCAGGTAAATAAAGGAACTTAAAATTAAAAGGTTAACCTTCGTACAAACGTCATATGAACTTTTTTACCAGTGCGAGATGGAGGTACTGCTACACGTATGCATTTCAACATTTAATTAATTTTCAACATTTCAACATATCTATCAAAAATTAAAATTAAGCCCAAATAGAACGAAAACCACGAAAACATTTCATGCAAAAACGTAATCAAATAAATTCCCCAATTAGTAACTTAACTATTTTGATATTGCATATATAATTTGGAAGTTTGTCAAATTGGAAAACAATCACGCCTTTTCCCCTTTGAAACATCAATTTCATGAAAAACACAATGCGTGAATTCCAGCCCAGGTATATTAATCCTATTAACCCAATGATTAATATGATCTCTAATTTTAGTAATAATCATTTCTTCTTTAACAAAATATCGATATGTAATTATAAATAGTATTATGCAATAATAAAATTTAAAATTCAAAAAGGTTTTTTTTTAACTCATTATTGAACCAAAAAAGGTTTGTTTTTGAGAGTCAATTCAGTCCAAAGATTGATACAAAAAGTGTTAATTTCCGAGTGTCGAAAAATAACTTTTATGGTTCTTTTTTTAAATCATTTCCGAACAAAAAAGAGGATAATTTATGGTTCATTTTTTAACTCATTTGCGAACAAAATAAGGTTCGTTTTTGAGAGGCATTTTAGTCCGACAAATGATATAAAAATGGTTCATTTATGAGTGCCGAAAATGAATGTTTCTTCCTGAAAAGGTTCATAAAATAATTCAAAAACGGTAGTTTTGGTTCACTGGGTAATATCTTCTTATATCGTAAAATAATGCTATTGAAGGAAAGTTCCTAATCATTAGGTGGTTCCCTCTGAATATTTTGTTTTTGAAACCAAACATATATAAACATATTTTTTCTCTGCGTGTATGCTATTTCATAGCTGTAAGTTTTCACTTTAGTCCCCCCACTGATTACCTTTTCTTTTCTTGTTTCGGTTTAAGAAATAAAAGTTTGTTATTTTCCCGGTTAACAAGACAAGTGTATAGTTTGAAAACCGATCAAAGTTCATTATGGGCTTGTTCTTTTTTTAATTATAGCTAAAATTATTGCAGCTTTATTCTCTTCAGTGTAGCATGCATTATTGGACTTAATTTTATCCTTAGAAATAGAATTATTTTACTCGTTAATTGTATATAATTGTTTGTGTAGTGAAATGGAGACGAGAAGACTAACTCAAAGAACTGTAAGACAGGAAAACTTCACTAAGAAGTTTCGTCTAAACTTGCTAAATGACTAAATTTCATTGACTTGGCATGTGTTGCATTTTGAAGTCTTTTTTGATGCGTCGCTTCCGGCCAATTCTCACTATAATAAATGCATACAATAACACATGTCCATACACACACACACACACACACACACTCGCACACTCACACACTCATACAATTTAAACTCATTGACATTGAAATTGTTGTTCATTCAGACAAGTAACTTCTTGTGTTCCGCATTGATGTTGAAGCTCGGCTACTCATTGATGACGAAAACGAAGACCAAGGCGATGATGCCAGAAGAGATGGTAAAACAAGCAGGCGTGTGTTGATTAGTTGCAATTATTTTGTTGTTGTTGCTGTTTTTCCTGTTATTCTTATTATTTTAACAGGTGTAAGAGTGGAAGTTTTTCTGGCCATTCTTCATTTGAATTTATTTCCGCAACTGTTGCTTATGAAGATCTTTAAGTTTACAATAAAATTAAAATCTATTAAGAGCTGCGTTTGCAAGTGTTTGTTGATGTGTGCAAACATGCAGATGCACACACATACATATAAACACACTCGTATATATTTCAACGTATTTACAAAACACGTTTGCTTTTAAAAAGCTTGACCTGCGGGCTTTATTTCTGGTAATTACGATTTGATTAACTTTAACTACATGAACACAACAAAAACAACAACCACAACAAGAGAAATAGCAACAACAACAACAAACCCTTAAAGTCAGAACAAGATAGTTCGAGTAGAACTACAAAAAAAAAATTGAAATAAAAAACAAGAAAATGTTTAAATGTAAATTGCTAACGGCTTTTTCTCATGGATCCTACATTGAGTTGAGTGAGATTTAAAGTAAATAATTTTGATGTGGTTAGAATTTTATTTTTTTTTTTTTTGGTTTTTGTTAGTTTTTATAGGTTGGGCTATAAAACAGCAAAGAGAAAAATAAAAAAAAAAAATTAAAATAAAATAAAAACATTTCTCTTATAGGCGGGTTTTTTTTTTTTTATATTGCTGTAATAAAATTAATGCGAACACTTAAAATCATTTAGCAGCCCAGCAACACTTAAGTGTTTCTTTGGTATGTTCGGGGAAATTCTAGTCTATTGATTAAAAGCAACAAAAGTTAATACAACCATGAGAACCAATTTGATTGATGTCTACGCAGGGGTACTACAGGGTACTGATCGGAGGGTTTTTAAAATTTTTATTATGATCTAAGAAAAAGAAGTTTTGTGATTAAAAGCAGAATGTAGGTGAAATGAGTGTTTCAATCTGGCGATAAAGGTGTATATAAAATTTATCATTTTCATCATTTTTCTTAAGGAACATTTTCTTTTTAATTTTTCAAAATATAGGGTGGTTAAATTTTAAGGGCCGATGTTGATTTTGAATAAAACACAAATTATTTAGGAAATTATTGTCATTTCTTTTTATTACTATAAAATTGGTATGGTTCAATTATGTATGGAATAAAATATCTTGCTGGCTTATTGACGTACACCTTTTCTTTCAAATAATCCCAAAGAAAGAAGTCCAACGGTGTCAAATCACATGATCTTGGCGGCCAATTGGCATCGCCACCACGCACAGTGGTCGCTGTTTCATACAAAGAGCGGCCAAAAATAGAAGGAGCTATCTTAGGTGAATAATATTTGGCACATCTTACAATCTCTTTAAATGACACCAATTTCTAAAATTTGGTTAAAATCTGCAAAAGGATTCAAGGACCTCTGTTAGATCCTGAAAATTTAAAATTCATAGCAGGCACACCAAAGTCGGCATATCCATTGAATTCATTAATTTATGACTAAATCTTCAGTTTGGTCAATGTCGGACAAAGGATTCAAGGACCTCTCTTAGATCCTGAAAATTTAAAATTCATAGCAGGCACACCAAAGTCAAAGGCAAAGGATTATTTTATTGTACCATAGTAATATATATTAGATCAATCTAATAGATCAAAAACAGATGTATTTAAAACTGACTTATGCTTAGGTGGTAACTTTCGTTGTCCCGTTATAAACGGATCTGATGTAAGGAGTAGACGATTGAACAAATCTTCATTTGTTACCACACGAGACATTTTACGTGTATGTTGCAGGCGAAATTTTTTTATATCCTTATTTCTCGACTCAGCAGCTTCCTCAGACAACTCCCCAATCGATACAAGAGCATATTCAATAATTGCAGGTCCGTGAATTAGAATTTTATGAACAGTAGCTGGAAGGTAATACCAGGAATATGTAGTTGTAAGTTCTTTGGCTACATCGAGTGCGAATGTGTTAAATTTCCCAACATTAATATTATATCCTGAATTGAGCGCTTGCAATATTGTAGCACATCTTTCAATAAGGTCTTTATCTAGTCCTGTTATTTGAGCGGACAAGCCAGCATTATTGAAAAATTCTCTGGCAGTATTTCCATCATTCGATGTTCCACTCCCACCACATTTAGGCTTGTCGACTATCAATCCCATTTTTAATCGAAAATCTATTTGCATTTTTTTTTTCCTTTCCTTAACTTGGGCTTTTCCTTAGAGGGATCTAACTTGTCAGGATTGTACATCCAGTCTGTATGATAAATGCAAAAAATATTCAAAAAATCGTATAAAGGCATGAAGTGGTGACAATCCGAATTCAAATCGATCAGGTTGAACTTCCCTTTGCAAGCATTTCTCAATATTGTTCATATCTGTGGGTTTGGCGTTGCATATATAGCACTTTGAGGATGAGGTTTGGGTTAAGGCATTACAAATTTTACCATCCACCATAGTGAGTTGCAAGATATGCTGAACACATAATGTTTTATTACCAACAATAATTTTAGTTGGAACAAGCCCCTCTATTTTCTTTTTAAAATACTTTTCTTCCTCGATGCTCAATTCTGTCGATTCCCTTTTAAATTGAAATCGAACAGGACGACAATATCGAGTGGAAGATGGTCGTGGATTTTTCCAGATTATTTTGGAACTGCTTGAAGTATCTTCAGTTGTTAATAAAGCAAGTGGAACATATGATGTAACAAACATGTGGCTATCATCCAAATTATTGTTCTCCACTTTCTGTTTGTATTCGCTGTACCCAGAACTTCCGTCGAAGCCCCATTTGCCTATAAGTTTGAGGTTGTTCACAGGATCACTGAAAACATAATTTACTACAGTATCCTGCAACTCGATAATACGCTTTGTAGTGTGGTCTAATAAACTTTGAAGCTCTACTTCAGCGTGTGATTCGGTAACAGTTATATTTTCGAGATAAGTTTGCTTTTTTGCTTTTAAAATATTATCATAACTGCAAAAAAGTTCACCAGAAATTTTAGTGTTAACAAATTCCCTAATGAGGAGATATTGATGTTTCGTTAAATTCGTTTCCATCATAAGCGAAATAACCTCTGTAGTGCTTGCAGGCGAAAATTTTGTGCTATTTACTTCAGTAGAAAAACGCAAACAATCAGCAGCAGACTCATCCATTTCGGCTATCTCAGCTATTCGTCTTCTCTTTGTTCGTCTTGAGCATTTAGAGAAATCCAGTTTGGGACGACCACGTCCAATATTATTTTCAGGTCTTTGTACATCACAATTGATACAAAACGACTCGTTCGTCGCAAGCCAATCAGAATGCTTTCGCAAAACTTGTGATCTTGTTCGATTGCATTTACACCAAATTATTGAAATCCGTTTGCAGCAGTAACTAACTCGTTCTTCCAATTGTCCCAAATATTTAGCTCCTACTATATAGCCTTCACTCTCGATTTTCAATTTCAAAATATCAACTACCCTTTTAATTTTCTCTGCATTTGCAGTGGTCTCGGCACACCACTTATCAAATATAAACTTGCGGCTAAATTTGCATTCAAAAGAATCTCCTAAACGAAAAAAAGAAAACAATAAAAATTTAAATTATAAACATAACATAATAAAACAAACTCCACAAAAGAAACGAAGACGATAATCACAACACAAAGTCACAGAACAGTTACGAGTACACAATCAAAAAAAAGACACCGAAAACGGTGAGGCCGCTTTGTTCTATTCAAGATAACTTAGCGCCAGGCAAATTGGGGCAGCTGAAATTTACATCATATAATCTGTAAATATTGACAAACAGTTTACAACAAATTTGATTGTAAACTTAGATTAACTTCGCAACTGAAAGTCTAAGTGAAATTTAAGTTTACACACGAGTTAATACTGAAATAGGCACATATATTACAATAATTTAATGAAATAAACACAACATGCTGAGAAGTTTTTAATTCTTTTAAATAATAGTTAATACCTTTCTTTACAATATTTAATTCTTCCATTGTTCAAGCAATCTTTTTTAAAGAGGTTTTTACGTTTTATTTTGGAACTTCACTTGACAGTTACTCATGCTGCGAAACAAAATTATTTTCATGCTCTGCCTTTTGCAGCTATTCTTAAAGAGGACAGGTGGAATAAAGCAGAAACAAAAGTTATTTGAAAAAGCTATATCTATTATGAAATAGTGTTGCCACAGTTCTAGCCAGAATTTTGACTTTAAGTTTTTTATTTTTGGCCAAGGGCCAGACCACAGTGCCACGTGAGATAACACGGCCATTGAATTTGTCGCGCAAAAGTGCCATTGTTTCGTTAGCTGTGTGGCAAGTGACACCGTCCTGTTAAAACCACATATCGTCCACATCCATATCTTCCAATTCGGGCCATAAAAAGTTCGTTATCATCTCACGATAGTGAACACCATTCACAGTAACTGCCTGACGGCTCTTCAGCCATTCCATTGCGAACAGCAGCAATATTTGCTGCAATACGAGCTATACGAGCTTGCACTGGTGTTTTCACATCTCCTACAGACCCGGTTTGCTCAAATTTTTGCACGATTTTTCCGATTGTACGCACATTTGGACGATTAAATTGAACGAAAAAATTAGGAAGTGCACGATATGCATTTTGATTTGAACGCCCATTTTCATAATAAGTCTGAATAACTTTAACGCGTTGCTCGATTGTGTATCTTCCCATGGTTCAAATTGAGTTAGTCTGATATTGAGAAATGTCAAATGAAATGCAAAAAAAAACTTGACGCTTAGGTGTGGTTCACATTCAAGATTGGCCCTTAAAATTTAACCACCCTTTTAACCACCCTTTTATATACATATACATATATATAAGGTATAATTGGTATAATAATATGTACCAAATTAATTTTCACAACGTGCCTAACTTTTTTTTGGACTTAAATTACAAACTTTTCTTTTTTAAAATTTAAGTTTTTCTTTGTCTTTTTTTGTTGATTGCCGTTGTTTCTTGGCAATCAATTAGTTTTGGTATAAATTTCTGATGAAGTTTTGATATGTGCTGTGATGTGCCCGATATGTGCTATCATGTGCCGCATTGGAAGTAAATTAATTATAATGTTTTGATTTTTACGAGCTGGTACTTTTTTATAGATTATTCTTTAGAAGATCAGAAATTGTGCTATGATGTTTTTGAATTGTGCTGCCAAGATATTTAAAATAATCTGTAATATTTTAATTTTAAATATGAAAAGTATTTAGAAATTGCAATTGAAATTGAAACTGCAATGTGCCGTTAAAATAATTCAATCTTAGAATAGTTGCAGATTTTAGGAGCAGAAAATATTTCCTCTTTTCTTAATTCTCAATTTATATAGTGATAATGATAAAATAATGGATCATTGGTCGGCATTCTAATACTAGCAAGCAAAGTGTTTTCAATGTTAAGAGTAAGCACTTTAACTACTTGAGGCAGTATGCCTGACAATGGGTCGGACTGATAAAATCGAATTTTGTTTTAAAAATTTATAGAAAAGTTTTTCACCCAATAGATCTGAGGCTTCTCCTACTCAAACTAGAACTCAAGACTAAATCTCTAAAAATATTGAGACCTCCATTTTGGAGTTGTTTTATTTTATGGACAATTCAGACTACCGTTATACAAACCGAGTTCTAACCTGAAATTAAGCCAAAAAAATCAGGCCTATAGTGTTTCGGTTCAAATCAAAGAAGAATTTTTTTTGTTTATTTCAAGGTTGAAGAGGTGGACACTTTAATTAAGAGTTCAGTGGTATTTACAGTAGTGGAAAATATCTGAACTTCAAACCATAATTCATAGCTAGTACTCTGAAATCATGGGTGAACACTCAAAAAAAAAAAAAGAACATTACAAAATATTAGGTATGAAAAAGCAGACATTCGTATAAAAAAAGCAGGTGTATTTTCGAGAAGCTGTTAGGCATTGGTTTTTGGCGTCAGGTCCAAATACCAGCCTTATATTTTCTGCTGACCAGTTTTTAAAAACTGTCAAGTTTCTTCTAGGTGTATGATTATAGGAACTATTGGCTATGGATTAAATTATTTTCAATTTTTGAATGTTCTGAGTTTATAATTGGGAATAAGGCAAGCTTTGAAGCGGGGAAGTGAGGCGTAGTCCAAATAAGTTTACACCTAGAAGATAACTTTAAGACTGCAAAGATAATTTTTTAAAATTATTTTAAGCTAAACTAAGAAAAAAAAACTAACATATCCGATTGCCACAAATATTATACTACTATTAATGCCCCATTATAACTCTGAGAGTATTCAGCATATTCAAGTGTTTCAGTTATGTTCTTGTAGCCAATCAAAAAATTGGTTCTTAAAAATTTTATTCTAAATAATATTGGTAAAGGGGGAGTGTCAATAAGGCCGGCTCTTGGCTCGTACTGTTTTACAATTACAACAATTTTTAATTTTTTTAATCATATTTGAAAACAATTTTTGGTAGTTTTATAGGGAAAAAGCGCCGCATGCGCTTTTAATTAAATTAAAATTTTATTTAATTTAATTAAAATTTTTTAATTAAAATTTTTCATTTAATTAATTAAAAATTTTTATTTTTTTAATTATATTTCAGAACTATTATCGGTAGCTTTGAAGGGAATAAAGCCCCACAGGTGAAAAATTGTTATAAAATTCGCGCAATATAAATAAAAATAAAAAAAAACTCAAAAAATAAGTCAATTTTTTTACGCAACTTATATTTGCAATTTTTGGCCAACGCTCTTTTATCCCTCTAAAACTACCGAAAAGAGTTTTGAAGTAAAACTACATACAAATTTAAGTGTGTGTGTAGCACTTTAGACTAGTGAAGTAGCTCCCAACTTAAGTGAAACAACTCCCAAGAGAAATGAAATAATTCCCAACCGAATATTTTGGGACTTATTTTATTCTGAAAGTTTTTGGAACGTGGCAACATTTATATATATATATATACACCACTTGGTCGCATAGCACCTACATACCAAGTATAACTATCAAAATATGTACAACTCATGAATTAACATATAATGATTTCTAAAAAGTGGGTGTAGTTAGAGTTCTACCACTCCCATTTTTAGTGAAGTTGCCTAAAGTAACCATGCAAACTGAATTACAAAATTGTATTCCAATACATCCACATTCGTCTGATATATAGCATTTTTTTTTTGATTTGTGGCAGTAATAGGGGGTGTGGAAGTTCTCTTTATTTTTTACAACATTACTAACAGATAACAGATGTTGTAAATTTGGTGCCCTCAAGTGTAACCATTCCTGTGATTTTAACGGACACTAACCCGCACGAAGGATTTTATATATACATAGATAAAACAAAAAACCAATAAAAACGATATAACCTCCAATTTTTTAGGGAGTTATTGAAAAAGAAATTACTCCCAAAAATGTATGAAAAATGTTTTGGGAGTTATTTAATTTAATTTTTTTTTTTTTGGGAGTTAAATCATTGGGAGTTATTTCACTGTGCCACATTGACGTCACAAGAAGATTTTATCATTGACTTTTATGTTTTATAGTGCTTTATGTTTATGATTAATAACGAATCTTATGCTAATGCTTTTTGCCATTTTTGCGTATTTTTTTAATGTTTCGGATTACAAGGCGGGGTGCCTAACTTTTTTTTCCACCTTATCTTTAACAGTCTGTATTACCAATTGGGTCTAGTTCTTTTTTTTTTGAGCCTTTATAATTCTTATATAGTTTCTAAATAAATTTATCTTAATTCTACCAAGAATAAGTTTACGCTGAATTCTTATTATTGCGTCTTGTTTGACATCTTACTTGTGTCTGGCTTTACCCTCCTCTTCTGCTTATTCTATTCTTTTTCTTATTTACCTCATATTCGTCGATAGCTCATAACGTGTGATTGAAATTAATTCGAACGTGTAACTTTAACGTCTTCGAGTTTCACAGACAATTTTTGCTGTCGGAAGTGTGTGTCCACCTCGATTGTTAGTCGCGTTGCTTGTTGTTTTGTTTGGTGTCGTCCTCATCGTTTTAGTTGTTGTTGCTGTTGTAATGGCTATTTAGTTGCTGTTGTCGTTGCTTTTACTGCCGAAAGAGTCGAATTTTCGCTAAAATCGTAAATCCGCGCCTTGTGGCGCAGTCTGTTGAATTATCACAGATTGACGCATATAAATGCCATGAGAGGGAGCCACCACGTGAACACACACACACACCCACACTGATGCAAATTGTAATTTAGCTCGTGGTCTCTAACAATGTTGTTGTTGTTGTTAGTGCTGCTTTTGGTTTCTTCGCTGTTGCTGTTGCTGCCGCTTTAGCGTTTGTTTATTTGTTGATTGTTTGTTTGTCGGTTTGTCAGCTAGCCGTTGTGTGTGTTTTGTACTGGTCTGTGACAGAAAATCACCGTTTCGTCGCTTGGTTTGGGGCACATTTGAGTGGTACTACATTCGAAAACTGACACACACATACACATATACCCAATTGCCATCAGCGGCTGCACCAACATGATCAACAACAGCAACATTTTGCGCCGCAATCGTGATGTCCGAAATGCCACGCGGGCAACAGCATGGTATGCGACCGCATGGCCCCCGGGCTCACATTCAGCTCGCATCTCCCGCTTTTCGACCGAATGTGGGATTTTTTTTTTTTTATGCTCTTCGTTGCTCATCCCAAACTTCAAAAAAATGTGAGACACCGTTGGGCGGCCTTCGTTTGGCCAGCGACGTTAATGTTGTTACCCTCTTCTACGCCTTCGTCACTGCTCATCATCATTATCATCATCATGTACAAGAAAAGACAATCGCCAAAGACGACCAACGTCTTAAGACGCTTACAACCCGATTTGCCTTAAGCTATGTTGCAAGATTTTCACACGAAAAACACATTGGCATTGTTTTTGTTGTTGTTGTCGTTGTTGCTGCTTTGAAGATGATACCTCTCGATTTTATGGTTATGAAAAGTTAAATAATCACGTAACATATGAGTGATTATTTAATTACGTTCGAATTGAATAAAATATTATCAACAAATTCAAAGATAAGCGCTACACATTAATATTGTGGGAAAGCTGTCAAAAAATAATTATTATAGTTTCTCAATTATTTAAAAACACCAAAAAATTGTTTGGAAAATCCTTTGGAATTCAAAAAATTTGCATTTAGAGAACTTAAAGAACTATATGCGATATCTTTGGAAATTTGGTCATTAATGAAAATGAAGGTTGTAATACGCCCAAGAATAATTACAATTACAGTATTAGGAATATAATTTCATTAGCTATTTATAGTAATTTTTTTCTTCTTAGACATTTAATTTTAAATTTTAGTGGGTTCTAAATTTCAATTTCTTAGCAACAACATTAACAGAAAATAATATTATAGTTTCAAAGAAAAATAAACACTAAATTGATATGAAAGTATTTTATAGCGATATAGATAAGAAACTTTAATCAAACAGTTATAGAAAAGTTGTGGAATTTTCTGTTTGATATATTTGGTAATGAATTTGCTGTTCTTGTTAATTTTATTGTTGGTTAAAAATAAATGTAGTGCAATGTTGTGTTGTGTTTAATTAATTTTATTACTTTAATTTTTTTTTCCTGCTGTAAGGAAATTATATGGGCATATTTCTAGAACTTAAAACTTTTAATAATGGAGTTAAAAATAAAAAATTATAAAGGTACCAAGATAAAAGGATAACATTGAAACTTAACGCAATACACACAACACACAATATAAAAAAATGTATGATAAACTAGTGATTAAGAGATAGGAAACTTCGATTTTAAACAAATGGATAAAAACTACAGAAACTCCCCTCAAACATGGGACATCCAAACTCACGATAAAGGTGTAAAAGGTATCAACCATGAAAAACTCACCAATATCATCAGACATCCAATCTCATATACACAATTCGTGAGTTTTGCATAAAAAACCGAGTTGAAAAAGGTGAAATCTTAAATAACCTTGAAAAGCATTAAGTTATCTTTATCTCTGTGATAAACGTGTGCAAAAAATTTTGATTGATTCAAATGCTTACTTTATAATCCCTAGTAGGTAAAGGTCTTGACATTGTAACGGAAGGCATTTAGGTTAAAGGCTCTATAGATTTGCCCATTTATATTTAAACAAATGTTTGGATAAATTATGAAATATGACCAAGAAATTAAAAGGAAAAGTAATTTTAAAATTATTTTTTACTTTGTAGTGATTTTGTAGTCGGTTGTTTTTTTTTAAAAAAGTTTTTATTTCTTCCTTTTTAGAGAATATGATCAATTTTCGTAAAAAGTGAATAAACAACATAAATACAATTGTTCTGAAAAATTCTATTCTATTTTTCTATGAAATTCTGAAAGTTTGTTGGTTATTTCAAATATCTGTCTCTGAAATTTAAATAAGATGTCACGTGTTTTGAAATAGTTTTACACATTTTCTAATATTGCCACGCCCCTTTCTTAAATAAGCGCCCACTTTCTTAAGCGTTATTTGTAATAATTGTGCCTAGCCCTGTACTGCATTTCAGTACCCCAGCGTCAATATTAGCTGAGATAGACCATTTATCGAATAACGCCTACTTTATTGACCGTAGTTTTTAATAATTCTGCCTACCGCTGTACTACAATAAATTTCAGTGCCCTAGTGTCAATCTTATTCGAGATACACTGTTTTTCTAATATTGTCACGCCCAGTAGTCGAATACCGCCCACTTTATTGACCGTAATTTGTACTAGTAATGCCTACCCCTATACCAAATTGCAGTACCATAGTATGAATATTATTCAAGATACACTCTTTTTCTAATATTGCCACGCCCTTTTGCCAAATAACGCCCACTTTCCTGACCATAATTTGTAATAATAATACCAAGCCCTATACTAAATTGCAGTAATCTAGTTATTCAAGATACACTGTTTTTTAATATTGCCACGCCCATTTGTCGAATAACGCCCACTTTCCTGACCATTATTTGTAATAATAATGCCTACCGCTATACTAAATTGCAGTAATCTAGTCATAAAATTATTCATGATACACTGTTTTTTAATATTGCCACGCCCATTTGTCGAAGAATGCCAATTTTCTTGACGGTTATTTGCAATAGTTGTACCTACCCCTGCACTAAATTGCAGTACCCTAGTGTCAATATTATTCGAGATATATTAGTATCTAGTACTTCGAGATATAGTATTGCCACGTCCAGTTCTCGAACACCGTCCACTTTTTACGGGCACCTCTGTGTTTATGATATCTATCTGGTCACCAAAAATTAGGGCAATCAGGCATATGGCTTAGGAGTAATCGATGTACATACATTTAAAAAAAAAAAAAAAAAAAAACAGAGAAACCGACGAACTTGAGAACCTTCTCCTTTTTGAAGTCGGTTAAAAAACGAGACCAACTCATATGTATGGAAATTTTACTAATATATTAATAATAATAACAATAACAACTACAACACAAGCAGTTTCTGACAAATCCCTGTAGGAAAATCAACTAATTTAAAAGTAGTTGATTAAGTAGTTTTTTGTCAACCACAACTAGTTGAAATTCTGACTTTTTTCCATAGAACGAACTAACATATTTTGTATGGTGATGTCCGCTAAATAAGTCAATTGACTTTCGTCTGCATATATTGTCAACTACTTGTTAAATTAGTTATATTTAAATTATTTTTTAATTACTTTAAAATAATCAATTGAAAACTTTGCTGATGGCCTAAAGTTAATAATATTTGATGAAATAACATGGTTAAATATATATAAACTTGTAATCTAATAAAAATTTGCAATTAAAACATGTCAAAATCAGAGTAGTTGCCCCCTTAATATAATTCAAAGTAGTTTATCAATCACTTGTTGTAAAGTAGTATTTCAATTATTTCATATATAATGCAAATAAAACTATTTACAATTGAAGTGGATGCCGCCTTAATATAATTCAAAGTAGTTCATATACTGGTTTATTTTAAATTAGTTTTTTAACTAGTTTTTTTTTAAAACAAGTTAGTTTGTTCCCATAGGCATATTAGTAAAACGATTAATTTCACAAACGACACGTTGTGTTCGTGATCTTGGCACGAACAAAACCAATAACCATAACAACAACATATGGAGCTACACTCAGAAAAAAATTTCCAGAATATCTAGAAAAATAGCACCCAATCGTTAGAAAATCATGCTTCATTGAGCGCCATGGCCGATTTTCTAAAAATGAAGTACATATTTTTTGCCAAATTGACACCAGTTGCGGGATTCCCTTAACGACGATTGTTGCTGTAGTTAACTAGCGAAAACTGTCATTTACTATGAAACTGAACATGCACAATGACCGAAAACGACAACTACGATTATCGTTAACTGTTTGGAAATCCTGATACAGAAGTGTGAAATAGTTTAAAGAAAGCTATGCAATAATTTATGAACTATTTCGCTAAATTGAAGAAACTAAGCGTAAGTGTGTTGAAATTTCTTATTCCATTTGAGTATCGGTCGCCCTGCGGTCTACCGATTATTAGTAAAGAGATCCGCGGCTCAAATAATGGCTCAGACATTTTTTTGTTATTTTTTTTTTTATTTTTGAAATAAAAAATATGTGACTTAAGTTTTTTTTTATGATAGAAAGTACGCCTCTCATGGACTTTTGTGAAAAAAATTTGTTATATTCCTTTTAAAGAAAAATTAAGGTGATGATTTTAATTTACTTCAAAAAGTTTAGCTTTGCTTTTAAAGGTCACAATCATTATATTTGAGTTTACTATAAGAAGTTTCATTATTTAAGTTTAAATAATTTCCATTTTTAAATAGGGCCTTCAATGCCCAAAAGCCCCTAATAATAAAAAAAAATTTAAGAAATAATATCTCAAACGAATATGTCGACCCCTCTTTGCGCTAAATTATCGTATTTGCCATTTTTTCGAAATTGAATTTTTTAAGCAATTTGTTATTCATATCACAACGCATCACCTGGTAATATACTTTAGCTGAAATTCCTATAGTTACGTCAAAAATTGATTGTATATTTTATCGTATGTTGCAATGCAATGTTTTTTTTCTAGTGGACGAAACTATCTTATGTGCCATACAAAAATAATTTATATATAGTAGTTGTTGTTATATTTACTATTTTTGTTTTTTTAATAAGAGGTAGAATTTGATGCGAATTGTTCTCTTTATGTCGCCATTTCGTACCATGCCTCTATTCTCTTCACCGTTACTGACAGAAAAACGCTCTAGTGTAATATTTGGCTTTTCGCACATACGATAATTTCGCGCAAATGGGTCGATATATTTCTATGAATTGTAAAATATTAATTTGACATTTTTTATGCAAGCTTATATGACTCCAATGCTTTGAGAAAAGTTTCGTTTCGTTAAATGGATTTTTTTTTTTAATTATTTTTGTAAATTAATTACGACCTCTTTTCATTAGTTTTATGTTATGTGTTTTTATGTGTTATGTGTTGCTTTCTGAAGAAAACAACCAACAACAATACCCTTGTATAGAGTAGTAATCATACATCAGACTAGACAGACGTTGGCCGCTACACCAACTCATCAGTATCCTTGCGTGATCGCTGTGATCCACTAAGGTGTTTGTTTTCTATTTGTTTCGTCAATGTTTCAAGTAAACTACTTCAAAATGTATGAACGTAGTACAAATGAAATTTAAAAAAAATAAAATACAAATTCTAGAAAACACGAAATTAACTAAAAATTGTATCCATTCGAGCATACTTTTTTGCCCTCTTAACACTTAATATGTGTACATTAATGTGATCGTATGAGAAGTTTAGTTTCCGGATTACGGTCTTTGTAAAATCGCCTAAAATTTAAATATGACTTTTCCCATTGCCAAGTCTTTTGAGTATGTGTTGATGTTTTATGTTTTTGGCATTTGTTGGACATCCTATAGCCTTTGTCCCAAGTGGGTACCATAGCTATCCAATAGAAAAAGAATTATAGAAATAGCGCCAGCTGTTCTCAAGCTTTGCGGTCCTGAACATAATTATTATTATTATTATTATTATTATTTTTATAATTATTATTATTATTATTATTGTTATTATTATTATTATTATTATTATTATTATTATTATTATTATTATTATTATTATTATTATTATTATTATTATTATTATTATTATTATTATTATTATTATTATTATTATTATTATCATTATTATTATTATTATTATTATTATTATTATTATTATTATTATTATTATTATTATTATTATTATTATTATTATTATTATTATTATTATTATTATTATTATTATTATTATTATTATTATTATTATTATTATTATTATTATTATTATTATTATTATTATTATTATTATTATTATTATTATTATTATTATTATTATTATTATTATTATTATTATTATTATTATTATTATTATTATTATTATTGTTATTATTATTATTATTATAATTATTATTATTATTATATATTATTATGTAGGATATTTAGTTTTTTTTTTAAGAAATGTTCATTTATTTTCAATATTTTCAAAAACTTTAATAGTTTCCCAAAAACTAGATCACAATTTCTTTTTCATTTCTACAACGCACCAAGTTCAACTTTATCCTTAAAAGCTAAAATTAAAAAGTATCATCAGCTAAGTTCTCAAAACAAACATTTCAAAAATTTACAGTAGCGGCTGCCTGCCTGATTTTTAATTGAAACATGACAATAACAAACATGAGTAGACCATATAACAAAAACCAAAAAGCAGACAATGATAGACATCAAGTTGGAGCAAAGGTAAAACACAGAATTAATAGCCTGCCCACATATTATGGTCAACCAAGAAGCATGCTTGGGTCTAAACGCTCCTTGGCACTCGTCTCTTACCACGCTTTTAAGCTCCTTGCTCCTTTTCTTTCTTTTCATTCAGTCAGCCAGTCAGTCAGTTCTTATACTCGTATACCTAGCAAATCTGCCATGTCAACTCTTCAAAATTTCATCCAAAAGTTGAGCCGTAGGCTAAACAAAGAACTCTTAACTGGCATAGAAAAGATAACGCCTGCGGCAAAGTTGAACTAAAATAGAAATGGTTGGAAACAAATGGGACAAAAACAAAAAAAAAAAAAACCAAACAAGCCAGGAGTGGTAACCAGGTTGAGGTTGAGCGTAGAACGCACATAGATAATGATAGAAAGTTAGGCAAGGCAAGTAAGCTGGCAGACTGTCATGGAAGATAGATGCATGGATGAATGGATGTATCAATGCTTGTATGAAGCACATGTTGGTTGGTTGAGAGGTTGCTGCTGCCTTTGTTGTTGTAGTTTTTGTTGTTGTACATTGAATGATGCCTTCATCAGCATCAGCAGCGTGTGCCTCTAGTAACGATGTGGTCGAGATGGATTGAGCCTTGTGGTAGAGTAGAATACTAAAGATAACTAGATGTATTTTAAACTTATCTTCTTATTCTTCTTTTATGAACGCATGAGCAACTGCAGCTGCCGCAGAGAGCAGTTCATATATCATTCATGCTAGTTGACAGACACATACCTAGGATTCTGTCTGGCAACTCATTGCATTGCCGACTGATGACATTCTTATGTCTCGATTTGGTTACTCGGCTTACGCAACAGCGGCTATTAGCCGTTATGCTGCGTGTGCAGTAATATCTGAGTGCAGAAATGTGCACTTTAATAGCTCAGGCATTCGAGTAATTTGCAAATGATAGTCGAAGGATAAACCGAACCGAATATATTGTCTTTAAACATAAAAATTTTGCAGAGTGTTAAGTTCTTTGCAAAAATGATCCCTTGTTTAATAACACAGGCGAAAAAATAGCTCGAGTCTTTTGAACCTGAAAGCAGAGAAAATTTTTTTAAAGATTTCTCCATCATTTAAACTTTTCGAGATATTATCTTTAAACATGCCAAAAGATTTGGTTTTTTGTCATTTTCACAATTATATATACCGTCAATTATCGTTTTTCATATGTCTAATAGAAAAACATAAGATATCTACTTTTCTTTTTCAAATTTTCTTTGAATTTTTTGATTCTCTTTTGCTTAGTGGAAATCATCCTTCTATAAGCAATACACGTCAGCATATAATTACACAGACTGAGGAGTTTTGACGAGTCTCCGCACCAAATCCGCATCAAATTTAAAAACGATATCAGAATTAGTCCATTACATGCCCATAGTCACTGGGAGAGTTTTGGGGTAAAACCCTACATAGTTTGTGGGTTTTGTCTCTGATGACGAAGATATGTTAATCTGCCGGCTTGCATAGTGGGGCTGGCCGTACGGTGCTAAATTTGGGGGAAAAAATGTACTCAAGCGCGTCAGATATTCAGAGGGGATGTTAAGTGAGCCCGAACGAAGCTCCCATTCAAAAGATTAACGATTCGGATGTGACGTTAGCTCGTGGCGGCTTTTTGAAAATGCAAAAAAAAATCGCCATTTTAACAAACTCAAGCTCGTCAGATTTTCATACAGACGGTTCAGCTTGATGTCCTGGTCGTGCTAATCCCTAACCTGACGATTATTCGGTGGGATTTTCTTAATGCAAAAGTTTGGACGAATTACCTTTTCCATGATTTTTTTTAAAATCATTGGATGTGACAAACATAATTCGCGAATAATAGCATGCAAATAAAAATTCACGAAAATGGAAATGTATTATTTTACCCAAATTATAACAGAATTCAGAAAAAATTAGTAAAATAAAATAAAAATGTTAAAAATTAATAAAAACCAACAACAGTAATGAAACAAGTGTTATATCCAATTAAAGTTTTGGCGGGATAAATTCAATTTTCGAGGAGTTTCTTGTTTATTAGAAAAAATTACAAAAAAAAAAGAAATGATATGCAATTTTGTTAGGAAACCAAAATATTTATTTAATTTTAATATTTTTTGTTTAAAGCCTTTTTTTTCTAAAAAAATTTGCTATCGCTGAAGAAATTCTATTGAGAAATGGAAAAGTTGTGTTCCATCATACTATATCTATCAATGTGATCTTCTGCTACATAGCTTTAGTTCTACTTGATATTAAATCAATGACCATGCGTAACAGAGGAGATTGCATTGGTGGGTAGAGTGTTGAACTATGAATCGGTGGGGTTCAAGTTCGATTCCCACTGGGTGCGAAGAAATATTTTTTTTGGTTGATGTGATAGCATTTGTGTTGTTGTAAGTACATGTTTTTTATTTATTTTTGCATAGCGTGAGGGAAAAATTAACAATTTCACACAAGTGCGTTGAATTTACAATGCTTGTAACATGTAATAAAATAAATAAAATAATCATGAAATGAAATAAAATTTACTATTGTGAATATTAGAGTGTTTTTTTTTAAATTTATTTCATGTTATTTTAAATTTCTTAATTTAGGTTTATTTTATTACAAAAAAACCCTTAAATTATCGAATGTATAAAACTGCGAAAAAGTGAAGCTTCTCTCCTCGTCTGTTACGTCTCATTACCATTTTCATTTTAAATTCTTTTCTTTATTTTATACTTATTTTATTAGTAAAATTTTGTGAGAGAATTTATTACTTTTTGGTTAATATAAGCAGTTATATTTTTTCAAAGGCAATTTAAAATTCTCAACTTGCAGCATTTCTCAAAAAATTGTAGACAAGAATCAAAAATTTATTCTTTTAAATAATTTTAATAAAAATTTTACAGAATGCTGGTGATTTCATTCTTAGCTATTAAAAAAAAAAATTCAAGATATCCTTATTTTTCATACTACAAATTTTTTTATCAACCTGGCTTAAACTAATTGAAATATTGGGTTGGCAACTACGTAATTGCGGATTTCACTCATAGATGGCTTTAGTTGAACTTGTAGGCTTGCTGACGTAATCGAAATGTCAAACACATTTTGTTATTTGATAGTTGGTACTCCAACTGTCAATCAGTAAAAAAATTTTTTTGATCGGTTGTGTAATTTTTTTTGGCGTCTGTTGAAAAAATGGAAAATCAAAACGAACATTTTCGTCATATTTTGCTTTTTTATTTCTGGAAAGAAAAAAGCGCATCGCAAGCTCACAAAAAGTTATGTGCTTTTTATGGTGACGAATCTTTTAAAGAACGCCAGTGTCAAAATTGGTTTGCCAAATTTCGTTCTGATGATTTTTCACTCAAAGATGAAAAACGCTCTGGTCGTCCAGTTGAAGTTGATGACGACCAAATCAAAGCAATAATCGATTCGGATCGTCACAGTACAACACGTGAGATTGCAGAGAATCTTCATGTATCACATACATGCATTGAAAATCGCTTAAAACAACTTTGCTTTGTACGAAAACTCGATATATGGGTTCCTCATGAAAATGATCCATTTTTAAAACGATTGACACCGGGTGATGAAAAATGGGTTGTTTACAACAATGTCAATCGGAAAAGATCGTGGAGCAAGCCAGGTGAACCAGCTCAAACAACATCAAAAGCAGATATTCATCAAAAGTAAGTTATGTTATCAGTTTGGTGATATTACAAAGGAATTGTCTACTATCAACTTTTACCACCCAACCGAACGATCAATTCAGATGTCTACATTGAACAACTAACAAAATTGAACAATGCAGTCGAAGAAAAGCGGCCCGAATTGACAAATCGAAAAGGTGTTGTATTCCACAATGACAATGCAAGGCCACACACATCTTTGGTCACTCGGCAAAAATTATTGGAGCTTGGTTGGGATGTTTTGCCACATCCACCATATAGTACTGACCTTGCACCATCTGATTACTTTTTATTTCGATCTTTGCAAAACTCCTTGAATGATAAAAATTTCAATAATAATGATGATGTCAAATCGTACATAGTTCAGTTTTTTGCTGATAAAAATCAGAAGTTTTATGAACGTGGAATTATAATGCTGCCTGAAAGATGGCAAAAGGTCATTGCTCAAAATGGGCAATACATTTCAAAATAAAGTTATTTCGTTCCATGAAAAATTTGTCTCTTGTTTTCTAAAAAATCAGCAATTACTTAGTTGCCAATATTATATATATTTTTTTTTTAATCAAAGATATTAAGAATATTTTTTAAAATAAAAACTTTTTTGAAAAAAATTAGGGGACATTTTAACTAATTTTGTCGAAATTTTAGGAGTTTTTGAAGTAAGTATTGTGAAAAAACACTTTGAGTAAATATTTTTTATTGTTTTACATAGGTAATAAAATGAACGAAAAACATTTTTTTGTGACGTCACTTCCGCGTCACGTGTGCGCAAAAAAAAAAATTGAAAAAACTGTGTGCAGGATATCTCTAGTTTGGCTTATCTAAAAAAAAAAAGCGTTTCGAGAAAAACGCAAATGCAAATTATATGAGTACTGAATAATATAGTACATAATAAATACAATATAAACCATTTGAAAGAGCTAGGAGAGGGGTGCGGGAATAATAAAGTCATGTGTTCAATTTCAGAAAAAGAAAACACACTTGACGGCGCGCTCAAAATAGGCTAAAGGAAATTAAAAAAAAAAATTTGACATATTCTTGAAACTTATATGAAGTGATTTATATAAAAAAAAATTGATTCTCAAAAACAAAAATTAGATAAAATGTTCCTTAAACATGTGTGCTTATTATCGGGCCAACACTGTTCATACAGTTGACAAAATCCTTTTTGGTTTCTTTCTTGACTACAATAACATATAAATCAATAGTTTTGCTTGATTTAACTCGTTATGTTGGCCAAATTTACTGCTACTCAGCTCACATTTGGAAAATCACAAAATTTTCAATTTTAAAATACACCAAAAATACTCTCGTTCCACAAAATTTTTCCAAAACTAAAGTTATTCTACTCCACTTTCTGGCATCTTTCACTGCCTGCCTGTCAGTCAGTCAAGTCAGCCAGTTAGGGCAACCAGCCAATGTAGCCCGAAGTAAGGCAAGCAAAGCAAAGAAACAATATATATAAAAAAAAAAACGAAAATGCAAAAAAAAAAATAAAAAATTCTAAACTAATATATCAAAAAGTTTACGTATACAAATATTGCCTTAACATATCCTCGGCAACCCTCAACTTAAATCTATTCACCTCGGCAAGTGAAATCAGCAGAGAAAGCGGCGACTGCTACGAACGACGTTGACTTCTTCGTCACCACCTACAAATCCTGCAGATTGCAGAGAAACTACAGACGATTTTATACCAGTTCAAGTCAGCCAACAAGCTCTGCACTTCTACCTTTGGATAAGCCAACAACAACAAGAACAACAACAGAACCCTCACAAAAGAACTGAAAAATGAGAAAGAATGAAGCTCCTTAACCAAGCCATAGCATAGTGGCTGGCGGCTATTCACAAGATACACTATGCTCGATTTTGTTTCTGAGCATGTATTGCTGTGAGTGTGCGTTTCTGTGTGTGTGTGTGCGTGTGTGATTGTATATGTGCCGATATATGAGGAAAACTTGATGCGTCGATACGTTGTAGTCATCGTCGTCGTCGTCGCTCTCACAGCGCCTCTGGAATTCCAAGACCAAAATCATTGGTTATAACTTCAAAAATAATTTCGTTTCGTTTAGCCTCGAAACATTTTTGAAAAATGGTATTGGAACTCGTTGGTGCTTTGCACAACGCCTAAGGGGGTAAAGGGGGTGGCAGCACCCGTTAGTGCAGGATACGCTTGAGTGAAATGAGTAGAGGTGAAACTAACAAAAAGTTCAACAAAATTCAATGGAAAAGCAAACAAAATAAAAGCGAACGCACGGACGAACTCTAAAGGCAAATCGAGTTGTGGGAAGAAAGGGTTAAGAGCGAGAAGATTAAAAGTGGGTAAAGGCAAGCAATGGCACAACAAAGAAGCGACACAGAAAAAAATAACTTAAAAGCAATAAAATAAAATATTTGTTATTTCTATTAAATGTTTCATTAACTTCAAAAATGTGAAAATATTGTAATTTACTGACAGTAAATTGTTGTGAAGTTTACTTAGTGTTAATATTTGGCCGCCCAAACTGGTTTTTTCCAGTGTTTTGCAAGCAAATGTAACAAAAGTTCTCAAGGTATTTGCACAAGGACAGTATTCCTTTGAGGGTAAAAGTGGTGATTCTCATGATGGGCACAACACTGCACTGGACTTCAATGCAGTGCAAGCAACGCCTTCGGCTATGGAAACGCAAAATGCCCTGCGGCTTTCAATTTTTTTTTTTTTTGGTTCATAACATTTTTGTTTTCCTTCTCAAATTAGAGCCCGCGGCCAAATATCTTGCAACGAAATTCGTTATGCGCTGAGGTAGTCAGGCGGCAGTGTTGTCGAGGGTGCCAGCGGCACTGTGGGCGGCTGTGTGGCTAGATAAGAAAAAGCTGCTTTGATCGTCGGCATGGGTTCATTTTGGATTTTTATTTATTTATGTTCCTGGCTTTTTTTTTCCTTTTGTGTTAACAAAATAGTTGTGTGTGTGTGTGTGTGTGTGTATGAGTTGATTGGAAGTTAATGTGTTGGGTGTGTTTTCGTATAGTTGTCTCAATAAATAAATTGTATTTGCTATCTATATGTAATGAGACTTTAATGCTATTTGAATGCTTAGCAAATAAATGATGCAAATTAATTTCGAGCAGATGTTTTAAGATAAATAAAGATCAACCATCCGCTAAGCCTAAAAGAAAATAATTATGTTAAAAAAAAAGGTTTGGACACACCAAGAAAAAATAAAAACATGATAAGATTAATAAATATCCTACACGTCTGCTATGCCGATACTTCCCTTGAATGAACTTTGATCAAACTGATAAAGTTTTATTGTGTCGTATTTCGAATGTAGGTCGAAAAATTGACTTACAAGTTTTAGGGCGACTCCAAACGGTTCATGTTCTTCAGAAGCTTTACATGGCATTTGTATACATGCAATAACAATAGAGTTCAGCTACTACAGCTATATCGCACTTCCTCAGCATTAACCCATCTAAAGCCACTACCCAGTAATCATTGAAAATATCAATGTTATGGATACCCGTGACCACAAACAAGTTAATGTGGGAAAAATTTACCCACCAATAAATGGGTTGGGCTCAGGGACAACACAAGACATAACAACTAACCATGCGTATATATAGATCTAATTACACAATTAATTTTAATCTACTTTTGAGTTGACCTTTTGACAAATTAACATCAAAAACGCTACAATTATTAACAAAGGAACTCATGCGACTTAAAGGAGCAGTAGCCATATAATTTTTACTACTAAATAAAATTTTTATTAGTTTTTTTTTATAAGTATTCTCTGACCTTTGCCATTGCCTGCAGAGAAGTGACGGCTGACCAGAAAAATGGTTTCAATTGAAAAAATTTCCTAAATAAGATGGAATTTGCAGCCGGTTAAACACCTTTTAAATTTTCGACTGTTACCATAAAAAACTCCGCCAGGGGAGAGTCTTCGGACGCAAACCTGCCTGTCCCAAGCCAGGTTAAGGAGGAGGGTTGGTAATGGGATATGCCCCATACCGTAAAAAGTTTAGAGCCAACCAAGAGCTCGGGGTGGCGCCCATCTTGGGAGCACGTCATATTCGATATATCGAAATAATAAAAGCCTGCGAAGGTATAGCAATTGACCTAAAAACTTGCTAGCTCGGGGATAGTCATACTCGTCGAGGAGGGCGACCCTATCTATTCATGGCAAGGGGACATGAATTGAGGTGTTGAAGTAACTGACACAATATATTCGATGTATTGCTTGTGGTTGTAAGACAGGGCGAATAGGCACTTCTTCCATGGCAAGTGAATATAAGTTTCATGCCTGGATTGAAGCTGCCGGTCAAATATAATTAAGTGCTCTAATTGGGTACGGCCAGATACAAAAACTCATATGAGTTTTTTGTCCCCCTGCTGGGATATTGTTGAGCTTCTTTGACGAGACCGAGTTGCCCAGGTGACTATCATGGACTGGACCTCTGGGAGTCTCGTGCTGGTTGTGGTTGTGTATATGCTACACAGGTATAGATTGACCGGCGGGGTCGCGCAGTAGTACGACCGGGCTGGCATACCTGCTTAGTATGCAAGACATTGGGTAGGTCTCGTCTTAACCAGTAGACGACAATAAAGGTACGTCACTACTGGTACTACTGTTGGGAACATTGCGGTTCCATGGTTATACAATTGTATAATATGTTGGAGTCGTAATGTTTTCAATGGTAGGGCACTGGGTGATGCTTTTTGTTTGTGAAAAAGTTTCCAGTTTATGCTAGCTTGGCCGGATGACCGTGTGTTTGTGCACTGCATGCCACAAACGGGTCCAAGATGGGGTGAACACATAAGTGCTGGTCGTCCTTTCCATGAACTATACCCTCGGTCTATAGACCCAAGTACTGAGGCCTACAAGGCAGGCGTACTTGTCAATGTTAAATTCATCAGTTGCTATAAAAATTAAAATAAACTGTTATTTTGTGCCTTTTATTTTTTTTTGGCCGAAATTACGATCATTTTTTAAGTCCATTTTTTTGGGAGAAAATAACAGCTATTTTTTCAATTCGAATTTTTTGAAAAGCCGCACAGTTTCGCGGCTCCATTTAAGTCGCGGACAAAAATACAAGATTTTTCTGCATGATCATGAAATTTCGTGGAAATAAGTTTTACGACAACAGAACTATTCACAAAAAATGTCGTTGAAATGTGATGAATTAAAAGCTCACCTCAGGCCCGTAGCCTTAGGGGGGGGGATTTTGATAAAAAATTTATAAGTAGATACCAATAATAATTGAAAGAAAGGATACGATAATTTTTAAGCAAATCCCTTTTCTTTTAAGACTATTTGTGAATATGCCGGTTTTTAAATGACCATAAGAGAGATGAGAAGAGTTTATTCAATATTTTTTTTACAAATCAATTTTGAGTACTAAGTTTTTTGGTTTTTGCCTATGGATTGTTGAAAAATTGTCCAAATTCAGAATTTTTAATTTTTTTTAATAAGTATTATTCCAAAAAATTAGCACAAAAAGTAAAAATGTCTGTGACAAAATTTTACTAATTCAACAATATTAATGTGAACGGTAAAAATAGGTTCGATTTCTTGCAGTTTATTAAAATCAAAACTAATATCAGCTATGAAAAATGCAAACATTTTTTAATAAGTTCAACTGGTGAAGACAGCTTCACAACTTCTGTATTCACAACTTTAATGGACATTTCACATAAATGGGAGAAAAAAAAAATTTTAGTCTTTAGATTTGGTATCTTTTTGGCTATCGTACGCTTTTATTGATCCCCAGCTTGTGTAAAACTATTTAAACCTGTGTGAACCCTAGTTCGAGTTATCATTAAGGGCTAAAATATTACTGTTCTCAAAAACGATTTCGACAATTTAAATAATATTCAAAAGAAAATATTTAAAGATCTTTAAAAATTGAATAGTTTCATTTTCTCATGATTCAATTCCAATAACAATTAGTATATATATTTTTTAGCAGAGGAATCGGCTCCGATTAAAGTCATATTTAAATTTCAGACAATTTTTCAAAAACCGTAATTCGAAAACTGGTTTTTGCACAGCACCAGGATCTTATACCCAATTTATTATATAAGATATAACATGAAAATAGGGTCATGTTAATATTAGAATAATTACGCAGTTAGATATACTTTTATAAAAGGAATGAAACAGTAACTTTTTTTAGATATTGAAGAATTTAATCGGTCGTGGATTTATATTTAAATTAGTTGCAATTTAATAAAAACTAAAAATAAAATTTTTTAAACTTCCAAATTGTTTTTAAATTTTTTAATATAAAAAAAATTCTTTTAAAACTTTTTATGAAAATTTGGTAACATGATTAAAAATCATCAAATCACTATAGAATTGGATTGTAAGTAGATACAATATAGCGGTTCTGGATCAGGTGGCGCGGTGGTGCAAGCCGATGACGTCATGCCCGGCACTCAAGTATGAATGGATTTCTGCTTGTGCTGGTGGACGGACAGACAAAAAAACCGCAAGTTGTTTTTGCTTTAAGCGTTGATCATGTTCTTATCAGTGTTTGTATGTTTTATGATTTTTTTCATAACCCTAGCATTAGTTATAGCAATGACTCAAATTCTGCTGGCTGACTTTAGCTGAAATGATATGACTTGCTATATGAAAATATATGCATTAATATGGGTTGAAGCAATTTAGATACGGCGATGGTTGAAGGGGGAAATAAATGTTTATAAATTTAATAAAGTTGGTAAGTATTAGGTGGGAGTCTTTGTTTTGAGCTTTTAAAAATTGACAAGTTTGGGGTATGTCTTTGCTTTAATCTTTTTAAAAATTGGCAAGTTTGGGGTAAGTCTTTGCTTTTAAGCGTTGATCATAATTCAATGTTTGCATGTTTTTTTCTTAACCCTCAAATACCTAATAGCAATGACTCAAATCCGGCTGGTTGACTTTAGCTGAAATGATATGACTTGCTATATGAAAATATATATATTAATATGGATTGAAGCAATTTAGGTACGGAGAAGGTTGAAGGGTTAAAGAAGTGTTTATAAATTGATCATAAAGTCGGTAAGTATTAGGTGTATGTCTTTGCTTTATTTATACTTTTAAATTGGCAAGTTTGATGTATGTCTTTGCTTTAAACTTTTTAAAATTAACAAGTTTGGGGTATTTTTTTGCTTTAAGCGTTGGTCATAATTTTATACGCTACATTATCGGTAGTGGTAGTCAAGCGAGTTCTTATCAGTGTTTGCATGTTTTGTTTTTTTCTTAACCCTCGCATTAGTTATAGCAATGACTCAAAAAATAAATATATATTTATAAGACTTCTAACGTAGACTGCGTGGTGGCATACTTATCAGAGTTCGCATGAGTAAACGAAATACCCGGCAACCAAGAAGAGTCAGGAAGTTTCTAGAAGCTTCGAGATGCAGAAACGTCGAGAACATTTTAGAAGTCGACTTATGTTATTGTATGCCGATGACGTCACCCATACCCATCCTGGTACGGATTTTAATTTTATTTAATTTCAATTTCAATACTAATTTCAAGGTTAAAGTGATAAGAGCCAAGCTTCATAGTAAGCGCACTCATAACCTGCAAGTTCAAGATAAGGCAGCAATGTACAAGTTCAAACATGTTTTTTGTGTTACTTCTAAAATAAATAAACAATTTTTGCGGTCAAGTGCAAGGGCAAAAAAAGAAGATAAGAATTTAAAGTTGATATGTCAAAAACTAAGCTAAGCTAACCTAAGCTAATATAAGCTAAGGCTGCGTTCATTCACCAGTTTAGCAGATAACTGCTAAAACTGATCTGTACTATTCAACAGCTACCGGCTAAAACTGGTCTGTACTATTCAGCAGCTAACTGCTAAAACTGGTCTGTACTGTTCAACAGCTACCAGCTAAAATGGTCTGTACTGTTCTACATCTACCAGCTAAAACTGATCGATAATCACTCAATCAATCACAATATCGATAATCAATCAAACAATAATTCAATATGAATGAAATATTCAATAAAGCCTTTCAAATCATCTGAAAGTCATCGATCATAGTTATAAGTGGTGCTGCACATTTTCCGAATCGTTCATCATATGGATTGGTACAACGTGGGTTCTTGCCTTGATATATGTCAAAATTTAACATGTAACCGTTTGGCCGATTGGTTTACCTTTAAAAAACTGCTTGCAACCGTGTCGTCCATTGTCATCGTAAGATAAATGTTGTGTTGGGTGATAGTTCTTCAACATATTTGACTTGAGATGGTCCGTAATTGGACGTAGCTTCCATAGCTTATCTTGGTTATCAACAGATGTGACCAAATTGGGCTCAAAATGTAGTGTAATTAATATAAATAATATTTTAATAAAGAAGTTTAGCTATTTATTTATTAACTTTAGATTGCCTATTTTTATTAGTAAAACAGCCTCATCAACAACAACAACCACAACAACAACAAGAGTAAGAACAACAACAACAACAACAACAGTAAGAACAACAACAAGAACAAGAACAACAACAACAACAACAACATCAGTAAGAACAACAATAGCAATAGTAAGAACAACAACAACAAGAACCATTATAAAAAGCAGCCGATTATGGGCGTTCACTATGAACGCAGCCTTAGCTTATATTAGCTTAGGTTAGCTTAGCTTAGTTTTTGACATATCAACTTTAAATTCTTATCTTCTTTTTTTGCCCTTGCACTTGACCGCAAAAATTGTTTATTTATTTTAGAAGTAACACAAAAAACATGTTTGAACTTGTACATTGCTGCCTTATCTTGAACTTGCAGGTTATGAGTGCGCTTACTATGAAGCTTGGCTCTTATCACTTTAACCTTGAAATTAGTATTGAAATTGAAATTAAATAAAATTAAAATCCGTACCAGGATGGGTATGGGTGACGTCATCGGCATACAATAACATAAGTCGACTTCTAAAATGTTCTCGACGTTTCTGCATCTCGAAGCTTCTAGAAACTTCCTGACTCTTCTTGGTTGCCGGGTATTTCGTTTACTCATGCGAACTCTGATAAGTATGCCACCACGCAGTCTACGTTAGAAGTCTTATAAATATATATTTATTTTTTGAGTCATTGCTATAACTAATGCGAGGGTTAAGAAAAAAACAAAACATGCAAACACTGATAAGAACTCGCTTGACTACCACTACCGATAATGTAGCGTATAAAATTATGACCAACGCTTAAAGCAAAAAAATACCCCAAACTTGTTAATTTTAAAAAGTTTAAAGCAAAGACATACATCAAACTTGCCAATTTAAAAGTATAAATAAAGCAAAGACATACACCTAATACTTACCGACTTTATGATCAATTTATAAACACTTCTTTAACCCTTCAACCTTCTCCGTACCTAAATTGCTTCAATCCATATTAATATATATATTTTCATATAGCAAGTCATATCATTTCAGCTAAAGTCAACCAGCCGGATTTGAGTCATTGCTATTAGGTATTTGAGGGTTAAGAAAAAAACATGCAAACATTGAATTATGATCAACGCTTAAAAGCAAAGACTTACCCCAAACTTGCCAATTTTTAAAAAGATTAAAGCAAAGACATACCCCAAACTTGTCAATTTTTAAAAGCTCAAAACAAAGACTCCCACCTAATACTTACCAACTTTATTAAATTTATAAACATTTATTTCCCCCTTCAACCATCGCCGTATCTAAATTGCTTCAACCCATATTAATGCATATATTTTCATATAGCAAGTCATATCATTTCAGCTAAAGTCAGCCAGCAGAATTTGAGTCATTGCTATAACTAATGCTAGGGTTATGAAAAAAATCATAAAACATACAAACACTGATAAGAACATGATCAACGCTTAAAGCAAAAACAACTTGCGGTTTTTTTGTCTGTCCGTCCACCAGCACAAGCAGAAATCCATTCATACTTGAGTGCCGGGCATGACGTCATCGGCTTGCACCACCGCGCCACCTGATCCAGAACCGCTATATTGTATCTACTATTGTATAAAATGTTTTACAAATATTTTTTCTATTGACAATTTTTTTCGAAAAAAATCATATTTAGATTTAAAGTGATTTTCCGAAACCTGTTATTTTTGAAAGACTTCGCACAGGGCTAAATTTTTGTGCCAAGTTCGAAATTTTAGAGTCTTATATACCAAGAAAAGAACAAAATAAAATAGTCAAACTTTTTAGTTATTCGCTTTACGTGGAATACCCCGTAATGTGTTAAATTTCGTGATTCATTTATTTTTTACACTTTTAAAAATTAAAAGAAAACCCATTCAAATGAATGCTTTTTCAAAAGTTTTGGGTCCAATAAGCTTACCCAGCAAACCATTGTTGACGACTTTGTCGAAATTCCGACTAATTCATAACTATTTCGAGCTGTCTTAAAGAAATCGTTACAATTTCGTTACGCAAATATCGTATTGCGAAACGTTTGTTACGATTTCGTTAAGAATATTTCGAAATCTTTCCGATTTCGAAATCCGATTTCGTTGCGAAATCGTAACGAATATCGTAAGAAGGGGTTGACACGACTTCATAACGAAATATCGTAACGATTTCGTAACGAGTCTTAACGAAAATGTTACGAAAAAGTTACGATTTCATTCAGACAGTTAGATAGGAAATTTTACTCTGTTAGCATTTAAATATGTCGTACAAACAGTCGCATAACGAAATTTTATATAAATTCGTATAAAAAGTGAAACTGTTCCGATATTTGCATAACGAAATTGTAACGATTTCTTTAAGACAGCTCGAAATAATTACGAATTAGTCGGAATTTCGACAAGTCGTCAACTATGGTTTGCTTGGAAGATATGTCACTAAAAAAATGTCAAGCTAATTTTCTTGAATTTACAAAATTATATTCGTTCTAGGTATAATTTCACATATATATTTTACTGGATATCAGGGCATTTTTGAGCATTGAAACTGATTTTTTGATATACAAACTCCTTGGAGATGAATTCCAATATAATGACTATGACTCTTATAAGCAAAGTTAATCTTTCACTTGGCCAAACAAATTTTCAATAATTAAGTGAAGTCTTCAAGAAAATTAACATAATTTTCACAGTTTATCTAAAAAAAAAAACAATAACATTTTGAATTTAATAGACTCATTTGTGTTATTTCTTT
The DNA here is from genome assembly GCA_914767935.1 of Coremacera marginata. NCBI lineage: Eukaryota > Metazoa > Arthropoda > Insecta > Diptera > Sciomyzidae > Coremacera > Coremacera marginata. Next base: position 177,229,678 of record OU612044.1, on the reverse strand, counting down.
ATACTTTCTTTACCCTAAGGGGGGAGGTGTTTGAACACCTAAAAACCCCCGCTTGCCTACGGGCCTGACTCACCTTCCATATAACCGAATAAAACTTTGCAGACATAGTTTTTTGTCACAGAAAATAGTTGTTGAAACAAACATCACTCAGGGAAAAATGCTCTTACCTGATCAAGGTTATTTTTACATGACGAATTTAGTTAGAGGAATCGACCACATCGTATTAATCTGATCCACGTTACTTTCAGCTGACGGATGTGGTTTGCAGAAACATATATAAAAAATAGCGGAAGAACAAGTAAGTTTTTATAGGGAAAAAATAATCCGCTAGCTTGCATGTTCTGCTGTAAACCGAGAAAAAAGCTTATGTTAAATTGAAAAAAAACCTAGTATAATTTATAAGATGGCTTTGGCAGTTTTCAGACACCCAAGTACTTTATCAAATCGCCTAAGTTTTACATTTTGACTTGCCAATATTTATTGGGTGACAAATTAACCAAGTATTTGGTAATTTTTTATACACTATTTTAAAACAAAAAAATTGAATATCAAATATATTATTTTTTTTCGGGTTTTGGCTTTTTTTATTTTCCGTTTTTTTTTTTTTTTGAAGCTGCCGCCTCTCGTTCTATGATTTGCTTGACTGAAATTGGCAAGAATATAAATATCTCTTTTATCAACACCGTTTTTTCTTAGAAATTAATTACTTCTCGGCTTTTCTTGCTGATTGACGTCTATTATAACAAGAATATTAAATTAAATTAAATTTAATATCAAATAGAAAAATTTTGCCTCCGCATGCCGTTGAGATTCGAACCCACACCAACCTATACCGCTGTGTATGAAGACACTACGCTACGCAATGAGCCAAACTCCTTCGTTACGCGGATTGATTTATGCAATATTAATTACAACTGAAGCTTTGCTGCAGCTATCAACAGAATACTGTGACGTACTGCATCTGTTAATAGAGCATCTGGTAACATCTGTGAATCAAATATTTTTTTTTTGGCAGGGTATCGAAGTATGTGCTTTCAAAGCAATGCATTAAATGCAATGCAACAATAAATTGCTTAGGTGAATAAGCATAAGTTTATAATTCCCATACAATTCTCTTTACCCAAGCCGACTGTGGTGATTTACCTATTGCTTTTTTTCTCGGTGTAGAGTGTGTGGCTCATACGTCAGAGAACCTTGGATCGAATCCCACCTGACACAGAAAGTTTTTTCAATTGAATTACTTTTTCTGTTCGGCCGTCACCTCTCTGCAGACAATGGCAAGCCTCATAGAGTAAAAACTCAAATGAAAAGTTTCTTGAGGACATAAGCCGTTCGGAGTCGACATTAAACATGTAGGTCCAGTTCTAGATCATTTGTGTTCAAACATTTCACTTGTGTGTGCTCATTGTGTGTGCTACACAACACAATTGATCATAACAAGCTCTGTCAAAGTTCTTTCAAGGGCTGAAATTGCCATTTGGTTTTTTTTTTTCTACCTTGAAATCATAGATATATAACGTGAAGTCTTGCAAGCAAAGACATGATCCCATTTTTTTTTTGTATGGTGGCACTCAACGTGTTAAGTAATTCGTCAACAGTTTTGAATGTCACTGTATGCATAGACCTACCACACATACTACCACACAATATTTACATTTCCCATAAACCATCGTAGATGGCTGACCATAGCAACTTGTGGCTTAAGCAGCAACAGCAGCAGCAACAACAACAACAACAACAACAGCAACAAACTTAAACGCCCGATCAACACCAGATGTCGCTGAAACAACCATTGCTGCTAGCCTTGACGCTATAATGTTGTTGATGCTTCTTGTTGATGCATGTTGCTGGTGTAGTTGTTGTTGTTGCTACTTTTACTGTAGCTTCTGTTAAATTTGGCAATGAGGAAAAACCCCCTTCCGTTTCCCTGTCCCTACACCCACATCAACAACTGTCTGTTAACTGTATTAGTAGAATGCCGTAAGGGGGTGTGATTAAATAAGCCCACTAAATTAACGCCAGTGTTGCATTTTAACGTTTAATTGGCTTTTTGATTGAAGTGTGCATTACTTGGTGTTTTTGTTGTTGTTGCATTTAAGCAGTTCATACTGCATATTAAGCGGTATTTTTTACACCTTCTCAGCCGCAAAAATATTTTAATTATCTTTTAATTGTTTAATGAATAAGTCTTGTGCTGTGCGTGTGAGTGAGCGTGTGTTAGCATGAGTAAGTGTGCGTTTGTGTTTGTGCCAGCTTGTGGTGGCCCGTGGTTGTATGTGTTAAAATGTATATATATATATATATATTATATATCACATGTGTTTGTTTGTGTTTTTTTTTTTCAGGCAAACTTGTTGCCACCTTGTTCAATGCTGACATCCGTCTGATGCAAGTGTGAAAAATGGCTGCAAAAATTAATTATATCAGGGTTTGTTATTCACACACCACCACAAACACACACACGCACGCCTACGCCAAAATAATAAGCGGCAGTAGCGTTGCAGCTTTATTAATAAAGAATGTAAGTGTGTGGATGAAAATTAACAATTCAAGTGTTAAAGTTAATTAAAATGGCGTCAAAAGCTTTCTTAATGCACATTTTCAATAAAAATGCTGATTTTATAAAGCCACGACACATTTTAAAGGATTACATTTTATTAACTGTATTTAATTAAATTGGCCAGGTTAATGAGCTAAAAATGCACACAAAAGCGTATTTATTGCTGCCTTGCGTTGACTTGCAGTTAAAAACTTTTGCACAACTTAAGAAAATCAATTTGGCGTTAACAAGCAGCCACAATTATAAAGCTTTGACGATGCACTGCTGCCAAAATTGACAGCTAGAATACGCAGAATATACATAAAATTACCAATTATTAGACCTGAATATGTGGCAACGTGTGTATTTAATCCTTTGGAAATGCATTCAAATGCATAATTTCCACATACCTGTCAGTATTCAAACCTAGAGAAGTTTTCAGCTCAGCGCACATCCACCCCCACGCTTACCGTTCGTTAGTTCAGTTCCTTTTACCAATTAACTTTATTTTCGCATACATTTGCGTTAAAAGCCAAGCTTTTATATGTTTTAAGCTGTTTGTGAATAATGCATTTGTAATTGATTTTTAACATGCTTGACTAGTCAAAGCGTGTCTTAATCAAGTACACACGCACACAATTACACACGTGTACACACACAAAGAACTATGCCTAGCTGCGGCTTTTATCTCTGAATTGCAGTGGGTGGGTAGTTGGATTGTTTGGTTAGCTGGTTGGCAGCTTTGGTTGGCAAATTGAACTCGTTTGCATTGAATGAGATATGAAATTAATTAACAGGTTTGTGCATCCATGCATTCCTTCATTCATTCATAGATTCATATGTCGATTGCATTGGCGCTGCATTCAACAGCAAACATGAGTTCGTTTTCATATGAATGCATTTTCCATTCAAGTTAACAACATTGAATGCTCAATAATGTGATTTTTTTAAAATTATTTTTTAAGGCAGTTTGATTGCTAGAGTTTGTAAGAATGCTCAATAATCTTCCACTAATTAGGTTTTTACAGACGCTAAATTGCCTTAAAACAAAAATCTAAATTCACTTGTATTCCCGATCTGCGTTTAAAGTTTTGAAAACTTGAAACACGTTTTTTTTTTAAAGCGGCAATCACTTTCCGAATTGAAAACATCGCGCTTGTTTAGACATTTTTTGTATAATCTCTATTAGATTTATTAGCAAATTTTATTTTGTACATTACTACTTACTTAGGTGGCGCCTACAACCGTAAGTCGGTTTCCACCTATCGTAAGAATGGCACCAGTTGGAAGCTCCAAGTTTCGTCAGGTTGTCCTCTACTTGGTCCTTCCAACGGAGATGCGGTCGTCCTCTTCTGCGTTAACCGCCACTGGGTACCCAATCGAATATTTTCTTCGCTGGAGCGTCGACTTTCATCCGCTCAACATGACCTAGCCAGGGAAGCCGCTCGATTTTTATGCGCTTTACAATGTCGATGTCGGCGTATAGCTCATACAGCTCATCGTTCTATCGTATTCGGTACTCGCAATTGACGCAGATTGGTCCGTAGATTTTACGAAGGATCTTTCTCTCGAACGCTCCCCATCAGAGCTGCTCAACGTCCAGGTTTGTGCTGCATATAATAGGACGGGCATGATTAGTGACTTATAGAGCGTGACTTTTGTTAGTCGAAAGAGGGCTCTGCTTCTCAATTGCCTACTGAGCCCAAAATAATACCTGTTTCAAGTGTAATCCTGTGTTTTATCTCTCTACTGATACCCTTGGTGGAGTTAATGCTGGATCCGAGGTAGACGAAGTACTTCACAACCTTGAACGTGGTGTTGTCAACAGTGAACTGATTTTGTGCATTATTATACAAGGTGACAACTATATATGGTGACAAATTAAAAGTGCCATAATTTCTATAAAAATAATGAAGTTTGAAATTTTATTTTTTAATTACACATGTAAAGGATTGCATTTTTTATAACTAAAGAAATTATTCAATTGCGTTGCCTCCTTTTGCTATAACACGCAACCTCTTCTCAATGTTGCTGCATGCGGCACGCACGAGTTCAATTGGTATTTCGTTCCAGATTTTCTCAATTACTACTTTGAATCTGTTCAAGCAACGGTACTTGTAATCCTTATACAAAAGTCCCCCCATATACAAAAGTCCAAAGGATTCAGATCCGGTGAGCTTGGTGGCCAATCTTCTTTAGGTATGAAATCAGTTAAATTTTCACTGCACCATTTCTGAACAACCTTAGCAGTATGAGCAGGAGCAACGTTTTGTTGATAACAAAAGTAATCCTCTCCGTACATCTTCCGAGCATTTGGTAACAAATGGTTTTGCAAGACCTCTTTCAAGTAGTAGTTGCGTTTATTTTTACCCCTTCCTCTATTACAAACTGCTCTCCAAACCATAACCGAAGACGAATTCTGGTATCTTGGTATATGTTTTTTATCGTTTGGAACGTCCTTGAGTGATACTGCCCACGAGTGATCGTTTTGCACGTTATGCGGAGTTTGAAGAACAAAAAGTTTCTCGTCAGAAAAAATTATGTCGTTACCTGCACACCAGGATAGGATCACTTTACTTCTGAGTAGGCATTTTTTTAATTACGACATCCTAAAGTCCGTGCATTTTTTTTAATGATGACATTTCAAGATCAGTTGTAAGAATTTTTCTTATTGTTTCTCGATTAACTTTAAGCTTTTTCGTCATTTTTTGTGCAGTCTGATCACATTTTCTTCGAATACGCTCCCTTACATTCTTTATTAGATTTGCAGTACGCACTTTTTCGTCCAGTTTTCTCACGATTTTTATTAGAGCCTGTATCCAAATAGCTTTTGACGGTACGATAAACATATTGTCGGTTTATACCAAGATGCTTCAGTTTTTGGAAAATCCTTCCGCATTTTAAACCGGTCTTAAATTTTTCTACAATTATAACGCGTAAGTCTGACATGTTTTCTGAAAACAAAAATTGAGAACAAAGGTGAAAAATATTATGCAAATTTTTTAAGCATATATTCAAGTATTTAAAAAAAAAACTACTAGATTGCTAAGCTTTATTTTCATTCCATATGAGCTCAAGTAGTTGTACCATAGATAGTTGTCACCCTGTACATTAAATGGTGAATAAAAAATTAAATTTGGAGCCATTTCCGGTTCGTCCTGTTATTGATAGATGGAATCTTGAAAATTAAGTCAAAATTTAGACTTTTTCAGAACAGAATTTAGACATCAGAACAAAAAATTTTTTATTTTTGTTGTTTCATTATTTTCTTTTAATTTTTGTTTTTTCATTGTTTTATTTACAATTTTCAATTTTCTTTCGTTTTCCAAAAATCTATATTGATAAAAATCATTTTCTGTTTTTTTGTTTCTTTGTTCGACTATTTTATAAATCTAAATGGCTGAACGGATTTCGCTCAAACTTTAAACGTGTATTAATTGCATCCTAGATAAGTTTATTGCATACTTTGTTTTAACCACGCACCCTTTTACCGCACATAAATCAATAAAAATGCAATATTTTCGACTGTTTCGGTTGTATGAGACTAAAATTTGGTAATTTAGTTGGTATGACTACTTTCGGCAATTGTATGACTGAAATGAATTAAGTTAGTAATTAAATTTGTATGCTTACCAGCGGCAACTGTTCTAAAAATGGGCATGGTGGCACTATAATTACGCCCACTTTTAAGAAATCATTAAGACTCCAAAACTTCTGGGCCGATTGCGCTGAAATTTTGGCAGTAGATTGTTTTCAAGCACGTGACGATTTACGGGAAAAATTTTTGCCACACCCCCTTTCACCGCCCACAAATAAAAGAGGTATGGTTTGCTGAAACGAAGCCGCGGACCACTGGGTCCTGCTAGTTGTGATTAAAATGGTTAGAAACAAAAATAATCTTAGGTTTACTGCCGATGATCGAAGTTCTGGAGCAGTGTTCTTCAAACTTTCATCATCAGCGGAACCTTTTTCTATATACCCTATAATGTTGAAAACTTTATAAATGATATAAATTTGCATTTTTTCAGTAAAAAACAAATAATTTTATTTCATATAATGTAGTACACATTTCGTAGAGCTGTGAAAGATTTCAATCATTTTACTTTTCAAGTCTTTTGATTTCGTTCAAATTCATTACAATACATGATTCCTTTTCGGTACTTCTGACTCCAACATGTGAGAGTAGCAATCATTTGTCTTAATTAGATTGTAGTCTCGCATTCATTTATGTGGCAGTTGATTGCATTCAAGGAGCTTGAAGTCAGCTGGGAAGTCGCCGTACCTAGTTACTTGCACTTCTTACAGTTGCCATCAGTTTGTCATCAATGACCCGTGAGGATACCCACTAGTGTCCTGCATTCTCTGCGCGGTTGTGCCAGCATGAACAAAGTTCATTTTTCGCTTCGTGGATGACACATGATTTTTGAGATTTAGCATGTTGTTGTATCCCTCCATCTACGACTCACTACTTATGTAACCCTATCTTCGAGGTTTCTGTACAGCTCTTGTAGTGGGATTGGTATATGTTCTAGTCTCTAGTATATCTAGTGACTCTGATCCTAGCCCGATGCCGTCCTTTGCTAGTCTATCCGCCTTCTCATTTCCATCAATGCCCCGGTGGCTTTGGACGCAGTAGATGCGCACTATCTTTGAAGCTCATAGTGCATCTGGTGCTTCCCTTCTTGCCAGGGCATTTGTGGACCTAGTAGTAGCGGAGCACATGGATTTGATTGCTGCTTGGTAATCAGGACAGTCCTAGCGGCCTTCCTTATGGCGAACATTTACGCCTAGAAGATGCTACAGTGGTCCGGTAGCTTATCTCTGGTTCTGTACATTAAACAGTAGCTCCTACGTGCGTACGCCGCTTAGAGTCATTAGTGAATATGTTGACCGCCCGCCGTGCTAGTTCTATACCATATCACCAGCCGTTCGGTCCTAGATGTATTGATATTCTTGAGTCTATGGTTGTACGAGGTATCATGTAGTCAGTGATACTGGATGAGTCCTTGTTGATAGTACAGTGCCCAATCCTTTGTTTGAGCATTTTGTTTACGTAGATGCAATGCATCAGTGTGTATGAGAGACTCCAAGTGCTGCCCAGCATCTTCTTGAATGCGTATAGAGCGTTGCTTTTTTTCCACTCTCTCGTTGACATTGATTCTCCATGTCAGTTTACTGTCCAGGCAGCGTTACCATATGCGCAGTTAATCCTGTTTTGGGCAGTATTTTGAGCAGGTAGACAGGATCATATTTCTCCCAGGATTTGGGCAGGTTTTTTTTTAATCCAGTTTTTTAATTTTCGTTGATTAAAAAAAATAGAAATTTTATGTTTATAAATTATATGTTAGTACTTATATAAAAGTAGCAAATAAAGTTGCTACTACTTTTTACATCCTTTCAAAAATTTGATCATGTGGCAGCGCTTATCCTGTCATTGTTGCTGTCATCGTTTTTGTTAATTTCTTTTCGCTACTCCTTAGCAAATTACAAATGGACAAATACTTAACAAAACCTGGTAAGATAAGGAATATTAAAAATGTTATAATAAAAAAATTTTAAAATATTTGTTTTTAGTCCTTTTTTAGAACAGTATTTTCTCTAAAAATACACGACTTTTTTTTTTAAATTACAGGATTTTCAAAAAGACATATAGCAATGCTGTGTCCAGGACGACTTCTAGATATTTCGTGTGAGTTTTCTTGATGAGGCGTAAATTGTTTATTTTCGTTGGTATCCACGGTGTTATCTTGTCCTTTTCGTATATATAAACAGATCTGTTTTCTCAGCGTTGATGCTAAGGCCGAGTGAGTTGGTCCATTGAGTCCTTGAGTGTGCTTTCCGTTATTAAACTTATTGTTGGTAGACATTTCCCCACTATAATTATGCTTGGATCATCTGCATTACCTGTTATCTTCGACGCTCTACCTTCGAAGTTTTTGAGTAGTGCATTAACGACTAGGTTTCATAGAAAGGGTGATAGAACAACCCCCCTCCTGAAGTGTGCACCTCTGAACTTCCCTTTCCATGGTAGTAGTGCCTCACTTAGCTTGGACCCTTCTACAATTTAAAACATTGTCCATCCAGAGGTCGATTGCTGGTGGTGCTTCGATTGCGCATAAACCATTAAGGATTGCTGCAGTCGATACATTATTGAATGCATTTGAGATTTCTAGAAGTGCACAAGTGCATACAGAAAGTGTATATTCCTTGTAGTGAAGGGCTCTTTCTATAGGTGTTACTAGGGAGTGTAGTGCCATCTCAACTGATTTCTCTTTCGTGTACGCGAGTTAGTTAGTTGCCCGGAACTGTTTTGCATCATTCGTTAAGTGCAAGTCTATCAGTTTTTCGAGAGTTTTGAGTAGGTAAGATTTTGGAAAGAATACAACCCTTGCTAGTCTTCAGGCTACAGGCACATAGTTCAGCCTGAAGGATTCCCTGCATATGGCCACAAGCCAAGAAGCGACTCGTAGTTTGGCCGTTTGCGGCATGGCGGGGATAATGCTGTCTGTTCCTGGAGATTAATATCCTGAGAACGAATCTATAGCCCAAAGGATTTTATCCTATGTTTGTAAGTCATTTGGAAACAGTTTAAAATATATAATATTTTAAAAAATATAATTAAAAATTTTGTAAGATATAAATATTGTATTTTAATACAATTGTTATTTCCGTTACATAAGCTTTTGTATATTTTATACAATAAATTGCTAAAAATTTAAATTTTGGTCTTTTATAATATTAACAAAAAATTCTTTTTTTGTAAAAAATATAGTAATTTTCATTTTAAAACTATGTTTCGATCAGCATTTTTGCTTTTTTTCGTAAAAGTATAGAAATTTTCATTTTAAGTCTATGTGAAGCCCTCGCAAAAAGTTGTCTGATTAAACATACATAAGTTCTTCAAATCAGTATTGTTTTTACTTCACAAAAGTCAACTTGTATGATTTCACTACGGTTTTTTTCTCAGTATAGATCTATTAAGAATAAATACCTAGCAGAGAAATCCACATGCCTTACAAAATAATTAGCTCCATAAGTACTTGCAATATATGGACTAGGCAGCATCACTGCATAAATGTTAACTGACTTACAAAAAAAAAAGAATTATTCTTAAACCTGAAATAATAAAAAATTATTGTGTTTGAGTCGCTTCGCTTACAAATTCAACTTAAAATAATGAGGTTTGTAAGCAAGACCTCTTCCTTGTACGATGGATAAATTCTTGTCATTATCAAATAATGGCACCTGTAAGTAACATAGTTATAGCTCAACTTACCAATTCATTATACCACAACTCATTATGATCTCACTTACAGAGAGTATGAGATGTAAGCGAAGGTTATTATTTCCTATGACATCTCTATCAGAGATCTGCAGCAAGTCATTATAAACATAGTTGACTCGAGTATATACGCATTAATTTGGCTTCTACTTCATATTCAGACTTATCAAAAATGTTGAAGCATTCATAACACGCAACTTAAATCCAATGCTTCAAGAGTCATACTCTGACTCACAGTCGAACGTATTCGGTATGATTCTAACTTCATTTCAATAAGTACAACATGTTGTGAACAACATGCACAAGCACTTCAAAGGAATGATGTGTTTTTCAGGGTTACCAGCTCTGGTATAAATTAAGAATTTTAGTTTGATAAATGCTATTATTGAATTGTTCTAATGCTATTGACTATATGGTAACACTTCCTATAACGGTACGAAATGAAGGTCAACGCTTCTGTTTTATTATAATTTGTTGAAGTGAAGAGTGTCTCATTTTTTAAACGGAACAAAGCTAAATAAGTAAGTTAATAAATTATTATATAAATATTATGAACAGAAATGATATATAATTTTCAAAAGTATTATTGAAATGGACAATATTGCTACAGTAACGGAATGTATTTATATAATTAATTATTTTATATTATATATATATATAATTTATATATTATATATATTATATTATATTAATTATTATATAATAATAAAGTTACTTATATAATTATTTTGCTGAATTTAAATAAACAAACTTTATTAAATTGAAATTTCTTTTTATTATTTCTTTTGGAGAAGTTCCCTTTATATACAAGGTGTGTTATTTTACTTTTACACCATTTCGTGAAACGCACAGCGAAATTCTATAAAAAAGTGTTTACTGCATCTTAAATCCAATTAAATGTATTTCGTTATAAAAAATTCTATGGTAACCCTGCTTCTCTTCTAACAGCGAGCGTAAGTTCAAAAACAGCCACTGCGTTTGACTGGAAAAATTCGCACGCATTCCTAATGAACTATGGGACTTTAGCTTGAGCTATGAGTACTTTGTTTGAGCTATGGGTTTTCGGTATGATTTATAACAAGTTCTTTGATGTTGCAGAGTATTTAGTAGACTTTGACGTTCGATTGACGAATCAAACATTGAACTATGATTTTCTTTCTGTAGCAAGAGTGCTTCGAGTAGTAGTGGTGGTTTTTGTTTGAAGTGCACGCACTACAACTCGGTTTTGCATGAATCACTATAAGTCGCAAAAACGTGACTCGTTGCAGATCTCTGATCTCTATGCTAAAAGTAATGACCCTTTTTATAAGGGCTTGTAATCCATAGCGAAACTACTTCTCGTAATCAATACGTAGATACTTCTGTAATGATTACTTTCTCTATTAGGAAAGCTTATTGCAATTTTTGATTTTGATGTTGAAAACTTTCATTTTGTCTGTCATTTCAATGGTCTAACCCTTTGACACACGAAAATATCAACAGTGAAGCTAAACAAAAGCCTGAATATAGTTCAGATTTATTTGCAATCTCAGAATGTTTTTTTAAAAACTTTGAATTTTGAAACATTTAAATTTTTAAAAAAGTAATTTTAATATTCGTACAATTATACGTACTTATATTGGATTGTTCAGAAAGTCAGTATGAATCATTATTTACTGTTTAAACTCATTTAAACTCATATTTTATAAATTAAATCAACATTTCCAAAAATAACATCACCTTCTCCAATCTCTGTGGTAGCTTCACTATTCCGCTCAGGTTTTCTCTGCAAAGAACCTCTCAAGGTGCTTTTGGATAAGGCCCTCATTATTAAAGGTTTTACCATTCAGTTTATTTTGCAGGCAGCGATATATATGGTAATTCCTAGGCGGAAGGTCTGGACTATAGGACGGATGGGGCAAAATATCCCATCCGAACTCTAGAAATTTTAGGTATGACATCAAACTCAGAACTTATCGTGGTGGAAGACCCCCCCCTTCTGATTGACCAGCTCAGAACGTTTCTGTTGGATGGCAACACCCAATTTTTGCAGTTACCCACAGAAGATTTCAGAATTTATGGTTCTATTATGTACTAGGAGTAGTTCGAAGTAGATAGACCTCTATCAATTCAACCAGACTGAGAGCATAACCTTCTTCTGGTGAATGTGTGCTTTTCTACTTTTTGTCATCCGTAATTATACGCATACGTAATATAAATTTTCATTCGATTGTAACAGTTATTACAGATATAAAGAGTTATTATAGAAATTATGTAGATCCTGAACAAGCTTCTGTAAAGTTTTTCGGAAGCTTAATAGAGGTAACAATAAAAGTTGAAGAGTTACATATCAAAATGGAGTTTTGCTTGTCCCCTTTACGTGATATTTCTCATACATACAAAAATAACTTTCAAATACAAAATGTCTTAAATTAAACGAAGACAAATTAAACGAATGGCGGCCGTGGCGTCGTGGGTAGAGTGAGTGTGTGGCTCGTACGCCATAGAACCCAGGTTCGAAACCCCCATCTGACACAGAAAGTTTTTTAAATTTGATTAATTTTTCAATTTAGACAATGGTAAGCCTCAGAGAGTGAAAAAACTGCCATGAAAAGCTTCTTGAGAGCATAAGCCGTTCGGAGTCAGCACAAAACATGTAGTTTTCGATCATTTGTGTTCAAACATTTCACAACACACACAACACAATTGATCATAAGAAGCTCGGTCAAAGTCCTTTCAAGGGCTGAAATGGCCATTTCGTTATTTTTTTTAATTAAACGAATTGGTAAATATTAAAGAAATAATAATAAAGAGTTGAGCATTTAGGGAACTAAAAAAAATATTGATACGCCTGTGATAAAGCTCTATAAAAATCTTAATATTTAATTATGCCAAAACAACAACCAATATGCATAAAAAATAACTGATGCTTAAAATAATTTAAATTTATATCATCTAGAAATTCGTTGTGTTAAAACCAAAGCATGTCAAAAATATCATAACTAGTTGGCTTAAATTAAAAAGACTTAAATTCAGGCAACGTTATTTTCACCACATTTCTGCATATATTTAAATACATCTGCAATAAATGTTATTTATAAAATAAATTATAAAGCTTAATAAAGGAAACATATAGATAGACAAAACAATAGACTGACAGACGGATAGCAAGACAACTCATATGTTATGCACAATGAAAGATTTTGCTGACATTCGAAATACATCTGCAGTTAGGCATAAAAAATATTTTGCCTCAATTGTAAAGACTTCAAATATATTTTATTTGCTATGATGAATAGTATTTGTTTGCTATTTTTTTTATTGTATTTTATTGCTTCTATTTAATATTTTAAATAATAATATTTTAATATAACTCACATTTCTGATAATATTTCTTAACATACGTATATATAAATATTTTCTAATAAACTCTATGTACAACTTACAAGAAACAAAACAGAGCAATACAAAAAAAAAAAGCTTTTGTTGCCCTCAAGCTTTTCTAATAACTTGCTTGCTTGTTCGGTATTTGCACAACTTTTGCCCTCACAGCTTTTCTATGCTTTTTTTATTTATAGTCTGCATTCCACTTGCCTCACGCCAGGCTCCAATACCAGACATTGCTGCATGTTGCTCTTTCACGGCACAAGTGTGTTTATATACGTGTGTGTGTGTGTGCAAATATGTTTGTTTCTGTGTATGATCTACTGCAATACAACAACAATTCACAGCAGCAACGCATGGCTGCAAAGTTTTTCATTTGCCATCTCATCAGCGCTGTGATTTAATTCGTTACGAAAGCCCAACCGTATCGCTCGCGGCATTGAATACTTCTTAAACTGGCCCAAAGGATTTTTTGATTTGTGCGCTTTCCTCTTTTAGTCGATTCTTTTTTTTTTTTTTGTTATTTTCTGCTCATTCATGCTGCGCTGACGTTTGTCACTGTTACATTTTGTTGTAGGCGAAACTGTAGAATGTTGTTGGATGCTGTTGTATTGTGACAGTTTATAGTACTATTACAGCTGGCTGTACAGTATGGAGTACTATGGGACAGATGAGAGTATTTATTATTATTATTTAAGACTAAACGGCAATTCTATAGCTTTAATATAACAGTTGGACTGGAAAGTTCGTAGGCTTACATAGTAAAACACATTTTTTTTTCGGTAAAACTCAATTTTATTATTCAACATAGCCTTTGAGAGCGATACAATTTTTCGATATAATTTTTATAGTACAATTTCCCTTTAGCCTCTAAATGGGACTCAGTCTCAGTGATGACTTCTTCATTAGTGGTGAATTTCTTTCCAGCTAGCATTCTTTTGAAGTCAGCAAACAGCGAAAAGTCGCTGGCAGCTAGATCTGTAGAATACTGTGAATAGGTAAGGAATTCGTAGCCTAATTCATGTAATTTTGCCATCGTTTTCATGGACTTATGTCACGGTGCATTGACTTGATGAAACAGCCCTTTTTTCTTCTTCAAATGGGCCCGTTTTTTCGTTATTTCATCCTTCAAACGCTCCAAGAACACTATATAATAGTCGCTGTTGGTAGTATAGCCCTGTTCAAGGTTACCAATGTATATTTTTCTATGCGCATCCCAGAAAACTGATACCATAACCTTCAACTCGGCTGAGTGTCAATTAGACTCAGGAGTGAATATCGCTAAATATTGCTCCAAATCAACAATACGTTGGTGCTTTCGATCGATTGTGAGCTCGCGCGGCCACCACTTTGCACACAGCTTTCGCATTTCCAAATATTCATGCACGATAAGTCCAAAACGTTATTTTGATATCTTCAGAGTCTCTGCTATATCGATCAACTTTACTATATGGCAGCGGTCGGTGAAATTAAAAGTGAGACTGTATTGGTGAGAGAAGAGAAGCCGCACTGACAAAATTTTGTACTTCAAATCGGTCATTTACATCAGTGCTATCGTCTTAGCATATCAGAAAAAAATGGCATTCGTTTACTTTTTTTTGAATAGCCGAGCCACGAAATAACCTATTTCTTCAGTACAGCGAGATATGGTTCTGGATGACAAGGCGATAACACTCCATAATTGTACTCGATTCACTATCGGGTCTTCGCGAAATTTTAATATAAGGTAGTTTTATGAATATACCATATGGAATGGTCTCCTTTTGCTATTTCTACACTAATAAGACACTGATAAGAGTCGATATTGACAATTATAGCTGCTTCGAATGTTCATCTGTATTTTTATTTATTTTCTGTTAAGGAACCATCTATCCACAACTTTTTTTTCTCTTCAAAAAGCTTTTAAATTTGTAACCCCCAATATACTCAAATTCCTTATGAAAAACATGGGAAATGCCATTTCATAGTTTGTCCCGTTTCAATTTTCAACGACATATAGCACATGAAGCATCCGTTTGGAAGCATGAAGTAGTTTTTGCTTGTTCCATTTTTCAATGCAACTTTTTTGCTAGAAAAATAATTTCAGTGTACCAACCAATTTACGTATCATCCAAAACAATGTTGCTTCGTTGTTTGTCGAATGAGCGAATTCAGTGTACCAACCAATTTACGTATCATCCAAAACAATGTTGCTTCATCATTGGTTGTTTGTCGAATGAGCGAAAGAGCATAACAAGAGTAACTGCCTCGTTTGGGCGTTCACTGCGTGCTTCAATTTTGGTGCCCATTTCACCCATTTCAAATTAAAAAATTTTTCATTTTCATAAAGTACCCATTTACGTTTTAGGTTTCGGCAAAATTTTTGTTTCGGTCAAAGAGAGTTCTAACAAGGAGAGGTCCCCTCGCCGATTTGAATGATTTTCGGATATGTGATAGAAGACAAACATCTAAGGTTAACATATTTTTTTAGATTTTACCACAGAAAAACTTGTACGCTACTTTTTGAGAATATATTCAATATTTTAGATCGTTTTTGAAAAAAATATTAAAAATATAAATGCACAAGAAACGATATTGCTGAAATAGTTTTCATCAAGTGATTTTATTGAGCTTTTTGACAAAAAAGAATTTGGTGCAATATTTAAAAAAAAACAGCGGATTTTTTTTCAATTCCTTTGAGTAAACAAGTGTGAAGCACACAGTTAATTACACAAAATAAACTTTTCGGATCAAATATCAAAAAAATCGCAAAGTTTGAGAAAAAACTAAATTGTTGATATCCTTAATGTATTCTCTTTCTATTTCAAAAATTAAAAATTTAAGGTGGGTTTTTTTTAATAATAAAATTTTCCATATAAAAATTTAAAAATAAAAAAATAAGTATGCAGTGGTGGAACTACGATTTTAACTCTTTTTATCAATTTATGCGTCATTGAATATATAAACTTCTATTTTTGAATGTTTATCAATACTATTATATAAAAAATGAAGTGGAAATTTTTGTTTCCAGGTAAACTCCAAAAGTACTGGATCGATTTTTATGAAATAAGCTTTAAAATGTCATATTTGTGCTACACCACAGCATAGGGGTACTTTTATTTTAATAATCAGTATGTTTAATTAAAGTATTCAGTTTTTTAAGAAATCATTCCCGATGCCACGAATTGCTGGGTCGTTTTCTTTCCACGTGTTTGTGTTGCGAGAATTTCAATAAACTCCATGTTGTTCTCTACTCTTCTCTTTTTCTGCTCAGTCAGCACAGCACAACATAATAAACAGATGAGTCACGCGCAAGGTGAAAAGAGAGCTACATATAAATGCAGTGCTGAGCTGCAAAACAAAAAAAGCAAAAACTGTTTTTTTATTTCGTTTGACATGCATTGTCTTAATGGCTGATGTCACACGGTGATCGTTTGAACGTCGTTTAAAAGTTTTTGTTAAAGAAAAAAAAAACGTGTTAGCGATCTATATTGACAAAAAAAAAAACGTCCGTGGTGTAGCCGCGGACAACTGTGGCCTGCTAGTTTATGATATATTTGTAACACAATTATGTTGGTTGGGTAATCGGTAATTGGTTCGGTAATCGGTTGGTAATTGCTTCGGTAATCGCTTCGGTAATTGGTAATTTGTTATTGGTTGGCAATGACCTTCGGTAATCGGTAATGGGTTGTTAATAGTTTTGGTAATCACTTCGGTAATCGATTGATAATCGCTTTGGTAATCGATATTTGGTTGGAAATCGCTTCGGTTATCGGTAATTGGTTCGGTAATTGATTGGTAATCGCTTCCATAATCGGTAATTGGTTGGTAATCGCATAGAAAAGCGGTAGTGACTTGGTAATAGCTTCGGTGGCCGGTAATCGGTTGTTAATCGTTTTGGTAATCGGATGGTTTTCACATCGGTAATCGGTTGGCAATCGCTTCGGTAATTGGCAATCGGTTGGAAATGGGCTGGTAATCGCCTCGGTACTCGTTAATTGGTTCGGTAATTGGTTAATAACCGCTTCGGCAATCGGTAATTGGTTTGGTAATCGGTTGGTAATTGCTTTAGTAATCAGTTATTGGTTCGGTAATTGATTGGTTATCCCCTAGGTAATCGGCAATTGGTTCGGTAATCGGTTGGTAATTACTTCGGCAATCGCATCGGTAATCGCTTTGGTCTTCGCCTTGGTCGATGCTAAGTAATCCCTAAAAAGGAATGCTGTACAGCAATAATTTCTGTTACGCTAACAGCGTGATGATATCGCTAACAGCGTGATACTCTCTACCAAAAAGTGGTACAAAAAAACGCGCCTAAAAAAGTTTTCACTTAAAAAAAAAAAAACCCAAACAAGATAATTTTTAAAATTAGTTTAAATTAAACATAAGTGAAAATTAAACGGCTTCTTATTAAACGTAGTGGCGGCCGTGGCGCAGTGGGTAGAGTGCGTGGCCCATACGCCAGAGAACTGAACCCTGGTTCAGTTCCCACCTAACACAGAAAGTTTTTTCAATTGAATTAATTTTAATGTTTCCAACGGCTGGAAACCTTCTTGAGAACATACATAAGCCGTTCGAAGCCGGTATATAACTTGTAGGCCCAGTTCTCGACCATTTGTGTTCAAAAATTTCACAACACGCACAACACCATTGATCAAGATGCTCGGTCAAAGTCCTTTCAAGGGCTGAAATGGCTTTTGTCCTCTATCACATTTCCAAAAATCATTCAAATCGGCGAGTGTCACCTTGTGACCTTTTCTTGCAAGAAGATCTTAAGAAAATTGGAAGTGTTATAATCAAACTACATCAAAAAAATGAACCATACAAATTACTATGCAATTTAGCGCTCTCAATTTTTTGTAGTCTTGTTCGAGTGCCCGGGCACTGAGCTCATGTGCAATGCATGGGGGACGCAAAATGAGTGGCAGATGGAGATTTCAAAAGGAATGCAAAATAAACAAAACAATAGGAACAGCTCATGCATTAAAACTCTCTAGGGGCCAGTTTGGGAGAGACATGAAGTATATCTTAAATCTTTATCAATTCAATTTTAATTTTTTTATTTTTTGTTTGAGTACTCCTAGAATGGTAGTAGAAGGGCTTGGGTGAGCTTAGAAGGAATGAAAGGGGGGAGGGGGGGGGAGAGGTAAGTAATAAGACCAGCTCATGCATTTGACTCCTCTAGGTGTCGATTCGAGAGAGATACAATATAAACTATAATCGACAATTTTCTTTAGGTTTTGTATTGGAACCCCCTGAAGGGTGGCAGATACTCAAATGGTGACAGCTAGGTTGAGAATATTACGAAATATAAAGTGTCCTGTTTATTTTTTATCAATGCCTTTATGCTCACTCACACACTTCCGCACACATTCTATCTTTTTGCGGCTAGACCATTGCAGCGACTGCCATGGTGAACTTTAAATTTTGATTATTATATGAAACCAATAACTTATTTCAAGTAGAACCAAGTATCTGCGTGGGTGCTGGGTGGTTCGGCTGGTTGCTTTGTGGTTTGATAATTGTTACCACAATACAGCCAAACACCAGATTACTGCATGTGTGTATTAGTTTTAAACAAACCCAAACCTTAAACTTACTACACTCAGACGTAGCGTTACCTCGATTGCTAAACCTCGGAGGGTGCTTTAAAACAGCGATAAGATTGGAGCCGGCAAAAGTTTTGCACAATACCAAGTTAGAAAAACAACAGAAGAGATATGAGGCGCACACATACTATCAAACATTGATGGTTCACACACACACACACACAAACATATGCATGCATATGGACTGGCGCACATGTACCAATATCAATGCCAAAAGCTCAAATCCGGCAACACAACTAAACAATTGTAAAGTTTCTACATTTAGTAGGAAATTTGGTGAGAGCATGTACAGGTGTGTGTGTTTGTGTGTGTCTTTTGTAGTTGTTGGCTTGCTTCGAAGACTACGGTAGGAATTGAATCTTACCTTTGCTTTGCTTTGTTCTGCATTCAGTTATTTCTGCAAAGCTCGCAGTACATTTACACAGAAGCACACACATGACATACATAGAGCTACAAAATCTAGCTGTGGGTTGCCTAGCCTGCGACTTTCTTCGGGTATCTGTCTTCGTTCTATATTGTTTGTTTCTTGACTCTTGGCTTTTTTTTTCAATATTTGGCTTTGTACTTTGAAGGTCCTTTCAATCCACTTTCCTTCTCTCTGCGCACTTTTTGTATTATTATGTCTGCCGCATCCTTTTATGTCCATGCTAATTCCATAAATTTTTTCTCTCATCCATACAAATTCTTCTGCACCCAAAATCCAAATAAATGACCACGTTGAGGTTTTTGTTGTTGTTCTATTTCATGCTGCAGGGCTAAGTACCGCTGCAGTCCCTTACCAAACCATATTAAGTTGTCGAAGTCAAAGATTTTTCTATAGTTTTTCAGTTTTCTTGTGTTTTTTTTTTGGTTAGCTGCAGTTTTGCGCTTCAGCTTGTTTGACTGAAAAATCATGTTTTGTTGGCTTCATTTAGATTCCTTTTTCCTTTTCCTCCAAAGTTTGACAGATATTTTAGCTTCAGTGGGTGGGTTAAATGTTACTTGGTTGGCATAGTTGAGTGATTACTTCATGTTAGTTTGACGAATGTTACACATTTAAAGTTGACAGTGGGACAAAGTGCAAAAAAATTTTGATTCTATAGATATGTATCTTATACAAATTGTTTTTTTTTAAACAATTTTTTAAATTCTTTAAGTGTCTATAAATAATTTTTTTTTTATTTTCAAAAAAATTTATGAGAATGTTCGGAAAGCAAAATAAATTTTAATAAATTTTTTATTAAATCAGTATTAATAGTAATTATTTATTTGAAAAAGGGAAAAGTCATATTGCGACCTTTATCTAAAGTAAAAATATAATATAAGCTTATAATATAAACTTATAATATAAACTTAAAATATTACTAAAGAACTTAAAGATCAATTGAAATTCAGAAATTTTATTTAAAATTCAGAAAAGATTTATTGATTTTCAGAATTTCATTTGGAATTCAGAAAAGATCAATTGAAATTCAGAAAAGATCAATTGAAATTCAGAAAAATCAATTCAAATTCAGAATATATAAATCATCGTGTGTAAAAATAAGTTTCTTCATTGCTTTTTTTTTTTGTAACTTTGAAATTCGGAAAAACCGATCCCCAGCAAGCATCGTTGTTGAACGTAAAAAATTGTTTTGTTTAAAAAAATAAAAATCAATAAATTAAAACGTGTCGTTGCTTCTGAACGATAAGGAAATATTTTAAATTTTTTCACAATTTTTAAAAAGCGATCCATCTTCCAACGATCGCCAAAATGAGCAAAGAAAGATTTTAAAATTTTTTCTTGAAGTGCGCATTAATGCCTTGGGCGATTGAAGAGCGATACATTTTCCAACGATCGTTAGAATGAGCGAAAGAAGATTTTGAAAATTTTTCTTGAATCGCGCATAAATCGTTTGGGCGATCAAAAAGCGATCCATCTTTTAACGATCGCTGGAATGAGCTATGGAACATTTTGAACATTTTTCTTGAATCCCGCATTAATCGCTTGTGCGATCGAAAAGTGATCAATCTTCTTAAGAACCCTTGGGCGAATTGCAAGTGCATCGCAAGACCAGTTTCTCTTCCAATCGTCTTCCAAATGTTTCCAGGGTAACATTAACATATACTACTGAGGGCAAAAAATGGCGGGAAATTTGAATTAAAATTTTTTGGGGATTCCGATATGGAGAAAAGTTTTAATTTTCAAGATAGTACTACTGTCACTGACATCTGTGCCAAATTACAAGTCAAAATATTCATTAGTGTTTGAGTTAAGCGTTCTTTTATAAAAATCTAAAAGTAAACTTTTCGTTTTTTATTATGTCTGAAACTGTTCAACAACGCAGTTTCATTAAATTTTGTGTGCGGAATGAAATACCAGCTACCGAAACGTTGAAAATGTTGCAGAAGGCCTTCGGTGAGCAAGCTCTATCGAAAACAAGAGTTTTTGGGTTGCACAAAATGATCAAAGAGGGTTGAGAAAGCGTTGAAGACGAGGCACGGCCAGGACGACCATCAACATCAATTGATGAGCTACACGTCAACAAAATCAAAGCATTGATGCTCCAAAATCGTCGATTGACAATGCGAGACCTTACTGACCTTGTTGGAATATCAGAAGGATCAGTGGAAACTATTTCGGCTGACTGTTTATGATAAAACGTATCACAACCGGAGATGATCAATCGGGTGAATACCGTGCCAAAGCTGAGCCGAGACCGAAAAAACCACGTCAAAGCAAGTCAAAAATCAAGGTCGTGTTGACAGTATTCTCATACAGCTCGTGGTTCATTCGGATGCGATAGTCATCGCCGACTCGAACAGGACCAAAGATTTTGCGAAGAACTTTTCTCTCGAACACCCCCAGAGCGGCTGCGTCAGTTTGCGAAACTACCCATGCCTCAGCGCCATAAAGCAGCACAGGTAGAACGAGCGTCTTGTAGAGTGTTAGCTTTGTCGATCGAGAGAGGGCTCTGGAACTTAGTTGCTTACTGAGCCCGTAGTAGCACCTATTAGCAATTATTGTTCTTCGCTTTATCTCCAGGCTGATTTCGTTGTTAGTGTTAATGGCGGTGCCAAGGTAAACGAACTCCTTGACTACTTCAAAGTTATAGCTGCCGGATGAAACGTGGGAGTCTAAACGCCGAGCTCCCTTTGAAGACAGCATATATTTTGTTTTGCCCTCATTTATCGTCAAACCCACTTTGGCTGATTCCTTTTCGATAGCGGCGAAAGCAGCGGTAACATCTCTCTTGGTTCTGCCGACAATATCAATATCATCAGCGTACGCAAGGAGCTGGATGCCTTTGTAGAAAATGGTGCCATTACGATGCACACCGGCCTTTCGTACGATCCCCTCCATGATGATCTTAAAGAGATCGCAAGACAGTGGATCGCCTTGCCTGAAACCTCTTTCGGTATTGAAGGTTTCGGAGAGGTCATTTCCTACCTTGACGGAGCTGCGTGTGTTAATCAACTTTGCAGGTATACCGAACTCAGACATTGTTGCGTATAGGCAATCCCTTCTCGGGCTATCGAACGCAGCTTTAAAATCGACAAAGAGATGTTGTGTGTCAATTTGATTTTCGTGGGTTTTCTCCAGGATTTGTCGTAGCGTGAAAATCTGGTCTATGGTGGACTTACCAGGTCGAAAGCCACACTGATAAGGTCCAATCAGTGTTTTTGTAATCGGCTTTAATCTTTCACACAGTACGCTTGAGAGAACCTTATATGCGATGGAAATAAGACTGATACCTCTATAACTTGCGCAGATTGTTGGGTCTCCTTTCTTAAGTATAGGGCACAGTACGCTGAGGTTCCAATCGTCGGGCATGCTTTCTTCTAGCCATATTTTGCTGATGAGCTCTACGATGACATTGACGTAGTTCGGCGTATAACTGTGCAGCGACTACGCTGGCTGGGTCATGTCCATCGTATGAACGACGAAGCTCCAGCGAAAAAGCTGCTCGAGGCGAGGGTCGCTGGTCAACGACGACGAGGGAGACCATGCCTCCGATGGATGGACCAGGCTGAGGAAACCCGGACACGGGTTGTTACGACCACCTAAGTAAGTAAGTAAGTAAGTTGACAGTATTCTTCGGTTATCGTGGTGTGGTGCATTACGAATTCCATCCAATAGGCCAAACTGTCAACAAGAATACTACTTAGATATTATGCGTCGTTTGTGTAATGGGTGGACAGACGATTCTTGGTTTTTGCGTCACGATAAAACACCATCTCATTCTGCACTCGTAATTCATTATAATTTTGCTAAAAACTCAACCCATATCGTTCCGCTACCACCGTATTCGCCCGACTTAGCACCACTTGACTTTTGGCTATTCGCTAAACTCAAGAGACCGCTCCGTGGACACCGTTTTCAATCGATAGAAGAGATAGAAACCGAAACGAAGAAGGAATTGAAGGCTTTATCGGAAGAAGACTTTGCAGCATGTATTGAAAATTGGAAAACATGTTGGCACAAGTGTATTGTATCCAGGGGGACAACTTTGAGGGGGATAAAATGAATTTAGAAGAATAAATAAAGATTCTTTGATTTCTAAACAAATTCAAGATATTTTATGCCCACAGATACAATTGTAATTAAAAATTTTTAAATACTATAACAAAAAGAAAATTATAAAAAATATTTATAATATTCTGTGGAAAAAAAGGAATTTCTCTATCTTAACACCAGCTCCACCTGGCGGGTCCAATTAAAAATAGAAACATGCTTACAGCTTACAAGAACAACATATGATCAAAATTTGTTGGCATTTGAATTTGTAATTTCTGAGGTTAGCAGCATCAAACATATGCACAATCATTTTTATATACCTAATATTAAGAGCCACTATAATGACCACAGGTTGGAGTGTTGTATGACAATGGTATGGAAATTGCATGGAATCATTAATCATAAGGATACAAGATAAATTTGAATTTTATAATATCAGTTTGTTTTTTCAGAACTTCAGTTGATTTTTTCTGAATATTATTTGGTTTTTCATTTCATTTAATGCTTTTTGAATTTCAAGTACTATTTTTTGAATTTCTCAATTTTTGTCGATTTCTCAATCGGAATTTCAAATAGAATTTCTGAATCTCAACTGATCCTTTTTAAATTTCAAATTTCTGAATTCAAATTATTCTTCGGAATTCCAAATGGAATTGTAAATTTCAATTGATCTTTTCTGAATTCCAATTGATGTTTTCTGAATTACAATTAGAAATGATGTAGTAAAAATATAACTCAATTCAATGTAAGTAAATGAGATTTACTAATATTTCGTTGTGCAGTGACTTCATAAACAATTTGTTATCTTTACAATTCAATGTAGTTAAAATGACTCTTCTTTTTGTTTTTTTGTTATATTTTTCAACAAAATATTTAAATAATTCTATTAATAGAAAAAAAAATAATAGTATCAGTGACGCAGTATAATTAATATCAAGAAAACTATAGGAACATTCAACGGACAGTTGGTGGAAGTATCCGATTTTAAGATAATAACTTAAAAAATTTAGAGTTACTTACTAACTAGGGATGACAATTTTTGGCTTTTGCCAATTCCGGGATTTTCGAGATTTAGAAATGAAATCTCAAACATTCTGTTTGGGTCGACCTCAAAGTTTTTCGGGTGGCATCACTGTCTAACGGCAAAAGAAAAAAAAAACAGTTTTGGATAATGCGCCGACTTTTTTTTTTATAAAATATCTTGGAATGAGCCTTGGAATGGAATTAAGAATAACTTGTTGAACACTTTAGTATTAATTTAAATTTTTGGAAAAAGGCCCGTAGTTTGACAGCAAATTTGTTTATATCAAGTCACTGTGCCGCAAAAGGGCATCTTAAATTCTCAAGCTCACCTATAACAACAACTACACACACACACATACAAACTGATAAAAAAAAATCAACAAGAACAAACCAGCGCTATAACAACAACAGCAACAACAACAACCAACAAAATCGCCCGTAGCTATTGATGTGGGACTGTGTTTAGAACGTAACGTTTTTGCACACTACGTTGTGTTACGTTATCGGCAAAAGCAGAGTTGCATAGCATGGATTTCCCTGGAGCTAACAAACTTGCTGTGTCTTGCCCCCACTGCAACAGACCCTGTAGCACACCCCCGCCTTTATATAATGTTGCCAAAGCGAATCGCATGTGAACTCAGTTCATTCCAATCAGTTTTCTCAAGTTTTCAGGCCAAAAGTTTTCATATTTTAAAACTTATTATTATTAGTTGTAAGCGAATGAGTTATTTTTCAATGAGGAGGGTGTATTCGTAGTAGGATAATGGTGTGGTAATATATAGAGTAAGCCTCTAAATGCAGAACTGTGTCGGTGGTTATGGTGGAGAGGCGACGCTTAATGGTTGAACAGTTTAAGCCAAATATTATTGCAAAGTTAGCCAAGCAGAGAGCAAGATTTTTGATTAGCCTGCTGCAAAACTTTAGTAAAGCAAATATTGTATCTTTTGTTGTAGTTTTTTTTTTTTTTTTTCTTACCAAACATAGTTTATTAATGTATGTGTATGCTGTCTCTTGTTTGCTTGCAGGAAAAAATGCGATATGGATCGAGAACGCGAAAGAGACGTCAAATCTATAGAGCCCCGTGATCTATCATCAACTGGGCGCATATATGCCAGAAGCGATATTAAAATAAGGTAAGTCAAGATAGATCTATGAAGTTTTTTCGAAATATTTTTTTTTTTTAAATTGTGTTCGTTCTTTATTCACTTTTCACTTTATACATTTTTCGCACTTTGAATTAAGATAAAATGGGATTTTTTACAAATTTAAAAATTTTCAAAATAGCATTACTGCAAAAAAAAAAAAACAAATTTCCAATTACGGGTGAAATTTTTTTGATAATATTGCATACATATATGCAAAGTTTAAAAAATATCTAAAGTCGTACATACTTTTTTTTATAGAAATCGCCCGATATACATAACTTAACCTATTTGAATGAGAAAATAGTAATTTAAGTACTGTCACGGCTGTCATTAATTTTTAGGTTTTAGAGGTAGACATTATAAATTTCTTCTTTCTACCGATTTTGTTGATTGGTGTATTCATTAATTGATATACTAAAAATATATTTTTTAATTAGAACAACATTTATCAGAAGAATTTATGCAAAAATAAATGTTTAGACAATACTTTATGTCATGCTTAGGAAAAAAACGTGCTGACATTTAAGCTGGTTGCCGAAAGGACAGCACGATTAAATTTGTGAGCGTATCATTTAAAAAGGTTCATAATAGGCATCTGCATGAATAAATTTGTTTTGCCTGCAGCAAAGTGCACACTTTCGTACTGTACCACATTTTATAGTATTTTTCAAACTTGTGTACAGTACTTTCAAATCAAACACAGGCTGAAGCGAGTTGTGTACAACATCCGGATTGGATGTTAACAGAGTGAGTACACAACTTTGGGTTGGTTGCATAGCTATTTTTCATGCAGACTACTTTGTCTTTTCAAAACATAGCAAGTGCACCAAGTAGATTTTGCTGTACAGCTCGAAATAGATATGAAGATCAACTTAAAAAATCATGTCTATAAAGTCAATTTTATTTTTAGTTTATTTTATTCACTTTCTTTTAAAAGTATTGAAGTTTAAAAAATTCAATTTTATTCTTTTTAAGGTTTGTATGAATTGTTTTCACATTCTTTTATTTAATCTAACTTATATACATGTACTGGGTATACGAGCACAAGTACGCGAGCAAATTTCATATTGAAAACATTTCGGCTTTGAGTACAGTACTTGAATGCTTTTATTTTGCTTTGTAGTATACTCACTCGTAGTTTGTTGTTGACAATGATAGAGTGTATGTGTTCGTGTTTTAAGCAAATGTTTTGAAGAGGCGTTCGGATGTATTCGTGCAGATGTCTAGTTCATAAGAAATCGTACGTGCTTTCGGACACGTACCCAAAGTTCTGCAATGAGTATTAGTGAAATTAGTATAATTAAGTCATGGGCCATGACTTTTGGTGCAAATGTGTACTCATATCAACTCAACAAAATACTTTGATTCATTCTCACTAAGACCAAAAAATACTCGTAGTACTCCTGCACACATGTATGTAGGGAAATTATTACTCTATTTGTTGTAGGTTAATAACCTTCCAACCGGCCAAAATGCTTTAGAATAATAAGCTTAACAACATACGCCTTAAGCTTGAACAAATCTTGAGAAATTATTAAAAAAGCCTATCGCAGTAGTTGTAGAAAAATTGAAACGGAACCTTCGTGATAATATTACTCATGCAAGATTTTCTTAAGCTTTTTCGTGCAATTGTGCTTCTAATCTAAAGAATGCTTATTAAGCATGTCATAGCTCGTGTCATACGATAGCGATCAAGTTTAAAAAAATACAAAAAAAAAATTTCGTCAAAAAATGAACCCGCTAGTGCCGCAACCAGTACGAAAAACATGGTTTCGAGATAAACGCGTTCAAAGTTTGTGAACAAAGAAAAAAAAAGTTACCTTCAATCTGCCATGCCTGCTTCGTACTGTATGCCTTCGTTATCTTGTGTTGTGCTGTTTCTTATAGTTTTTTTTTGCAATCGTTTAGCAATTCGGGCTTCACCCTTCACCCTTCAAGTAGGTACGAAATAACAACCACCAAAAGTCAGGTAGCAAGTAAAACAAGTATATACCAGCTGCCGTAAAAATTAAAAATTAAAAAGCGCAAAAATTAAAAATGCGCTCTCACTAATCGATTTCAAAAAACTGTCAATGTTTATTTAACCCCTTAAAATCATTAATACCCTTTCTTATGATAGTCAACCAACGACTCAAGAAACGAGAATAATTGCTGATCTCTGCTCGTAACCTATAAAATATTTTATAGATCTCGTCCACGAGCGCATACATTTAGGTGAGACCTTGCTCTCTCTCCGTTTACGAATGCGCTCATGAATGAGAACGAAAATGCAGTTCATAATGCTCATGAAAAAGCTCATAAGTCGTTGACTGCAATGAAGGGTAAGAATGAAAACTGAACAGTGTAGATAAAAATGTAGCTCACAGTTGTATGATTTATGTAGACTATATCCCTGATATGTTTCAAATGGATTACACCATATATGTATGTTTCTAGAACTAGCATATTTTTTAGGTTTTGTTGTCTCTCAAATCAAACTTTTCAATGTTTCTATACCATATGGTATATAACCAAGTTTCTATACATGGTTTATATATGGAAATAGTTGCGTTATTGTAATTTTTATGGGTTTTGTGTACTCCTCGAACAAAAATCTTGAATTTTTGACAAACAGGTTCCACTTGCAAAATTTTCGAAAATAATTGGGTCGTTGCCACTTTTTTCGTAAAGTGGACTTCTTGAATAAAATTTTTGGATTTTTCAACAAATTCGTTTTACTTAGACTTATACCATATGTAATATTTTTTTTGGGACTGTTGGGTCATTGGAACCTTTTTGGGTTCAGAGGAGTAATTAGACAAAAGTCTTGGATTTTTCGGAAAATGGAGTCCACTCGTACAAATTTGTTCCATATTCAAAATTTTTGGAACTATTTGGTTCATTGGAACTTTTTTGGGCTTAGTAAACTCCTTGGAGTTTTCTAAGTCTTGCATATTTCATATTTTTGGAGGATATGTTTCTCTTGAAATGTATTTCGAGATATGGCGCTTTAAATTTCTATTATTTAAGCGCTTCCCGCTTTAAGAATTCCTTAGGAATTATACTATTTTTTGCCTATCTTTCTTCTTTTTCGAGATCTAGCATTTTAAAGGTTATGTAATTAAAGCGTCAATATAATTAGTGTTTTTGCCCAAGGTGTTAACAGAAATTAAAAAAAGTTACATTGACCCAATTAGTTCTAAAAATATTGCCAGTTTAACTTGTTTGTCCAAGTGGAACCTATTTGTATAAAAATCCAAAAATTTTCATCAATTACACAACTAGTTTCAAAAATATCCCAAGTGGAAACTATTGCCAATTGGATCATCGATTTTAGTTTTGAGAGTTTTTTCCATTAAACCAAAAGCCATTAAGCCAAAAAAAAAAAAAAAATTCCAATAGAATCCAATTGTGGAAAAAACAGCAACACACTTGATAATGTTTTACTAATTTAATATTATTATTTCAAAGTATTTACTTAAGGGAACTAATTTCAATTATTTGTGTAAAACTTAGGTGCGTTTTATGAGAGGATTACGAAATAACGGTTAAAGATATTGATTTAAAAATATTTTTGTGTTTTTAAAGAAATATTTAATTTAAAAAAAAAAAATTGTGACGTTCCAACATAAGAAATATAAAATGGAAAATGGTCTTTTTTGGCAAGCAGGATATCTCGGGTTTGGAAAATCTGGCAAAAAAATAAAAAAAACTAGTAAGGAATGGAGCTTCCGCGGCTGAAAATCAAGTATATTCGAAGTCTTAAGACACGATAGATACGATGACATTCAGTTTTATATATTTACGAAAGTTTTCCTATTTTGATGACGTCACTTTGTATGGGAGGTAGGCGTGGTTTTCATCCGATTTTGCCGAATATCATAGATATAGCTTATATTATATACAAAAGCTCACGTGCAAAATTTTAAGACATTTCTTTTATTTTTTTTGTGGATTTCTGAGAGACTTTAGTTTAAAATAAAATCCACTTTGTATGAAAAACAGGCCTGGTTTTCATCAGATTTTGGCAAATATTATAGAAATGGCTTATATTAATTATCAAAGCTCATGTGCAAAGTTTCAAGGCATTTTCCTAATTTTTTGGATTTTTAAGAAATTGTACGTTAATAAAAAGGACACTTTGTATGGGAGGTAGGCGTGGTTTTCATTCGATATTTTCAAATTTCATAGTCAGGATTGACATTGAAGATCAAAGCTTATGTGCAAAATTTGAAGGCATTTTTTTAATTTTTGTGGATTTTTAAGAGATTTTACTGTAAAAATAAAGTTGCTCTGTATGTGAGGTAGGCGTGGTTTTCATCCGATTTGGCAAATTTTCGAATTTTTTAAAAGAAGCTTATGTTTTAAATTTCATCGCGATAGCTTTAAAATTACGGTTGTAATTGTGTCGACACACAGACAGACGGACACAAGGAAATCAACTTAGGAGGTGATGCTGATCAAAAATATATATACTTTTTTATATCTGCCACTCCTCTTTATTGGCGTTACAAACGGAATGACAAAGTTAGTATACCCCTTACGCAGAACGCGTTGGGGAATAAAGATCCTGTTAAAGCACACACTTGAGACGAGCGACTGACGTCGTTTTTTTTGTCAAAATTTTTGATTTATAAAGAAATATAAAGAAATAAGCTCAACGCTTATCCCCTGAAAAGTGGACGCAGCTATACCACGCTTTTACAGTAAGTTCGTACAGATTTTCATTGATGTGTGACTTACTTCAAAGGCTATACCGAAAATTTGAGGAGCTGATATTGTGCCACGCCCCTCGGCAAACGCCCATTAAATGTTACCAGTGTGTAAATCGAGGTCGAATACCAAATTCCGAGGCTGTGCGACCTATAGTTCCAAAGCTATTCGATATTGAAAAGTTGGAGTGTATTTAAAGTGCCATGCCCCCCTTCGCAATAGACACCAGACTTCACAGGAACACTCTCAAAACTTTGCTACTGTTTCCCTGAAAATTTCATAAAAAATTAGCTTAGAGGTTTGGAATCTTTACGGGATATACCCGCATACGTATATACATGCATCCATTTTTTATAGATAGATAGATGGGCGGTAAGGTGGGCGAGACAACATTTATATATATATATAGCGACAGCAACTTAGTCCCATTGCATCTACATACTAAGTTTCACTATCAAAACATGTGATTTGACTGGAAAAAAATTGGAAAAATCACTAACCAGCCGATAAGATATCCAGGCCTACCAATTTTTATCCAGAGATTTCAACCTCTGGTTAAATTTAAAGCCCTGGATAAGTTATCGGATGGATAGCGTTAAATATCCAGAGGTGAACAATACGGTCCTAAGTTTCATCAAAAACTTTGCCAGCGTTTTCGAGAATATCGGCGATACACGAATAGTAAGAAATATAGATATGGTGGCTCCCGAAAGTCAACATTGAAAAAAGTGCGTATCATTTGAGGGTAAGTGAAAGTATGTGCACACGATTTTGTAGACCTTTAAAAAAAAACTCGATTTCAATCCCTGAAAAAAAAGTTGTAAAGGCCCATAAAAAATGTCAAGTCAATCGGCTGAATAATTTTTGATTAATCTTGAACAACGATTTTTTTTCTGGGTGCCTCACGGATTTTATTATTACGAAGAAATGAAGTGAAAAAAAATGATTTCTTTATATTAATGTATTATAATGTACTTCTTTAAAAGTACACAAAAGTTTTTAAATCAATATTTTTGACCAATATTTTGTAATCCTCTCAAAAAGCACACCTAATTTTTACACACAATATGGATATAAGTTTCTTTAAACACAATTTTCAACTTATTCCACGACTTATTATCTTATTAATAACATCAATTATATATTTTTTTTTCTCGCCCTCTTACTTACAGCGCTTCACCCACTGTATCGCCAACGATCTCAAATTCCTCCTCGCCCACACCCACACCACCTGCCAGTTCTTCCGTACCACCCATTGGACTGCCAGGCACCG
Organism: Coremacera marginata; assembly: GCA_914767935.1. Lineage (NCBI taxonomy): Eukaryota > Metazoa > Arthropoda > Insecta > Diptera > Sciomyzidae > Coremacera > Coremacera marginata. The sequence continues at coordinate 177,198,296 of OU612044.1, read as the reverse complement.
TGGTCGGTCCAGGGGGCGGCAGTAGCTCCTCTAGCAGTGGTGGTGGTGGTGCCAGTTCCTACTTGCACACAAATCACAAGCCAATTACGGGCATTCCTTGCGTTGCGGCTGCCTCACGCTATACCGCACCCGTGCACATTGATGTGGGCGGCACAATCTACACCAGCTCCCTGGAAACGCTTACAAAATATCCGGACTCAAAGCTGGCAAAGCTGTTCAACGGCTCAATACCGATCGTGTTGGACTCGTTGAAGCAGCACTATTTCATCGACCGCGATGGCGGCATGTTTCGACATGTATTGAATTTTATGAGAAACTCAAGACTTTTGATAGCGGATGATTTTCCCGATCTGGAGCTGCTGCTGGAGGAGGCGCGGTACTTCGAAGTTGAACGTAAGTAAAAATAAACACAGGCTAATGTCTGGCACATACTTATGGTAATTTTTCTTCACGCTTTTCTCAGCCATGATTAAGCAGCTCGAGAGCATGCGCAAGGATCGCGTACGCAACGGCAACTATTTGGTTGCACCACCCACACCGCCGGCACGCATCAAGTCAAGTCCTCGCATCGGTACTTCACCGGAATACAATTACGAGGTCGTTGCTCTACACATCTCACCCGATTTGGGTGAACGCATCATGTTGTCGGCTGAGCGTTCGCTGCTCGACGAGGTCTTTCCCGAGGCCAATCAGTCCACACAGACCAGCCGCAGTGGCGTGTCTTGGAATCAGGGTGACTGGCGTCAGATCATTCGTTTCCCGCTCAACGGTTACTGCAAGCTTAACTCGGTGCAGGTGCTGACACGGCTGCTAAATGCAGGCTTCACCATCGAGGCAAGCACCGGTGGTGGCGTTGAGGGTCAGCAGTTTTCCGAATATCTGCTGGTGCGCCGCATTCCAATGTGATAGTCGCCATGGTCAATGTTGTTGGCGTCATCATCAGGATCGTTGCGACATACGTGCATGGATGTAGTTTATGTTAAAGTTAATGTTTGAAATGAGAGCGAAAGGGAGAAAATTATAAAATAAAAACAAAATCATTATTAATAAAACTTAAAAAATTATTTTGTTAAAATTAACTAAATTTTGCCTAAAGCAAAGAGCTTCGTTAAAAAAGACTTTCATCAACGAAAATATTTTAGTTAAATTGTTGCGAATTTCACCATTTTTCTTTTAGTTTTTGTGTATTTAAAGCACTGATCTGTTAATAAGTGGAATTAAGTTTATTTTTTAGTCGTTTTAGTGGTAAGTTTCCTAGTTTTAAGTTTTGCAAATACCATAAAGTTGATGACAAAAAAAAAAAATTAATTTATGTAACAAATAAAGTACTTATACAAGATAAATAATTCACAAAAAAAAAAAAAACTAATAAAATAAAACTCACACACACACTTTAGTAGTAAGCTTAAATAATGGCAATTTTATCAGTGTATTCTACAAATACAACATGAACACATAAAAATAGCAACAAAAAAATTTTCAACTGTTCTGTATGGAAACCTAAAATATAAGATAAAAACTTAAAAATAAAATTAATGGATTTCAAAAAACTTACTATTGTCTTTTAATATTAATTAAAAAAAAAAAAAAAAATTAAATTCTCAATGTATTCAAAAGCTTTATACAACTTAATGAATGAGTAAGTACTATATATATACATAAATAATATACACATAATAAAATACCTAAAAAATTCACTTCTTTGGATGTCGATAAATTGAAAGGTTTCGCGGACTTACTTGACCGATCAATTCCCACTGAACCATAAGCGAAGGTTTTGAGTAAGGTGAGAGTTTTGCGAACGTTTTTGGTTAGAATTTTTTTTTTTAAATTTTTTCTTTTTTATTTTGTCGCTTAAAAGTGCTTGCTATAAAAGATTAAATTCGTGAAAGCTTTTCCCATAAAGAAAAATTGTACATATTTTGCGAAATTCATTAAAAACTTATTTTGAGTCGAAAATGAATCATTTTTGTATCATTTCAGTAGGTAAGACTTCTTTGCAAATTAACCATTTTTTGTTCATAAATGAGTTCGGAAATGAATCATTTATGTTTCTTTTTTGCATTCTAAAATGAGTTCAGAAAAGAATAATTTTTTATCATATCAGTAAGAAACAATTTCTCATAAACGAACCATTTTTTGTTCATAAATGAGTTCACAAATGAATCATAAATGTTACTTTTTATATTCTAAAATCAGTTAAATAAAGGAACTTAAAATGAAAATGTTAACCTGCGTACAAACGTCATATGAACTTTTTACGTACTGCTACACGTATGAAAATTTTCAACATTTCAACATTTCTATCAAAAATTATAATCAAGCCCAAATAGAATGAAAACCACGAAAAAATTCCATGCAAAAAAGTAATCAAATAAATTCCTCAATTAATAGCTTAACTATTTTGATATTTCATATATAATTTGGAAGTTTGTCAAATTGGAAAACAATCACGCCTTTCCCCTTTGAAACATCAATATTATGAAAAACACAATGCGTGAATTCCAGCCCAGGTATATTAATTCTATTAACCCAATGATTAATATGATCTCTAATTTTAGCAATAATCATTTCTTCTTTAACAAAATATCGATATGTAATAACAAATAGTATTATGCAATAATAAAATTTATAATTTAAAAAGGTTCTTTTTTCAACTCATTACTGAACAAAAAAAGGTTTGTTTTTGAGAGGCAATTCAGTCCAAAGATTGATACCAAAAGGGCTCATTTTCGAGTGCCGAAAAATAACTTTTTATGGTTCTTTTTTCAACTCATTTCCGAACAAAATAAGATTCGTTTTTGAGAAGCATTTTAGTCCGACGAATGATACAAAACGGGTTCATTTATGAGTGCCGGAAATGAACGTTTCTACCCGAAAAGGTTCATAAATGAATTCAAAAACGGTAGGTTTGGTTCACTGGGTTGTATTGTGCTTATTATTTAATGTTTGTACAGAAATGATGAATACTCGTTTTGGACTACAGATTGCTGAAATATGTTTTTAGATGCAGTAATATATGCAAATTATAAAACGTAAAATTATTCTTCACCACTTTTGCAACTCAAATTAATACCATTATGATCAATTTTACTTTCATCGATTTTTTAAAAGATGGCTTTTATTTGGTTTTAGAATGATAAAAAAGTGAATATAGTTAAAGCAAAGTTAAGTGAAAAATCCTAAATGTTAAATACACAGAAACAAAAAAAGAATATCGCTCATTTGTTGCAATAGTGTCACAATTCAAAATATTTATTTTCGTAGGGAACTGTTTTAAACAGCTCATATCTCGAATAATAAAAGAGAAATTTTGCTATAAAAATGACAAATGGATGGCTGATAGTGTGGAGTAATAATTTATACCTTCGATTTTGAATTTTGTAACGGTGTTGCTCAGAAACAACATTTCTTCAAGCTTATCTATAAAATTCTTAATTTTTACCTGTCACAGTATTGCACAAAATCAGCGATATGATCACTATGACTATGTTTCGAAATATCTCAAAACAAAATTAGTCTTTTAAATTTTTAACATAAGAAATTTCTTGCGATAACAAGAGACTTTAATAATATAGTTTTATCCTGGCTTAAAATCTAATATCTAATGTTATTTTATAAAAGAAGCACTTTTTTTTTGTTTCCGTTACACTTATAAAAATTGAGGACTACTTGTAGAATAAGGTGACCATTCGTTTTGTATTATTACATACAGAACAGTTCTGAAATTATTTAAAGCGTTTGTTCTGTATGATACAAGTTTATTTTTTTTTTAAAAATAAAAGGTATAAATAATTTGAATTTTAAGATATGAGCTATACATATTTGTACTGTATTTTGCATATTAATGCTTATTTGATTAATTCCATAAATGCATTCATTCCATAATTTAAAAATTTTCTCGAGCGCATTTCGAAAATGAAATTTTTCTCGTAAGTTTTCTGAAATACAAATTCAAATAATAAAGTCAATTTTAAGTAACATTACTTTGTTCTTATAGATTTGATAACTTTTTCTTAGACGCTATCTTTATTAAAGTTTGTGAAATCTACACTAAGAAGTCTCCATTCATTGGCATTATTTTGTTTTATAAACTATATATTTATAATATTTCATACATTGAAGTACGAAATTTTTGCGAATATTGCATTGACATCGTTGCAATAAATTAAATAACTGCACTCTGCGTCCCCAGTGAATGACTGAAATGCATTCATTTGTTCAGTTCTTCCAAATTAGAGAAGGGCGCGTGTCACGAATTTGGTCGTGTCACGACAAATAACATCGTGATCGTGAGTGAACCCATAAAAAAGTCACGAAATATTCGTGAGCGTGCGTGATTAAATTTTCCTCGTGCGTGAGCACGCGTGACTTAAATTTCTTCGTGTCACGACTTGTTTATCTTTATTTTTTAAATCTGTGCATAATTTAGTAATGATTTTTTTACGCTTTTTCTACCAATTGCATACAAAATGCAACACTGACCACTGACCAAAATCAAACTTAAAAGATAATATTAATAAAAAACAAGAGCGAAAATTATATCACAATTCTGAAGCTGATATACAACTGCTGGACAGCTTTCCATCTACTTCAAAAAGAACAAGATACGGTTCATTTAACGAATTCAAGGACCAAATTGAAGAGAAGAGTAAAAAAATTTTTGAAAATTTCGATAGATAGGTAAAAGACTAGCGGTGTTTTAGCTTTTTGGAAGGAAGCAGTAGACTTTCCTATTTTGCACGAACTTTTCAGGCAAATTCTACATATACCCATTCTGCCACAAGTGAAAGAAAGTTTTTCAGTATCGGTCGTATTTAAGAGGATAGAAGATCCAGACTCCTAGGTGCAAATTTTGATAGATTACTTTTTTAAATAAAAACTTTAATTAAAATATAGATTTAAGTTGATTGTTTGCTTTTCAAAGATTACTTTTTATTAATTAAATTCAATGGTTTTTATATGTATTTAAATGTTTAAGTTTTAACTTCAACTCAAGTGATGTTCTGTGGTTTCCATTTAAATATTTATCATTTTGCTGCAAACTAATTTTTGTATTCATATAATTTTATTATGTATGAGATGTATCGATATAGGATGTGAAGGAATTTATGTTTCTAATTTTAAAAACACTAGAATCTCCAATGCCAAACACTTTTATTCGTGAGCACTCCTTACTCAAAAAAATCCATCGTGATCATGAGTGATCATGAGCCAAAAAAATTATTTTAATCATGAGCGTGCGTGATTAGAAGAAAACTCATCGTGAGCGTGCGTGATCGTGAGTCAAAGCCACTCACGCGCCCTTCTTTATGCCAAATGTAAATTTAACATCATTTTGTAGAAAGTTCCACTGTTGCATTCTGGATCCTTATAGTTCTGTTCGGCATTTTAACAATTGCAAATCGCGACTCTGTAAACAAACTACATATGAAGAAAAAGTTATCCCATTTTAATGAAGTCTTTATTAAAAATTTCTTGGAAATATTTCACCTTGTTGCTTTGGTCAGCGTTAATCGCATTTCTAAAACCATAGATAAAAAAATATAAAACTCAAACAAAAATGACAAAAATGTCTGTCGTGAGGCTATAAAATTGGGCTAATGTTCTGAGGCTAGAAACCCAACAACTTCAGTAGCAAAGCTGTGGTGACCGCATTCAGCTTCTTATTGTAAATATATTATTGCTATCACTTACCTCTTCAAATTAGAAGAGTTTTAATTTCAGCCGCTTGACGTAGCTGCAGATCTTGTATTTCTCTGAGAATTTGTTATACAAAAAACATATATAAAAATATGTTTATTGTTGTTATCGTCCATAACTTGATTATTTAATTACCGATTTCAGTGTTTATACAGGCATTTAAAATCGAATACCCTGGCTTTTGTAGACAATTAGTTAAAAAGATCATGTCAGAAGAATTTTTTGGAATATTTTTAAAAGCAAAACACATATTATAAAATTGTTTTTTTCTGTTCATGTTAAAGCCTATAACATTTTAAGCAATTAAACGATTTTAAACATTTAGGCAAGCATGGAACACAAAATTATCCTTTTTTATTATCCTTAATAAGAAATTAAATTTTGGTGAATAGAAGAAAGGTTATGATACACTATCCTTGTCAAATTATAGCGAAGAACAAGGCGACCGATTCAACCAGGATATCAAGATTATGGAGGAAAGATATCAAGGCCGATGGGATAGCCTTATGATGGCAAACTACTGCTGGAACTTTAAAGAGACTGTCCCAACAAATAATACTTAATACAATTAAGTTTAGGTCGTATTGAGATAAAAAAACCGCACAGGGCCTAAGTATCTTTACTGTAGTAAGATTAGGAAATGATTGAAAAACATATTTAAAACAATCGCCATTCCTATCTGAAGCTTTTACAAGCTGTTTTATGAGCCGAAGTTTAAGGTGTAGTGGATAGGATTTTTTGCTCGATTTATCAAAGATTCATGAACGATGTTAACTTTTCCGACAGTCGTGTTAATTCTTGATCGCCAGTCTTTCCTATTTCAGTGTTAATTTTTTGCACGAATATTCTACATACATAGAAAAAGAAAACAAGGATATTTAGTGTATCCACTTTACTGACCCAATAAAAAAATGTACCATCTTTAAATATACGCAGATGAACCACTGATGTTGATCATATGAAATTTTCTCGAAAACGCTCGACGTTTTTATAGCCTTCCCTACACGCAGAGAAAAAATATGTATACAGTGAAAGCTCCAATAAACGGACGCTCTAATAAGCGGACATTTCCTATAAGCGGACACATTCTTGGGAACGAACAATTTTTGGTTGTGGCCACGACATTCCCACAAGCGGACATCTCTCATATGCGGACAGAAAGTAGGTTACCATCGGTGTCCGCTTATGGGAGCTTTCACTGTATATATGTTTGGTTTCAAAAACAAAATATTCAAAGGAAACCACCTAATGATTAAGAACTTTCCTTCAATAGCATTATTTTTCGATATAAGAAGATATAACTAACGTCTACATTAATATGCTTGTGATAAAATAGAATTGTGTGTTTCTACCCAATAAAAATATATTTGCATCACTGTTAAACTCAAAAAAAACAGAACTCTGCAAATTTAAAACCAACAGAACTCCTTTCTTTTATGTGTTTCGCCTGGACATCCATATATCTGTATCTTTTGCACTTGCACAAAAAATAGCGGAAACCTTGTAGCTTTATGCGCTTGCTTTTAACTTAAATGTGTGCTTATAAAAATTATTGTAATGTCGGATAAATATAATATGGTTCCTTCTCAACATAATTAAATCCGAGAAAAACTTATTTACTTCTAAACATATTTTGTTTGCTTCAAACCAACAATTACTTCTAAGCAAATATTTTGTAATCACACAGAAAAACTTTTGGCAAATCTTTTGCTAAAATATGTTTCCAAGTAAATATAGTGTATCGGTACATATATTATGTTGTTGTTAATTATCGTTTTGAAAATAATTGCTTGACTGCAATTAAATTATGTATTCTCCAATTAATATATATTTATCCGTGAATATTTAATGTTATTCTTGACAAAATTATATTTCCAAGCAAACAAATAGTAATAGACTAAAAGTGTTCTCAGTCCATTTATAATTACAATATATTTATATGAAAACATATTTTCTTTAAAACAAATTATATTGTTTTTAAATTCAAACAACAAGTGCTAAGGTACAATTAAATAATGTTAAGATGCAAATATATATATAAAGAAAAATTGCATTAATTAATCATATTATATGTGGAACCTATTATGATTACTAGTTTCCAAGAAACATACAGAAACATATTATACTTCCAGCAAATTATGTTTGGGAAGGCATATTACTTTTCAGCGTGTAAGTTTAGTTGAGTAACCTATTGCAATCTAAGCGAATTTATTTCCATTATGTAGTAACACACACTTCAAACTTTTTTTTGAGCTGCCTACAAAGTCTCCAGTCTTTTGGCTAGTATATTGGAAGGCCTCTCTCTGTGGTATTGATTTTTAATTTGATTTAAAAATTTTTATCAATATGAGATACTATCATTAAATTGTAAATTAAGCCAAAACAAGTCAATTGATTTGAAGGAAATCTGACTTGTTTTATTTGTAACATATCCGTGTTTATAACTAAATATCAAGAGAGAGCAATTTTGAAGTTTTCGATTTTTCGATAAATTTTCAAAAAACAAAAAAATTAAAGTTTTGCATTAAAAAATTTTTTTTTTTTGGGTAAAGCTTTCTGAATAATTCCGAAACTATTAAGCTAATTAAAAAACAATGCAGGCCTAACTTGGAGGTAATAAATGATAGTTTCGGATTTTTGAACTTTTAATTTAACACAATCGGATGATATGTTCTTGAATTATTCTAAAATATGTAGAAATCTCCTTCATTTTTAAAATACCTGCTTATTTCAAGAACCAGAGTCAATTCAAACAATGTGAATTATATGATTAAAACGTTATTGTCCCATGTGTCTAAATTGACTCCAAAAAGTTATGCTGCCGAAAAAATCCTCTTTTTGTCACCCTGTGTTATTTTTCTTAAAAATACTCTATATCCATGTTTTAATTTTTTTTCTTTATTTATGACCAATGTTATATAAATTATTTTTTCAAGTAAAAGTTTCGTTGAAACCAAGTTTTTATAGGGATAATTATTTTCTTTATAAAAAATAAATTCACCACTATATCCCTTGTAAAATATCTTAGTTAATACTCAACGAAAAGTTAAGTTATTATTTTGTTGTTCCTGTGTTATAAGCAATCATAATGCATTTGTACTAGCGTTCCTCTTATGGTAACTCAGGTGGGGTGTGACATATTAGGGTTAGGGTCGTTTTAGAAGGACAATTCTCTCGAAAAGAACGAGTGGTGGCTAGTTTACTTTTAGACGTGCATGTACAACGTTTTTGTCGTCTGCTGGGACATCTGCATTTGAACAATTGTAACTTACCTCTAAAGTGATGTAAAGCTTTAATAATACCGCGTCTAAGACAACATGACAAGGTTCGCGTCTATGCTAAGGTTAAAGCCGTTCATTAAATTCGCTTAATTGCACTATTCACCACTATGGCGCTGCTGTAGCTATAAATGAATTGTACACAAATTTGCTAGCAAACCATGTGTAAGTGCTGGGGTGTAAGGAGATTTACACTCTGCTACAAATTTTGGGTTAATTGACAGGTGTAACGGACTAATATCAAGGTGTAGTTGTAAAATTATATAATAATAAAATTATAAAATTATTTAAGAATAATTAAGATCGTTCTAAACATATCGATTGGCTCGTGCCATTTGATTTATGTCAATGGTTTGGGCATGAGGCAGCTCGCCGAGAAATTCGTACCAAAATTGCTCACTTGCGACCAAAAACAATATCTCATTAACATTGCTAAGATGTTAGAGTCTATCCGAGATGACCCAAATTTGCTCCACAGGGCCATGACTGGTGACGAAACATGGCCTTACGAATATGGTTATGTGGAAATCAAAGCTCAATCATCTCCATGAAAGCTGCCGCATGAGCCAAAAAGGAAAAAATCAAAAATCAAAGACGAGCCAAGACACATGCAAGTATAGAAGCTGTCAAAAATTAACTGCACACTCAAGATAGTCGAACTTGTCGGCATAAGTGAGAGATATGGGTACCAACAGAACGCAAAAAAAAAGAAATCGAAATTCGAAAAAATGTAACCCGCGGAAATTCGCGATACTTTTTGAACAGACTTCGTACAGGAAAGCAACATTGATTTAGATGAAGTTATTGAAAAGTTTCAATCTTTGAAAGGAAGAAAAAAGAAATTTTAAATCTTGATGGTACCTTACAATAAAAGACAATAAAAGATTTTAAACAAAACCAATACATTTACAAATTTTTATGTTTTGCATAGAGATTTAAGATAAGTATAAGGATAACCTCCCTTTAGGCGTTCAAAATCTACTTTTCGCCCGGTGTGTCACCAACCCTAGCTACGCCACTGATCGTGGCTGATCATGCTCTCTTTCTCAGCTACCACAATCAGCATTGCCATATGTTTTTTTGAAAATCCTGTAATTTTCAAAAAAAAAATCCTGTATTTTTAGAGAAAATACTGCTCTTACAAAAGGACTAAAAACAAATATTTTAAAATTTTTTTATTATAACATTTTTAATATTCCTTATCTTACCAGGTTTTGTTACGTATTTGTCCATTTGTAATTTGCTAAAGACTAGCGAAAAGAAATTAACAAAAACGATGACAGCAACAATGACAGGAAAAGCGCTGCCACATGATCAAATTTTTGAAAGGATGTACAAAGTAGTAGCAACTTTATTTGCTACTTTTATATAAGTACTTACATATAATTTATAAACATAAAATTTGTATTTTTTTTATTCAACGAAAATTAAAAAACTGGATTAAAAAAAATCCTGCCCAAATCCTGGGAGAAAAATGATCCTGTCTACCTGCTCAAAATACTGCCCAAAACAGGATAACCTGACCAGATGGAAACGCTGACCACAATTGTCAAAATTAATGCAAATAATTTTCTGTCACTTGACAAGCTGAGTCTCCGCTCGCTCAGTTTTGTTTTTATCACAGTTATGGTAGTCGGTTCTCAGCCATGCATCTACCTCATCTTATTGTACCATGATAGCAAGAATAATATATAATAAAAAACTGCATGGGCATGTTTGCAAGACATGTGTTTGTGGTTCGCATGCTCACCAGGTATGATATTTGGGGGCTTTTAGGCCTTTTTTGGGCCCTTTTTCATTTCAAAAGCCCCGAGGCCCTTCTTATTCATTTTAGGCCCTTTTGGAAAATTCTACCGAAAAAAAATTGGAATTTTTTAAAAGAAAAGTTTACTGGTTAATGTATATGATTTCAACATGCCAAAGAAAAATCGCCGAAAAAATAAAATGAAAAATCCCCCCAACGAAAAGAATAAAAAATTTTTACACTATAAAAACGAAAAAATGCTAAACATTTTTTTGGAAAAATGTTCTAAAATGCAATTCAGCGGCAAAGGGTTTTGCTTCTAAATTGAAAACATTGTTGCTTGTATAGACGACGACGAACAAGTATTATAAGGCTTCTAGAATTTACGCCCGAAAAAATGGAAAAAAAGCCCGAAATTTTGGAAGCATTAAATTTCGGAAAAAACGCCCGAATTTGAAATGGCAATTGAGCCCGAAAGAAAGAAATAATACTCGAATAGTTTGGAAATAAGACTCGAAAGAAAATGGAAATTACGACCGAAGTTTTCAGCAGTTTTTCGGTCTTTATTTATAAATAAGATTATCAAAGTATAAAAGAACAGATTTGAGTAGTAAATTAATATTCCCCTGTAAAAATATCTGCAAAGATTTCATTCATTTTATTTGATTTTTGATGTAATTCATGAACAAGGGGTCCATCGACATTATGTAGGGATAAGGTTTAGATGGTGTTTTTTTTTTCTTTTACGGAACAATATTCTTTTATCTTCCGTAAAAGGGCGAACCATTTTATCGTACTGAATTTGAAATTTCTTAACTTTTCGGTAAACAAAAATTCGGGCGATTTTTTATTTTTAATTTGGCGAAAATGCCCGATTTTTTTTCGGCCCTAAATTACAGGCTTATTTTTCGGGCCTTTCTTCTTTTTCAAGTATTTGCAAAAAAGATCCTAATTTTATTGGAACAAACACCAGAAAAAATTACATAATCGGTAGAAATTTCGGTAATTGTTTTTCGACGAATTAAGCCCGATTTTGTATGAACATTTTCGGGTTTTTTGTAATTTTTTCGTTCGTAATTTCTGGAAGCCAATTATACGCTATCTTTGATTTATTTCGTAAATAGAAATATCTGGAAAAAAAAAAATTATCTTCTTGTGATCATGTAAAGTAAGACAACCGCGGGGGGGAGGGGGGGGGGGAGAGAGGTGACGGATAGCCCTCGACCGATTTAAGTTAATTATTTAAAATTTTTAAAAAACATAAGGATCAAGTGATAAAAATAAAAAAGAGTTATAATTACCATTTCACTAATAGTCAATGTGAACTATCAGTTAAAAACAGAAAGCGAAACTGCATCCAAAAAAGTAGGTGATTTTTGTATAAAAAAACCCTCAGCAAAAAGCGAAATTTCGTTAAAAAATGTGCAAAATTGTCCAATATTTTCGGTGATTTTTCCTTTGAATTTCCCATTAATTTTTTATTTCATTCACCCCAATTTCGTATGAAAAATGTTGGGTGATTTTGCATTTCATTTCTTATGTTATTTTTTATTGTTTGTATTTTATGTAAAGGCGAGATTTCCTACGCCTTTAAAATTGTTCTCAGTAAAGCAAGTTTTGTTAAATACAGTCATTGTCCCATTAAAAGCATACTTTTTAGTAATTTCAACAAGCTTAGTTTATTTCCCAAGTTGAGTTTAGATGAAAAGAGTGAATCCAAGTCCCGCTTCATTAATTAGACTTCTTGCAAGACTTGACGGAGAGTCTTCATTAAATTGCTTATTCATTTCTGACATTCTACGACTATTTCAAGATGGAAATATCTGGTGTGTGGTTTTTGTGGAAAAGCTTTACAATTTTTATTTTTATTTATCAAATTTAGGATTGACTTATCAGATAAATGTTTTTGTTAAAAATTTTCTTTTAGAAACACTTTATCTATAGATTAATTTTGGCGTCTTTTTAACTTTTACAAACAAAGCGTGAAATAAAATATTTTGAAGGAATAACCTGAAACTATATCACTTTCACCCAAAATTTTTGATTTAAGATGGAAGTCATTTCATTTAATCATTTAAATTACAGTTCTAAATGAGTCATCATCATCATCGTCATCATGCGTGGAGCGTGCATTTCCTGCCTTAAAATTAGTAAAACTTTGGTTCAACCGTAACCTTAGATCCACATTTTGCTTTTTATTTTTGTCTTAAAAAAAAAAATCAAAACTTACCAGTTATTTAGTGCTCAACAAAATATCAGTCAGATTTTGCTTTTCATTTTTGTCTTAAAAAATAAAAATCAAAACTTACCAGTTATGTAGTGCTCAAAAAATTATCGGTTAGATTTTGGTTTTTATTTTTGCCCTAACAAATAAAAACTAGAAATAATTAATGCTTTTTGCTCAAAATTTTAAAAGTCAAAATATAATTATTATTTTTTGCTTTTTATTATAAAATGCATAATTGGTACGGTCTCTGATATTGAGTTACAATTTATAAATCTTAAAGCCCTATTAATGTCAAATTGGCCCTATTTTTATATGAATTTTGGCCCTTTTACAGTAAAGCCAATATCATCCCTGATGCTCACTCTATTCAACTCTCATATTTAACAGCATTTAAACATAAACAACATAGAGAGCAAGAACAAATAAGCATAAAGCATAAAGAAGAACGAGCACTTCATCAAAGCAAGCATATAAAGAAAAATTTAAATTCTCTGTATTGGACACTGAGTTCTTGGTTATTTTATTTATATTTTTGAATATAATTAGACAGTGAAAAAGACTAAGAAAAAACCATAAAACGAATATAAAATTAACGAAAAAACAGCCACTTACCAACAAACAATGTATATTATTCTTTTGTTGTGTTAAAACGGTTTTTTTGCTTCATATCAGAGCAAAAAAAAAATATGTATGTTATTTCTCCGCTCGGGAATGAGTGATAGTATGTCTCATTTAGGACACTTGTCAGTCAAATTTTGGAAGTTTCGCCATATTTTGCTCTCGCTCATAATTTTTGTCCACATATACGTAGCTTAATGTTTGGCACGGCTGAAGGCAACATTCTTTCTTCTATTTTCTGTTCAAAACCTGTTTTATTTATTACACTATAACTATCAAAAAAACTGACTTGAGTCAAATTCCGCTAACAGTTCTGCATTACAATAGGATAAATGATACAACATTTAAAAGTGATAGATTAAAACAGGCAGTACATTCGCTGCACCGATAAAGTTTTTCGAGCATTAAAATCTCTTGAACATTCGCTAACCTTATTCATATACATATAGGGAAAACGAATAAATGCAAAAGTCATTAAAGCATTCTATTCTAAGAAATAGCATTATTGAATAATTATAACATTATATAATAGTTAATAAGATCATGTCATAAGCGAAATCAACCCAACCAATCCTACCGGATCGTAATACAAATAGGGTTTAGGACTGTGAACCGTTTTTTTAGCTTTAAAAAAAATACTATCTAGAACAGAATTAATGGCTTACAATATATCTTAGAGTGAAATTATACACAATTGTATATATTAAAATGTTATATTTTGCAGAAAGTCTTATAAAAATATTTTTATTCAGTATAAATGATTTTTTTTTTGTCCTATATTAATCACTGTAACATTCAAAATTGAAAAGTCAAGTTCATTAATATTCAAATCAGCCAGAACGATCTTAATTATTCTTAAATAATTTTATAATTTTATTATTATATAGTTGTAGTTGTAGTTGTAGTTGTACTACACCTTGATATTAGTCCGTTATAGTTCAATCGATATGTTTAGGTCCTCAGCAACTTCCCAAACGGTGGTTTGACGATTGGCCAATACTATTTTCTTCACTTCATCAATATTTTCGTCTGTTGTTGACTTGCTCGGGCGTCCGGCACGTTCATTCACATCTTCTCAGCCCTCTTAGAACATTTTGTACCACCGATAAACGTTGCTTCGGTTCAAGTTAAGTTCGCCATATGGCATATGCCACAGTCAACATGCGGACTGCGTTCGAGCACTTAATTTTGTTTTTTGCCCAGAATTTGATACAGATTCTTTGATCCATTTTTTGGTATAGGAAAAAATCGAAGACGAGACAAAACACATGCAAGCAAAGCAGCTGCCAAAAATTAACTGAACACTCAAATGGTCGAAAAGGTTGTCGGCATAAGTGAGAGGGTTGAATTCCACAATTTTTCGAAATAAAATCAGATATATTTTTAAGAATTATTGAAGTCATTTCAAATGTAAAATCAATGTTATTGATTTTATATGATTTTTCCTGTGTTCGATATTCCACAAAAGGTTGCTATAAGGATTCTTTAAAAAATTGTCATGATTCAGCAGCTATAACTTTTTTAACTGATTTTCAATTTTTTTAACTTTTTTGTGTAAAATAGCTCAAAACTATTCCTAATTCATTTCTTGTTTGAATTTTTTAAAATTTGTATTTTTGGATTTTTGGGAATTTTTTTCATAAAAATACTCAAACTCAATATTTTCAAAAAGGCCTATTTCTAGCAAAAAATTTCGTAATGACCGAATTATTTAACGTAATAACTTATTTTTAAGAAAAATTAAGTAAAAAACGACGTGTGTACCAGTTTTTAGAAAATTTGAGTTTAAAAATATGTAATTGGGATTTTTTTTTTTAAAAACAACACTATTTTCCCATACAAATTAAATTATCAATATAGAGGTCGCTAGAGGGACCTCTATATTTTCAGGACTTTTGCATCATAAAGAAACAATTCGGAGCTATGCACATGTCAAATAATATAAAAAAACTATTTTCGGAAGGATACCGGAGCTAAAATAAACCCCCGCGGCTATAATGAAGTATACTAGAAGTCTTTAGCCACGACAGACAGTTTTATATATTTACGAAAGCTTTCCAATTTTGATGACGTCACTTCATATGGGAGGTATGCGTGGTTTTCATCCGATTTTTCCAACTTTCATAGTCGGGATTTATATTGAAGATCAAAGCTTCTGTGCAAAATTTCAAGGCATTTCCTTAATTTTTATGGATTTTAAAGAGATTTTACGGTTAAAATAAAGTCACTTTGTATGGGATTTGGCCCATTTTTGAACTTGATCTTCATTTTTTAAAAAGAAACTTATTTTTTGTATATCATCGCGATAGCTTTAAAATTACAGCTGTAATCGCGTCGACAGACGGACAGACAGACTGACACACGGGAATCGACTCAGGTGGTGATGCTGATCAAAAATATATATACTTTTCTATACCTGCCATGCATCCTTCTTGGCGTCACAAATGGAATGACAAAGTTAATATACGCCTTATGCTGTACGCGTTGGTGTATTAAAATGAGGGCCACTCTAATGCACATGTTTCTTGTTGTTGAAGTTTGCGAATTTTTGGAAACTAGTTTTGCTTGTTCTCTTTACTGACCTTGACCTTGTAAAGAACGAATTTCACATTTTCTAAAACTATGCATATGTTTGTACATTGCTTTAATAATTTAAGGGATATTGGTGAATAAAGTTGATATGTTAAATAGCATGAGACTTAAATAGTTTATTTGAAGAACATAACTTAAATTTCATATATTTTTCATATGCTTTAAAATTTTTCTTAGTTGAAGAATTTACAGCCGATCATGTAAATGCATTTATTTTATGAGAAAAATATTTTTATAGTTTTGGACACTGTACGCCGCACCGTTCTTTTCGGAACTATTGCTATCAACTCTGTTGCAATTGAAAGTTTTGAAATTGTTGGATTGTGTTATAATATTTCAGGAGTTAATATACTGAATTTGATCAAAATGAGAAGGCCTTGTTTATATTTTTGTACGTATAATTTTTGCTTACATCATGTGTTTTCTGCACGGTATACAACCCCTTAAATATCTATTCAGAAATTCGGCGACACTGATTCATCCGTTAAAAACCGAGTGCAACATAGCCGATTTACAGATACGCTAGAGTTTTAATACTCTATACACTCATCTATACACACAGTTTGAAGCGGCAAACTATGTGGTTGCTTGGTGTGGCTCTGCTATATGGAGTGGAGAGGGTAGAACAAATATTCTCAGTGCCATTAATGCTTGTGATAAACACACGAGTCCTTGTTGCAGTTGCGCTGTTATTGGTACATTCAGTGACTTAAATTGCGTTGCCTGTTTTTAGGCGCATTGCCTGTTTAATGGAAGCGCTCACAAATCCATACTTTGTCAACATTTTGTGTGGCGTTTTTGTGACTTAGTCAATAGCAATTAATATTTACAATTGGAGTGCAGCTGAAATTGCTTCCTAACATGCTAGATTCAGGGTATTTTGTGTGTGAGTGCGTGTCGCCAATTTTAGAACTGTTTTGTCTGTATGTTTTGTTTACAAGTAAGCCGAAAAGTAATTTCTAACTGAAATACTAATTAAAAAAAATCCGTTTAAGTTTGACACCAAATAGCTTGTAAAAACATAAATCGACTCAAAAATTATCCCAACCAACACCTTTTTAAGTCATATTACACAGTTGAAATTCAAAAAAGTTTAGAAAATAGTTATTATGAAAATTTAAGACTTGCAAATTTAAGACTTGCAATTTTATTTATATTTAGCTTGAGGTTTATTATCCACGTTTAATGGTCGTATTGCCATGTGAACATACTTAAGTGGAGAATATTGGTGCCATGTTTTCCATATGATACGACTGCTAGTAGGATTTTTATTTATCAAACTATAGCTCTGTTCATAATATTTTCCATTTAAATTGCTAAAAATACAAAATAATTGCAATAAAATCCCTTTTTCATTTTCATGCACAATATTGTCATACCTTTCATAACAGTCTTTATACCACCAGCCACCAACTGATGTCTTGGCACAATTGTTATCTTCATTCATATCATTATCAACATCATTCGTTGTAAACTTCTGTCCTGCATGGTACTCTAAAGAATCTCCAGCATTGCCCGTATAATTGCCAAGCACATTCAAGGCATACGATTCACTGTTATCGCCAATAGCAAAACTACTGTATCTGGCCCAAAGCGTTTCATTGTCAAAACCTTGCATTTCTATCCAAAGCTCATGTAATGTGAAACGTGTCAAAGCGTGTAATTTTTCTAAACCAATAAAGTAGTCATCCTGCAAGTAGCCGAAACCACGTTGATAATCATTCCAATTGCGATAGAAGTCAACATTGCCGTTGCGACGACGCTGTATGAGTATCCAAGAGGCAGCCGCATCTGATTGCGGATCTTCAATGCAGTAAACATGGAAGGGCCCAAGTTTAGAGTTAGGAATTTGTATGAGATGCGTGCCATTTTGACGACCTTGACAGTTGCTGGGTAGGCTTAGGCTTGGTATTGAATTGTTTGAATTAGATTGTTTTGGCTGTATTGGTTTTGTTGTTTCCACAGCATCACATTGCTTATCGGTACTGGAACTACAGCTACGCTCAGTGGCTGTTGTTGTTGTTGATATATTTTGGCTCGGTATATCAGCAATTGCCACTTTGAGCTCACCAAATAGTTGATCAATACTTAGATAAGTTTACTTTTATATAATGTTTAATAAAATAATTTTAAATTTTTCTTTACTCACATTATATTCAAAGTGTTTAGTCTATATTTTAGATTCACAATTTCCGATTTTAACAGCTCCATTTTGTTTACAATAGATTTTTGTATAGCATCATTGCATTTATCTGAAGATAGCATCTATTCAAAAGTAGTAGTTAAAATCAGAGTTCATTTCTTTAAGAAATCTTTAAATAATGTGCACTATTTTACCGTTTGTTCTTTCACTAAAGTTGATTCAAACAAAGGCACACATAGAATTAGCAACATCCAAATCACAAGCAACATCATTGCCGCTTCGTTGCTTGAGAAGCTCTAGAAGCTTGTTTGCAGAAAACAAAGTTGAGCAAGATCTTCTTATCAATGATTTTAAACTCATGCTTTAAGGCAAAATAAGAATATTTCTTTTATAAAAATGTACGGTAGTTTGTCTATCAATTTAAGTTCTGTTTGCAATTTTGCAGATAAGGTAAAAAAAATGAGAGCGGGTAGCGTTGCGTTATGTTATATTATGTTATGTTATGTTATGTTATGTTATGTTATGTTATGTTATGTTATGTTATGTTATGTTATGTTATGTTATGTTATGTTATGTTATGTTATGTTATGTTATGTTATGTTATGTTATGTTATGTTATGTTATGTTATGTTATGTTATGTTATGTTATGTTATGTTATGTTATGTTATGTTATGTTATGTTATGTTATGTTATGTTATGTTATGTTATGTTATGTTATGTTATGTTATGTTATGTTATGTTATGTTATGTTATGTTATGTTATGTTATGTTATGTTATGTTATGTTATGTTATGTTATGTTATGTTATGTTATGTTATGTTATGTTATGTTATGTTATGTTATGTTATGTTATGTTATGTTATGTTATGTTATGTTATGTTATGTTATGTTATGTTATGTTATGTTATGTTATGTTATGTTATGTTATGTTATGTTATGTTATGTTATGTTATGTTATGTTATGTTATGTTATGTTATGTTATGTTATGTTATGTTATGATATTAATAATATTGCCAAAAATATTCCAGATGAAAAATCAAGTAGCTTGAACTCGAAATACAAATTAAATGGTAATATAGCCTACTTATGGCGGCCGTGGCGCAGTGGGTAGAGTGCGTGGCTCATACGCCAGAGAACCCTGGTTCGAATCCCACCTGCCACAGAAAGTTTTTCAATTGAATTAATTTTTCTGTTCGGCCGTCACCTCTCTGCAGGCAATGGCAAAACTCAGAGAGTAAAAACTGCCATTAAAAGTTTCTGGAGAACATAAGCCGTTCGGAGTCGGCATAAAACATGTAGGTCCAGTTCTCGATCATTTCTGTTCAAACATTTCACAACACACACAACACAATTGATTATAAGAAGCTCGGTGAAGGTCCTTTCAAGGGCTGAAATGGCCATTTTTTTAGCGTACTTGTAGGCGCAGCTATAAATATTCCCAATGTCCACGACAGCTTTTCAACACTCATCGAACGATATTATACTAAATGCAAAAAAAAAACAACAACAAATCAGTTCACTGCATGAAAAGTGAAATTTGCTGCAATTTGTTGCTTGTCGATGATGTTGCTGCATTATCATGTCAGCAATAATGCAATTTGTACAAGAGCAAAAATTTTGATAGCTTACGGTTTGTACAAGTCATGTAATACATACATTTTATTATAGTTCATAGAAATCACAAACACATGCACACACACACATTGGCAATCAAATACATGGTCAACACTTCGCAAATGAACGCGCCAAGGTGTGTGCATGTGAGTTTTTGCGGTTGTATTGTGATGATTTGCTAAATTTATCAATTTCTGCAATTCTTTTTGAATGCTCATCGTTTTGTTGGGTGAATAGGTGAGGGAAGGGTGGGTACGAAAAGCTTCACTATTGAAAATCGACAGAATTACACAGCAATGTCTAGCTTTTTTTGATAGTAGTGCTGGGAATTTCGAGCTTAATTTGGTTTCAACTGTATGCACTCAATTGAAAGTTATTTGCGGTTTGGCAGTACATAATTCTCTTAAAGTGGCCTTTTGTAATAAATACTCGTATTAGAGATATGACGTTATAAATCGATTGCCAATCTTTATGTGTGTCGAAAACATTTTTATTTTTTAGTGCAAAAATCTGAGAAAATTTACAAAAAACATGATATTGTTAATGACAACACAAAAGCAATGCAAACGTTCTTGCAACGTGTTGAAGACTAAAAACTACCAAGAGACATAAAGCCATAAACAACGTGTGAAAGTTCTAAAAACTAGGCAACAAGCAACAAATAAAGCCTCCAGCTAGGCAGTATAAAACCAACCATCCAACCAACCGAACAATTGAGCAACTTCGTCATCGCAACCAGCTAAAGACTATGCAGCCGATGGCTTCATCACATCAAATCAACCAGGCAAACAGGCAGCAAGACAGCCAGTCAGCTGCGATAGACAGACTAACAGGCATTTTAGCTAGCAGCGCAAGCAGGCCAACCGAGACACACTGAATGATGGACACACAAACACGCAGGTGGCAGGTGATGCATGTGCTGCATACACTACACTGGCCAACCGATGTCCAGTTGCTGCTAACAAGGACATCATCCAGTGTTGCCACACATAGTTAACTCATATAAATTCCATTCTTCTGAACTAGACGCTACTAGAGCTGAGTGTGTGTGTCTGTCAAATACGCTGCCAACATTAGAATGAAGCATGTGAATGCAGCTAGAATGTTGTCAAGCATGGTTGTAGAAGTCGAGATGTCCGTGTGTGTGTGTGTGTGCTTGTGTGTGTTTGCCCACAGGTAAAAGAACATAGAAGTATAGTATATTTCAGCACTGCGTGTGCATCACAAGCGCAAATATTTTTGTGACAAGCAGTAGAAAAAAAAAAAGAAAACACAAATATGTAGAAATGAGCCGAAATATTTAGTAGACAATCCCAAAAATGTAGCTTGATACATTTTTGTAAATTAAAATTATGAGAGTTGTATAAAATATGTCGGGCTCAAATATGATTATTTGGTCACGCAAAGTGACCACAAGTCCGTTGAATCTGATTTAAGAATTTTTGTCGTTAAGATTCTCAAGTGAAGCAAGGATCTTTTTTTGCCTCATGACTTAAAGAGATTCTTCAGCTTAGCATGCACATTTCTGGGAAAAATTAAATTTGATACGCGTTTAAAACAAATACGGGTTTATGTCACTATAAGACAAACCTACTCAAACTGCCTTTGAAAATTGTATTTTTTATGTATTCATAAAAAATATATGCCATCATTAATTTAAATATTTAAGAACACTTGTAAAGTAACATACATTTTATTATAACACTTGAGGTTTGGTTTTTGAACTATTCATTCAAGGTCGAGTAATTCAGTACAAAGTGTAGTTGTTTTTTTTTTGTGACAAATGATTAATTAATAAAAGAAAATGAGCAGGGAAATTAATTCAGGTTTAAAATAACACAAAAATTTCATCAACAAACAATTCCTTAAAACCAAAATATGTCAAATTCAGTGGCACAGAATAGGCAAAAACAAATGATAACAATAACAAAAAACACAATAATTATCAGAATCAAAGTCAGATTCAGTTACAGATGCTCAGCATTGGAAACAATAACATCAAAACAATGTCATTCATTAAGACAGTGATAAGTTTTACTTCATTTATAACTAGCTACACATGTTCACTGCTGAACACCCCGAGCAAGCAAAACTCTCAACACAGCATAACATAACATCACCCGCTCGAACAATCCCCCCCACACCAAACAAACAAACCACTTCCACTTTCCTGCACAAAACTTACTTTATAAGAGCTCAAAATGAATGAATGATTGAAGTATAATTTGGTCGAAAGACTTGCCTGAATATGTGCGCAGGAAATTGCAATTACAGCAAAACAACAATCAGGACAAAAGTGACGAAAGGCCGTGAACAGCCCTTACGATGCTAATCCGTTGTATGCCGCATGTATACGTATAGTTTTCTTATCATGTGAGCATAAAAGTAACATAAACTTGAGCTTAAATATTATCGCAAGCAGCATAAATTAAGACACAGTAGGTTAGATGCGTATACAGGAGGCGAGGGACGAACGAACGCACAAGCGGACTGTGACTCGAAAAGATTCAAGCATGTCCCGCATAAAGTTGGCTCGAACTAATAAACTTGCAAACTAGGTCACGCTCCTGCCGGATTAAAGTTAACAAAAAGTAGTGTCCTTCCTCTTGGGTAGCAAAAGCAGAAGCAGAAGCATCAGCAGCAGCAACGACTCAGGATGTGTGTACATACCGGATATAGAGCCACTTCCGGTCTCGCAGCGTTAAAACTTTTTATTGTTAAGAGTTATTGTTGTGTATGTGTGCATAAAAATAAAAAGATGCCCTCAACAGTTTATTGGGTAGTGTTGCTTTTTGCCTGGGTTAAATTTGTGTTGTTTTTTTTTTTTTTTTTTTTTTGTATTGCTCTTGTTTTTAGTTTCGCACTTCAGCGCCTTTACTTATGTTATGATTTCGTTTTTTTATACATCACTTTCCCTAAATTATGCTTATATTTATTTATTCCTTTTTTTTTGTTTGGTTTTTATTTATTTCTTTTTTTTTCATTTATTTTATGTCCTTTCTAAGTTTAAGCTTTCATTACTCTGTTGCTGTTGTTGTTTTCTTCATTATTTGTTTTATGTTTATTTATTTCTATTTTTTTGTTTACTTAGTTTAATGCTTTTTGATGTTTTATGACATTTTATTTCAATGATATATATTCCGTTTTATGCACCATGACGCAGACTTCGGACCTAGTGCATAATTTGGTTGTTGTAATGGCGGGGTGTACTATATTATCCGTATATCTACCCTTTAGGAACAAACTGACTTGTTTTTAAAAACAACTAATTAAAAAACTAGTTTAAAATAAACCAGTATATGAACTACTTTGAATTATATTAAGGCGGCATCCATTTCAATATATGAAGCAATTGAAATACTACTTAAAAATCAGTGATTCATAAACTACTTTGAATTATATTAAGGCGGCAACTACTCTGATGTTGGCATGTTTTAATTGAAAATTTTTATTACATTACAAGCTTATATATATTTAACCATGCTATTTCATCAAATATTATTAACTTTTGGCCATCAGTAATAGTTTTCAATTGGTTATTTTAAAGCAATTAAAAAAATAATTTAAATGTAACTAATTTAACAAGTAGTTGAAAATATATGCGGACGACAGTCAATTGACTTATTTAGCGGACATCACCATACAAAATATGTTAGTTCGTTCTATGGAAAAAAGTCAGAATTTCAACTAGTTGTGGTTGACAAAAAACTACTTTATCAACTACTTTTAAATTAGTTGATTTTCCTACAGGGTAAATACTCTTTCTCGTGAAAATTGTGCGCTATTTTCTGCACAGTGTATTCTATGTGTGGAATAAGCTGTGAAAAATTAGCGTTCAAAAAGTTTTTAACTAGATGTTTGAAATTCTCTAAATAATAACATAGTCTATTTAAATGTTGTAAGCTGAATATAAAAGCTATTTTTATACACAGATACTTTTAAAATTGATGTCTGTTTTAACACGCAGGAAAAAAACATGGTTGCAACAATCACGATTTGAGAGGATCATAGTATGATTAAGTTTACTTTCATGTTTATAAACATACAATTTTTTGTATGATCATGTTTCTGCAAAGTAGGTTTTTTTAGAGAATATGATTTGCTGCAATTAAGTTCTACGGAACAAACCTTAGTAAACAGATCATACGATGAAATCATATGATCTGATAACACTAGTCTACAAATTCAGGAACATTTTTTTATCCAGAGACCTCAAATACTTTTCTATAAGAACTTTTTACGCTGATTCTACTCTATACTCAGTTTTCCTCTAATAGGTCGAGTTTTTGAGATATTTGCATGTTTTAGACTTTGATCTCGTTTTCTCATTCTAGCAACTAATCTGTTTCATATAAAGCAATCAGATAATTAAATAAGCAGTCTAATACTGTATTAACTACTTGTATATCAAATTTCTACTCTGAGATATTTAAGTCTAAAGATAAAATTTTAAATTTTTCCATAGTGTTTTAAGCTATTTTTTAAAGTAAAAACACTTAAAACAAATTTTAAAGCCAAGTTTCTCAATCAATTCATATGGAACCTCAAAAAAAATTTTGTTTGAAAAATAAACAAATTTTTTAATTTACACCAGTAAATTTTATTGTATATGATTATTATTTTATTTATATTATTACATGCTATATTCATAACAAAACAAAACAAAATTATGCACCAACAACAACAGAAACGCATTCACATAAAAAAAAAACTATAAAAAAATATACCTTTGCCTACCATGAGGATCGATCCTGTACCTCATCAATTCATAGTCCTACCCTCTTTCCACCGATCCAAAAACTTCTGTTGCGTAAAGTTATTGATTTAATATTAAATATAACTGCAGCTATGTTAAAAGATGTTCGCAGATGTTATTTTAACAAATGACAGTTAACAGATAGGGGATGATGCCCAGTGTTGTCATTTGGAAATTTTAATTAGTGGTAGATTGAGTCTAAGACGAGTGGTAGATTTTATAAAAAGTTGGAATATTTTTTTCTTACGAAAAAATTCGACTCAAGTTCTACAGCAGAAAAAAAAAATCATAAGAAATATACCATAAAATCATTTTTTCACGCTTAATTAGTTTTATTGCATATAATCCTGATATAAAGTTCATAAAACATTACTGAATCCACTCTATATACAGGGTGTCCCAGACTTAGAGTACTATAATGTGGGGGCTGATTCCTCGTGATGAGAGGAGCAAAAAATCGTATAGGTGGGGGTGGTCGCAAATGCCCCCCTAGGGGGCTAGGAGGGAAAAACAAAAAATAGGTGTCGTAACGTTTTAATCCATAGCTAACATATCTCTGCAACGATTAAAAAAAAACATAACTTTTTGAAAAGAAAATTAAATTTGCTTTAAATTATTTTTGCAAAATTTTTCCATAAAGTCATAAACAAAAAATGTATAAGCACCTGAAGTCAAAAAATTGGTTTTTTTCTTTATTAATTCAACTTTCAAGGCAATTTTCTCAGAAAAAAACCAAATGTTTTATTATTTTTTATGACGCAGTTTTTTTCCTTGGTCAATTCTCTAAAAATTTTCTAAAACCGTAACAAAACATAATGTCTGCGTACTCTGAGTTGGAAAACATTATAACTCTACGATCGGTGAAAGAATGTGTCGATTCAGGCATGTGATGCACTTAATAATGAGAAATTGCTTTTTTTTCTTAATTCCGATAAATCTAACTGTTTTACTAGTTATTGTAAGCAACAAAAAAACAAAGTCGCCTTGCTTGCATTAAGTACCCCAGTGGGAGGAAAAAGTGGTAGAATCGGAAAATCGATATTATACGAAAAATATTATCTCTGAGGTATAAACAATGTATGATGGATTTTTAGAGAATTGACCAAGGAAAAAAACTGCGTCATAAAAAATAATAAAACATTTGGGTTTTTTCTGAGAAAATCGCCTTGAAAGTTGAATTTTTAAAGAAAAAAACCTATTTTTTGACTTCAGGTGCTTATACATTTTTTGTTTATGACTTTATGGAAAAATTTTGCAAAGGTAATTTAAAGCAAATTTAATTTTCTTTTCAAAAAAGTATGGTTTTTTTTAATCGTTGCAGAGATATGTTAGCTATGGATTAAAACGTAACGACACCTAATTTTTTGTTTTTCCCTCCTAGCCCCCTAGGGGGGCATTTGCGACCACCCCACCCATACAATTTTTTGCTCGTCTCATCACGAGGAATCAGCCCCCACATTATAGTACTCTAAGTCTGGGACACCCTGTATACAAGGGAAAAAAAATAATTGTAATATTATTTGTAATATAATACGTATACTTGTACAATAATATAAAATAAAATTTTTAAACTTTTTTTTTTAAATTTTTTTATAATTATAAGTATGGATAATCAACTATTCACTATTGGATTCGATTCTTAGAATGATTACTACTAAGAATGATATTTTTTTTGCAGGATTTTTATCTGAGGAGGCATTAAAAGTCACTCACAAGAATATTTTGATTGCTCGTTTATCGTTTAAGCTATACTCGAAAAAGTTCGAGGGAAAACACAAATGCGGACTTAATGGCACACATGATTATTTCGTCAGATCCCTTTTCATCTCCAAAACGAAAAATGAAATATAATTAATATTTTGACGAAATTCCAGATGTGGAATTTTATATAGAAAAATAAATCAATGAAGAAGAAAGTTAAATCAAAACTAAAAACAATTGCTTCAACTTATTTAGCAAACACCACAGGTATTGTGTAATTTATGTCAAATAGCATTTTCTAGGCCTTAAAATGCGTTCATTAAAAAAAGTATATCTAATACTATGTTCACACTGAGGGCTAAATGCGCATTTAACGAAATGCGCATTAGCAATTTAGAATGCGTGGCCGTATGCTCCTTGTAAGAGTAAAAGAGACAAATATATACATTCAATTTCGTAAATGCGCATTTAGCTCTCAATGTGAACGTAGTATAATACTATGTTCACACTGAGGGCTAAATGCGCATTTAACGAAATGCGCATTAGCAATTTAGAATGCGTGGCCGTATGCTCCTTGTAAGAGTAAAAGAGACAAATATATACATTCAATTTCGTAAATGCGCATTTAGCTCTCAATGTGAACGTAGTATTAAAAACAAAAAAACTTTTTGGAAAAACAAATACAGTATTGAATAGAATTAAATGTAGGCATTAAACAAAAACAATTTTTTTTTTTTGTGCAATTTCTATAGTTTTTATATTTCCATAATATTTGGAAAATGCTCAGAATTCGGAATGCATATGTGATTTTTGAGAATAATAATTGCGTCCCATTAAATTTGATTTCATTTTTAAAACAAGCGACTCTAAATTAATTTAAATATCAAATTTCATGAACATTGAACTACTCCTTCTATTTTTGTCTATCATTTGTATGGGGTCGAACTACTGACGTAGTGGTCACAGCGTTTCCGAGTACATTTCATCTTTTTATGATTGGACAGCAGGGATGATATTTGGGGGCTTTCAGGGCTTTTTAGGGCCCTTTTTCATTTCAAAAGCCCCGAGGCCCTTCTTATTCATTTTTGGCCCTTTTGGAAAATTCTACCGAAAAAAAATCGGAATTTTTTTAAAGAAAAGTTTACTGGTTGATGTATATGATTTCAATATGCCAAAGAAAAATCACCGAAAAAATAAAATAAAAAATCCCCCAAACGAAAAGAATAAAAAATTTTTACACATGAAAAAATGTACAAAATTTTTTTGGAAAAATGTTCCAAAATGCAATTCAGCGGCGTTGTAGTGCTTGACAAAAATAAAATGACACAACCAATATCTGCCGTCACAAAGGGTTTTGCTTCTAAATTGAAAATATTGTTGCTTGTATAGACGACGACGAACAAGTGATTATAAGGCTTCTAGAACTTACGCCCGAAAAAAATGGCAAAAAAGCCCGAAATTTTGGAAGCATTAAATTTCGGAAAAAACGCCCGAATTTGAAATTGCAATTGAGCCCGAAAGAAAAAAATAATGCACGAATGGTTTGGAAATAAGACTCGAAAGAAAATGGAAATTACGACCGAAGTTTTCAGCTTATTTCAGCTTTATTTATAAATAAGATTATCAAAGTATAAAAGAACAGATTTCAGTAGTAAATTAATATTCCCCTGTAAAAATATCTGCAAAGATTTCATTCATTTTATTTGTTTTTTGATGTAATTCATGAACAAGGGGTCCATGGACATTATGTAGGGATAAGGTTTAGATGGTGTTTTTTTTTTCTTTTATGGAACAATATTCTTTTATCTTCCGTAAAAGGGCGAACCATTTTATCGTACTGAATTTGAAATTTCTTAACTTTTCGGTAAACAAATATTCGGGCGATTTTTTATTTTTAATTTGGCGAAAAAGGGGCGATTTTTTTCGGCCCTAAATTACATGCTTATTTTTCGGGCCTTTCTTCATTTTCAAGTATTTGCAAAAAAGATCTTAATTTTATTGGTACAAACACCCGAAGAAATGACATAATCGGTAGAAATTTCGGTAATTATTTTTCGACGAATTAAGCCCGATTTTGTATGGAAAATTTCGGGTTTTTTGTAATTTTTTTCGTTCGTAATTTCTGGAAGCCAATTGTAAGCTATCTTTGATTTATTTCGTAAATAGAAATATCTGGAGAAAAAAAAAAGTTATTTTTTGTGATCATGTAAAGGTAAGACAACCGCGAGTGGAAAGAGGTGACGGATAGCCCTCGACCGATTTAAGTTAATTATTTCAAATTTTTAAAAAACATAAGGATCAAGTGATAAAAATAAAAAAGAGTTATAATTACCATTTCACTAGTAGTCAATGTGAACTATCAGTTAAAAACAGAAAGCGGAACTGCATCCAAAAAAGTAGGTGATTTTTGTATAAAAAAAAACCCTCAGCAAAAAGTGAAATTTCGTTAAAAAATGTGCAAAATTGTCCAATTTTTTCGGTGATTTTTCTTTTGAATTTCCCATTCATTTTGTATTTCATTCGTATGAAAAATGTTGGGTGATTTTTCATTTCATTTCGTATGTTATTTTTTATTGTTTGTATTTTATGTAAAGGCGAGATTTCCTACGCCTTTAAAATTGTTCTCAGTAAAACAAGTTTTTTTAAATACAGTCATTGTCCCATTAAGAGCAAACTTTTTAGTAATTTCTTCAAGCTTAGTTTATTTCCCAAGTTGAGTTTAGATGAAAAGAGTGAACCCTAGTCCCGTTTCATTAATTAGACTACTTGCAAGACTTGACGGAGAGTCTTCATTAAATTGCTTATTCATTTCTGACATTCTACGACTATTTCAAGATGGAAATATCTGGTGTGTGGTTTTTGTGGAAAAGCTTTACAATTTTTATTTTTATTTATCAAATTTAGGATTGACTAATCAGAAAAATGTTCTTGTTAAAAATTTTCTTTTAGAAACACTTTATCTATAGATTAATTTTGGCGTCTTTTTAACTTTTACAAACAACGCGTGTAATAAAATATTTTGAAAGAATAACCTGAAACTAGTTATATCACTTTCACCCAAAATTTTTGATTTAAGATGGAAATGATTTCATTTAATCATTTAAATTACAGTTCTTAATGAGTCATCATCATCATCGTCATCATGCGTGGAGCGTGCATTTCCTGCCTTAAAATTAGTAAAACTTTGGTTCAACCGTAACCTTAGATCCACATTTTGCTTTTTATTTTTGCCTTAAAAAATAAAAATCAAAACTCACCAGTTATTTAGTGCTCAACAAAATATCGGTCAGATTTTGCTTTTTATTTTTGTCTTAAAAAATAAAAATTAAAACTTACCAGTTATTTAGTGCTCAAAAAATTATCGGTTAGATTTTGCTTTTTATTTTTGCCCTAACAAATAAAAACTAGAAATAATTATTACTTTTTGCTCAAAATTTTTAGAGTCAAAATATAATTATTATTTTTTGCTTTTTATTATAAAATGCATAACTGGTACGGCCTCTGATATTGAGTTACAATTTTTAAATCTTCAAGCCCTATTAATGTCAAATTGGCCCTATTTTTATATGAATTTTGGCCCTTCTACAGAAAAGCCAATATCATCCCTGTTGGACAGTCTTTTAAAATATGCAGTCTTAAACTAATGGCAACCAAAATGGTGGACGATTTAACAGGGACCAGGCCTTACGTGGCTAATTTTTATGACTTCAATTTGAGAAAGTGTTCGATTATCATATTCATACATATACTCCTATGTGTACCGTTGCTAAAAACCCCGTTTTTTAAATAAATTGTTAGGCATTACTATTAGTTCCATGAGGGGGTTGTCTCTTCATGGAAAAGCTATCCAAACATCTAGATAAAGATTATTGTTTCTTAATGTACCTACTTCAGTCAATTTATATTTCATATAAAGTTCATTTTGTGTTACAGCTTAATTACTCAAGAAATATAGCATTTCCTTGTGGGTTGTAGCCTATTCTTGTGTAGAGTGAAACTTATGAATAAAAGGGAATTATACTCAGTTTAATGCGTTTATATTAAAAAAAAAAACTATTAAAATAGAATTGTCTTTTACTGTTTGTTTCACTCTTATTCACTAGTAACAATATTAGCAAAAAAAAAATCGAGAATTTATTTGAAAATTATAACCGGTAACAAGTCAAAATGAAGCAGCGCTAAGTCAAGGCCTCTTTGGTTTCAGCAACAATAATAAAAACAACATATATTGTTTTGCCGGCGTAACAAAAATTAGATTATTACACGACCTCAACTGCTGCAAGTGCCCCTCATCGGAATGCTAAATTTCCATTACGATTCAGTTATTTGACTGTGAACTCCCCTCCAACTTTCATGATGTAAAACGCCATGAGGTGTAGAATCAGCTAATGTTTACTAGCAAAAATTTTGCTACCAAGATTTTTATGACTTTTTTCGCCGTGGCTACGACCAACCTTATATATTATGTTGCCTCATCCTTATGAAAATGGGTAGTGAGTTGTGTTATTGTTGTTGTTGTTTTTGTTTCTGTTCTTGTTGTCGTTGTTGCTGGTTGTTTCAATTTTGTCCCGCATCGGTCGTTGTCTCAATGAATTGATTTTATGATCATACCCATAAGTCTAAGTTTTATGACCTCTGGCCTGTTTTTGTGTCGCAGTGTCTGTCGTTATGCGTAACGCACTTGTAAATCATATTTACAGTTGCACAACAAAAAAACTCAAGAAAAATTATGTGGAAAAAAATGGGGAAAAATAAAATTAAGCCCTAGGCTATGACTAAGTTTGAGGGTTGCCGCTCGTTGTTTGTATTGCAGCTTTCTGCGTCATCTAAAGGTCAACTAATTGAATTATATGCTAGAGCACTTTGACTTTTTCTGATCGAATTATATTATTTTTATATCAATTTCTTGTATGTCTTTGAAGTTCTAAATGAGGGTAAATTAATATTTTTATTGAGTCTGATGGCTAAAAATGCATTGGTCATATATTTTTTGAGAAGTGGACAAACACCTATAAAAAGCTTTATTTTACTTTTTTCATTGTATAAAGCCAAAGTCACAGTCTAGGTGGAGCCAATTATTAATAACGTTTTCTTAAAGTAGATAAGCTTCTTAAAACCTTAGTAAATGCTTTCAATCCAAAAAAATGTCCAATCATAATAAGTGTCAAACTTTTGCAATAGCTATTTGTCACAAATTCTTCTATAGTAATTGTTTTCCTACAACCCTACAACAAGTATTGCTTGAATTCTTAGTTAATCAAAAAAGTTCTGAGCGTTTCTTTAGAGAGAAAAATTTAATTATATCGCTGTTAGAAAAAAGTGTTCTATTTTTACTCTTTACTCAATTTCTGTCAACTTGAGATAATTTACAAACTTATCTCGAATGACAATCTGACAAATGTGTTCAATAACTAATGAATGTTCAAATTAGGAAAATTTATAACAAGGTTTAATATCTTGTAATTTAATTCAATTTGATTAGATTTTATAGAACAAGAAAATATTATTTAATACACGTATTTGTTGAACAGAATGACAGACAGACAAAACTTCTTTGAAACGAAGAATAGCAAAGAAAGTACCGGATGGAAAAAAAAATAAATGCTTTGTTGGATTTCACTTATTTTATTTAGTTAAAATATTATTATTTCTCGATATATAGAAAGGACTTTATTCAAGTTGCTTAAAAGACGCAAAAAAAAAAAAAATATATACTAAAAAATATTTTTGATTGAGTTTTGATTTTGACTGATGTGCCACAGTAACACCGGTTATACCACTCGGATTTTTATTAAGCTATATGTTATACTTAATGTGACCATACGTCCCTGTTTCGAGGGGACAGTACCGTTTAAAATATATTGTCCCGCTGTCCTCAGTAAATGTGTAAATGTAAATATGACTCGATGACTTAACTAATACGATACGATAACATTCCAATACTAAACGGCCAATGAAATTGTTGATGAATTTATACTTATTTTTCTAATCTCAGATAACATTTTCATCTAAATAAGCCTTAAATAAAGTTTTGTATAAGGAATTTATATAGGAAGGAGAACTTAAACCTTCTTGAACAATCTTTGAAACAAGTTTTATAAAAGATCTATGCAAGGAAAAAAGTCGTATGAATTATTTCCATTATACAGAGAACATATATAAAGTTTGATCTAAGGTTTTTATTCAAAGCTTATTCAGGAACTCTGAAACTGAGAAAAAAATGCAATCTCCTTTTCTACGTTTTCATCATTTCATTTTATCAAGCACAGAAAACTTTTACGTTTTAAGAATCTTTCTATATTTACCATGTCCCAACCAGCACGGACTGAACTCGGATACTTTGTGTCGCCAGCCGCACGCTCTACTCACTCGTCTATTCAAGATTTTGCTCGCACGACGTTGACACTTTATAAGTATTTTCTTTGAATTTCCTTGAGAACAATTTTATAAAGCTCTTAATTGCAATCATTTCATATATGCACTTTGTTTCAACTCAATAAGGAGACGTTTTATTAGCAGATGATAAAAGGTAGCAGAATGATCCAAGGTTCAATCCCACGCTCAGAGGAAATTTTTTTTTTTTTGTTATTGAAATAGTTTTTTTTTTTTTGTGGTAGTGAATATTTTTTTATTTAAATTAGGAATTTCTAATGTTATTGTTTTCACAAACTGAAACTTTGCTTATTAAAAAAAATCTAAGCTTAAGTAAAAATCTGCTTGACTACTTTCTAAAATGTGTCGTTGAAAAAAGCTTTATATAAAAAATTATACAAGAAATTTCAATTTTCAAGGCTTCCACAAGGCTCTTTCAAGAAAAGCACGAAAAATTATTTTTATACAAGGCCTTTTCAAGTTGAGTACGAATATCTTCAAATATTTAGGTGAAGTTGTTATCTGAGATGTTAAAATAGAAATAATTTCATCAGATTCATTAGTAGAAAATCCTTAGTGAGTTTTAACACATTATAAAATGAAAATTTATTAAATAAAATATTTTTAAGTATACCAGATAAAAGTACACCATCTAAGCGCAGTGGCTAATCTAAGATAACTCAGGCGGCTGAATCATTAAAATCCATCGGAACTTTTTTGGAATGTTATCTTATTCAAGGGATTTTATGTAGGAAAATATCCAAAAAAATGATGAAACTAGGTTAAAGATATCATGATTATTTCAATAAGCACGTTCAAAGAGAAAATGATTACTTTTTGCGTTAAACTTTAACTGTAAGACGGTTGAATTGAATTTACTTTAATCTGGACATAAATCTATACACAGGGTGTCCCAAAAGTCACTGATTTTGATTTGGGCATTACTTTTTTTGATACAAGCGTACAGTACTAAATCTATGACAGCTGTAAATTGCATGGATGGAGGCTTAGTCATGAAGAACTTTGTGGTCGAGCAAAGCGTACAAAATGTGAAAATTCACTAAAAAAGTAGTGAAAATTTTGCAGAGTAAGTTCATAAAACCCGCACACTTCTCGGTCATCGTAACGCACGCACCATCTCGCAACAATGTGGTCAATTTAATCAATTAAATTTAAGTCCACTGACTTTGTTCCGCCCGTTCGGACGAAAATGTAAATCCAACTGGCCATTGCAGCAATTGATCCAGAACTATGCCAGTATGTAATGGAAAATTTCATGAAAAGGTCTGTGGTGTGTGGAAGCAAGATCGAGGCATCCATTTGAGCAATTTTATATTTCTTCAATAACCTCCATGTTTCTGCTTTAAATTTCAATAAAAACTCACAGGCATGCCAACAAAAAAATGCGTTTTTTTAAAAAGTTAATATGTATGTATATGGTTTTTTGGTCAATGACACCTTTTATATAAAAGCGTTCGTGCGTGTTGGTGTCTCTTAAGTAACGGTAACATCTAACGTCAACAAATTTACAACATCTGCTATTAAGGTAAATATCTCGGTTGGCAAAAAAGAAAAGTTACCACACACCCTTTTACCGCTCAAAAATCAATAAAAATTCTATATTTCAGTCGGTTTTGGTCCTTAGGAATTGAAATTTTTAATTCCACTACTGAAATTGTAATTGCAGGTTACTGTAATTGTAATTGGATTACTATAATTGTAATTAGATTGCAGTAACCTTCAATCACTCAAAAATCAATTAATCTAATTAATTAATCTAATTAATAAATCATTTTCTTTAATGCAATTAAAAATTCCATTCCTAAAGAATTGAAACGTTCCAATACCAAATACAATTCCTGTAATTAAATTGACCATTTGTTTCCAATTCCATTCTTGAGGAATTGAAACGTTCAATTATCAATTACAGTTCCTGTAATCGAATTAACGATTTTTTCCAATTCCATTCCTGAAGAATTTAAACATTCAATTACCAATTACAATTTCTGTAATGGAATTGAGTATTTTTTACCAATTCCATTCTTGAGGAATTGAGATGACCAATTCCAAGGAATTGGAATTGAATTGTAATGTATACTTTTCGACCCAGCTCTGTACACGAGTAATTAGTAGTTCATAGTTTGGAAAAGTGGGCGGGATTTAACAATAAGCGTGGGACTTTAGTTTTATTCGAACTACCGTTACACCATTTTTTTTAATCCTTTTTCGGACATATATCTTTTGGTACTTATAATGAGCAGTTTTACACCTGAATAAGGGGGCCATGTAAAACAGTGGGGCGTGTCACTTTTATTTAAATTGAAATTCTTCTACACCACTTGTTCAACTTTAATAATATTTTTTACATTTTTTTAATATTTTGGACAGCCCGCCGAATAGAAAAATGGACGGGATTAGACAAGGCGGCGTGTTACTTTAATTTTAATCGAACTCCATTCAAGCCGTCTGTCCGACTTCAACTAAATTTTACACATATATTTTTGGTGTAATGAGCAGTCCGTAGTCTCTAGACTACAAATATTTATATTTGGTCTGGTTAAGACAAGAACGTCAATTTTATTTTAATACTTTCTTTAAGTAAATATCTACAACATGGTATTGATATTTGGCATAGGGGTGAGTGGATTCTTTTTCAAGCACCATGCAAAAAGTGAGCGCATGTCTAAGCTATACCGGGTTTGAAATTCATAATTCGACTATGCATTAAAACATTTTAAGGCTCAGTATGCTGTAGAAACGAAAACAAAATTCCCATAAGAAGAACATTGACTTTTTTGACAGCGAACAGGCAGCGAAATTTTTTTTCGCTAAACATTACGCTGTTGAAGAAAAAAATGTGTTCAGTGCAGCAAAGTTCACAATCATCTGTGGAGAGTTAAAATATCAGAATTTCGAGGGTTTTATATGCGCGCACATTTAATTGTCGTGGAATTTTGACATTCAACAATAAAAAAAGCAGCAAGTATGTGTTGGTTTTGAATTTGTTATTAAACAAATTTATTTAGTTTATTAAGTGCTTTTTCTCCACACAAAATTTTTGACTCTACACAAAAATTTAGCGTGTAAAATTATATGCCCAAAAATTTTCGTTCCTACAACATACTAAGCTTAAACAATATGATAAAGTGATTAAAAAAGGTTTATTTGAAAATTTCAATCTGGTAAAAGTCCTCTATTTTAAAAAAAAAAAAAAATTGAAAATCTGATAGCATATACTTTTATGTCTACAAATTTTCAAGAGGAACTGAAGCAAAAATTAAAAATAAAATTCAATCTTTTCTTTTCTTTTTAATTTAAAATATTTGTGTGCAATACATTTTTTTTCTAAAACTCAACCATCTGTAGTTCAAAACTCCAAAGGTTTGGTGTTTTTAAGTCATTAAGTCCATTACAGGCCATTACTTAGCCGCCGCAATGTTGAATTTTGAATATCATTTCGAAGTCATAAACTCAACATCATATGGAAATTCATACAAAAATTAGACAATTTTTCTTAGTTGAAATCAATTCGAAATACGGAAACATGTTTGTAATGAAAGATTTCATAAATATTGGTTAAAATTAATTTGTAAATTTATTCGACCTCTTTTCATAAGTTTTTGTGTTATTATTATAACTCTAATAATTTTTCAATTATTAATTAAGAGTTATATTTTCGAGCTCAAGGTCTATGTTGTTTTCTGAAGAAAACAACCAACAACAACAACAATACCCTTTATATAGAGTGGCAATCATACAGCAGACTAGACAGCTGTTTCGTTGGCCGCTACACCAACTCATCAGTAGCCTTTATATGATAGCGATGATAAACTTAGCCGTTCATGTCTATTTGTTTTCGTCAATGTTAGAGAAAATTACTCTGAATTACATTGTACACACAAATGATACGAAAAGCAGCTAAAGTTCTTCGAATTTCCAGATTCACACTTATTCGGTGTAAGCTCTTTCTTCGAAGATATATCAAAGCTTTTTACCACTCACAGGCATGTTGTAGTTTTTTAGTTGTTGTTCTTCTATTATTCACTGTCCGTCTTAGTTGCAGCAACCTGCTGCTATTAAACTATGACGTCATGAAATATTTTGTTTGAAAACTAAGATTTTTATTTTATTGTGTGTAAACACACAAATTAATCATAATTTTGTTTTTCAACGGCCGTGCTCTGCCAGAGAATTAATTTGTAAATTTATTCGACCTCTTTTCATAAGTTTTTGTGTTATTATTATAACTCTAATAATTTTTCAATTATTAATTAAGAGTTATATTTTCGAGCTCAAGGTCTATGTTGTTTTCTGAAGAAAACAACCAACAACAACAACAATACCCTTTATATAGAGTGGCAATCATACAGCAGACTAGACAGCTGTTTCGTTGGCCGCTACACCAACTCATCAGTAGCCTTTATATGATAGCGATGATAAACTTAGCCGTTCATGTCTATTTGTTTTCGTCAATGTTAGAGAAAATTACTCTGAATTACATTGTACACACAAATGATACGAAAAGCAGCTAAAGTTCTTCGAATTTCCAGATTCACACTTATTCGGTGTAAGCTCTTTCTTCGAAGATATATCAAAGCTTTTCTCTGGCAGAGCACGGCCGTTGAAAAACAAAATTATGATTAATTTGTGTGTTTACACACAATAAAATAAAAATCTTAGTTTTCAAACAAAATATTTCATGACGTCATAGTTTAATAGCAGCAGGTTGCTGCAACTAAGACGGACAGTGAATAATAGAAGAACAACAACTAAAAAACTACAACATGCCTGTGAGTGGTAAAAAGCTTTGATATATCTTCGAAGAAAGAGCTTACACCGAATAAGTGTGAATCTGGAAATTCGAAGAACTTTAGCTGCTTTTCGTATCATTTGTGTGTACAATGTAATTCAGAGTAATTTTCTCTAACATTGACGAAAACAAATAGACATGAACGGCTAAGTTTATCATCGCTATCATATAAAGGCTACTGATGAGTTGGTGTAGCGGCCAACGAAACAGCTGTCTAGTCTGCTGTATGATTGCCACTCTATATAAAGGGTATTGTTGTTGTTGTTGGTTGTTTTCTTCAGAAAACAACATAGACCTTGAGCTCGAAAATATAACTCTTAATTAATAATTGAAAAATTATTAGAGTTATAATAATAACACAAAAACTTATTGGTTAAAATTTAAAAACAAACACATAAAAATTTTAAAAACGGAGAATTGTCTATGATCCTAGAATGTAAGATATAAAAGTTGTATTTTAAGGAGAATACATACAGTTTTATGACGATTCATTGGCTGGTGAGAAAAGGTTTTGAGTAAAAAAATGTCAAAAAAATGTCAATGTGACATTAATTAACACGAAGATTTGAGATTTCTTGGATTGAAGATATTTCATGAATTGTCTGTTTTAGAGATCTAAAGGAATTCAAGGTTTTTTTAAGATAATAATATTGTTAAAAATTTTAACAGCTCTAGATTACTGTATCCCTCTTAATTGTCCTATTTTTGTATCAAATTCTGGTTAAGCTTCAATTTTTTTTCTTATGAATTAAGTATGGTATTAAGTATAAGGTTAGGTTATGTCTGTATTAAGTGCTAAAGGCAATTTCAAGTAGTCGTTTAATGTGATAAACGAAACATGCTGCACCGAAAAATTCTAAAATTTGTAATTAATTTTAATAATACTAATAATAAACATACATAACTGTTATTCCGCTTTGGTTTAGCAGAATTTGTGTCTATTAGATGATTTTCTAATGGACTGCAAAAGCGACAGAAGATTACTGATAAGTTCATGTAGCGACCAACGAAACAGCTACATAGTCTGCTGGTGGTTTGTTCTTTACAAAATCTTGTTTTTGTAGCGACCTTTTAGTATAAAGCTCATTAGTGTTATTCTTAAGAATTTCTATTTTTAAGAATTCCGAAAAGAAATATTAATACTAATATAATTTATTTTCTTTTAAGTCAAAAAATAAAAAAATGATATAAAAATAAAATTGACCCACTTTGAGGGAAAAATATAAATGGTCTTTTTAGTTATACTCTTTTAAGCATCAAGCTAGCATAGTTTTTATGTGCTTTATGTTAATGATAGCTTAGCGATATTTTCATTTATTTATGATAAATATGATAAATGATAAATGATAGCTTAGCGATTCATTGAAGTAACTTATATAATTTTTCCGTATTGTTAATATTTTATATTTTAAAATCAATGAAGCGGCTTTGAATTTGTTGGCAGTTTATAGCTTCAATATTGAATCTTTATATTTCTTTTATCAAATTTTTTAATTAAAATCTTATGTTTTAATTACAAATTATGGAATTAGTAATTTGTACACACCCGTACTCAAACCCAAGTCCCCGAAATTTCAAGGTATACATACATTATATAGCTTCGTTTGCTTGATAATCAAATAAAAAGATTTTGTTACATAAACCATTGTGTGCTTTATACGATTTTTCTTTGAAATCAAAGTTTTTGTCATTTATAATTTCAATATTTTTTATTTTCTTTTTGGCGTAAAATATCGGTACTTTCATTTTTAAACTATATTTAGTTAGTAGCAGAACTTTTTTGATAACACGTAAGATCTTCAATTTAGTACATCGTTTCCCACAAAAGTCATCTTGTTTCATATCACTACAAGTTTTCCTCCCCGTGTAAAATAGCGCACCATACACACAAATAACAATCAAGTGTTTTAATTTGGTTGCCTAAGAAAACTCCAAATAAATTCAGGTGAAAATGTACATTAAAAAATAAAAACTTAATTTAGACAGAATGATAATTTTACAATTCACAAAATTTGATAAATCTAAAATAATAAATTAACCTAGCGTTACATAAACCTAACATCTACTTTCAGTAACGCGAATAATACCAAGTGTGACTTTTTGCAAATATGTATATAAATAAAACCTATAATCCATTTTTTTTTTTTTTTGGAATGTCAAACCAAAAGAGCTACAATTTCAACGAATTTCAACACTGCAATAAAACAACGAAAAAATAAACAAAAAAAAAAATAGAAATAGAAAAAAACCCGCATAAAACAGTAACCGAAATATTTGGGCTGTTAAAAATTCATACATATATCAACATATCATGACACATGAAAAAATATTGTGCTGAAGGGATGCAAATAAGACAAAAATAAAGTTAAGGCATGGAAGTTTCCACATTTGTTGGGTTTTAAAAAAATAACAACAGCCAGGAATACACGTACGCAAACGTTAAACGAAATTCATGCCGAAATCAGTTAGAATCTTTTGCCAGATATTCAAATTTACAGTTTGCATGTTCAACGACTTCGACTGCGGGTTCATATATCTTGCCATTTTATGCGCATTCAATTACTTTATCGCAGTGTCTGTTGAACTTTTGATATTAGAGATACTTCTTTTCTGTTGATGTAATGCGTTCGTATATTAACTATCTACTTACAAAGATAGATGCCTGACAGATACAGTTACATTCCGATCAAATATATCAAGTTGAGTTCACACACTTTCAACGATTTTTACAAAATTTACAACAAAAAAATAAAGTTGAAAATGTATGATATAAGAGCACATAAATAACACAAAAATACAAGTAGGGTGTTTCACATAAATTTAAATAAAATACATAAAGGAAAACAAGAATTTATTTCATGGTTTTTGAGTTTAAACATTAAAAACTTAAAACCAGTAGTAACTTTGTAATTACGAAATTAAAATAAGAAAATTAATGAAAAATCTGAAATTGCTCCTTACCTGAGGTGGACGTATACATAGCACAATTTGAATTCTGAAAAAAAGACATAGTGATTAATTTTTATTTTACAATGAGCTTACGAATATGCTTACTAGTACTTGGTACTGTATACCGAATTGTCCAAAACAGCCCGACATCTTCGTCCCATACTCTCCACAAGCTTCCTGACCCTATCCTTCGGATTAGAGTACTAATCTATCTCAATTCCACTCCATAACTCATCTAAATTTCAAAAAGTTTGGTTGCTTATGCTGCCCTTCACATCATTCCATAAATTTTCTATCGGATTGACGTCTGGGCTTTGAGCCGGCCAATTCAAAATATTTAGTTTTTCCTTTTTTAGCCAATAAACCACAACCTTTGCCGTGTGTCTTGGATCATTATCGTGCATAAAACTCCACCCAATAGGTATGTTCTCAAATGCAAATGGTTCCATCTGGTTATTAAAAATATTTAAATTCATATTTTTGTCCATTATTCCTGGTATAGGAAAAAGTGGTCCAACGCCGTGCCAGGAAAAATCTCCTAAAGCCATTAAATTCCCTCCTCCATGCTTTAATGATTTTTTTTTTTTTTTACTTCGGATACAACTCTTGGCGTTTGGGGCGCGCAACAAAAGTTTTTCCATCTGTTCCAACCCTATTTAATTTAGTTTCGTCAGTCCATAGCACGTTCTTAAAAAATTGGTTTTCTTTATTCACATGGGCCCTTGCAAACGCTCATTTAAATTTTTTTTTTTTTGTTAAGAGCGGCTTTCTTCGGCTAATGCCTCCATAAAGATTAGCTTCATGTAGTCTCCTAGATACAAGTTTTCTTGAAACATAAAGGTTATTTTCTTCATTTATTTCCCTCATAATTTGCTTTGCTGACTTAAAAGGATCAGCCTCACTTTTACGAACTATAAGTCTATCAGTAGCAGCGGTGGTTTTACGCGGTCTAGGGTTGCGCGGCTTATTCTCGAAATTATTTTAACCATTTGATGTAACCAGCTTGAGTGCATTATAGACCATTTTTCGCGAAATTTTGAGAATATCCTCGAGATTTCAGATGGTTTTTTGCATTTTCGACTTAGTTCGTGAATTATAGACCTTTTTTCTGGAGTGCAATGTTTGCCACGACCCATTTTATTTAGAAACGGCGAAATAAACTGAATAGAACTCTAAAATTTTTGCAAACACCCGATCTTGTTAACTTTTATTCACCAACTAACATGTGT
Source organism: Coremacera marginata (assembly GCA_914767935.1). Lineage (NCBI taxonomy): Eukaryota > Metazoa > Arthropoda > Insecta > Diptera > Sciomyzidae > Coremacera > Coremacera marginata. The sequence goes on along the minus strand of OU612044.1, from coordinate 177,156,558 downwards.
GCTATTTATATAACCACAGCAGATCGTACATGCCTATACACAAAGAGATGGCCAGTTATGACACAAAAACGGAGGAAGTTTTAATAGAACTTAAATATCGCCTCAGAAATTAAGTGTCGTATGTGACATTTTAATGGTTTTGTGTTAGAAGAGGTTCCTTATGTATTGAGGGTGTCTCTTTCGTATGGCGTGGTCAATTTTTCTATCATATATCAGAAGTCGTTACCGAGATTCGGAGGCATTATTTTGTTGTATGTGGTAACTTATTATCAAAACTAGAAATTAAGTATCGTATGTGATAGTTTCTGCATAGGTTTTCAAAAAACGTATGTTTCTAGTTAAGTTAAAAAAAGTGTGAAATCGCCACATGCGACAAACCAATTCTAAACAAGTATAACACTTACTTTTCTTACCGAAATTATGTCCGATCTTTAATTTTTATAGTTATACAGTCAAATTTCACATGAGTATCCTATATAAATTTGGAGAAAATCGGTCAGCTATAATTCAATTTACTCAAAATTATCGAAAGCCACATACGACACTTAATTTCTCAGGCGACGATAATATAGCGAGTGTAAACTTTAAAGTCAGATTTCTTGAAACATAAAATATAGACTTAAGCTATTATTGCTTAATAAAGTAATTTATTTTATTCGCAATTTCAATTTTTTCATGGATATTTAAAGTAAGCTTAAATACTTAAGTAAATTTCTCCGGTGAAATTTTTAACTGGGCTTGAATTGTTTTTCAAAACTATATTATTTTAAAAGTCAATATTGGAACAATTGTGCTATATATTTAATTTACCTATTGCTATATAACAGTTATCGCTTACTTTATTAAGGCAAAACTTTTGTTAATAAACTCACAAAATTATAATAAAAATTTGTTTTGAAGAAAATAACAAAAGCTCATCTCGCTTTGAGGTTAAAATGTCCACTAGAGACACACTCTGTGTCAGATTGTGTGTGTGTGTCTGTTTGCACATCTGCTCTTGGGGTTAATTGTGTTGAACACAAATTCTAGAATTTGTACTCTAAACTAACCGACGAGATTTTATTAAGATAAATACCGCCCGCCACTCATAGCGAACAAGAGTGATATACAGCGACAAATAAGTATGTGGATGCACCACTACAAACAAAGCGTTGCAAGTTATCAGAAATTGATTAGAGATTATTATGTCCTTGCATCTTGTTGTTGTTGTTGTAGTTGTTGTTGCACCCACTTTTCTTCAGCTAATATATAATGGTCTAAAGCAGCCGTGTGGCTTCCGTGGTGCTGCTGCTGTTGTTGCTGGTGCTATCGGTTTGTATGCTCTAATTATTGCTTGTTTACCTTATTTGTCGCCCTCAGACATTTAGCGTTAATTATTGAAAGTCAAGCAGGTGCTGCTGCATTGTAACATATTAGCTTGAACGCAATACAAGGACTAAGACTGAGCCTGGCGTTGATATCAATCTTTGATTGTGCTATAATCTGGTAGCAAGTTATACCACAACAGAATTTCTTTTGATGTCTGTGGACAGGTGACAATCACGGTCAATTCTTAGGTGTTGCTGTGGATATGTGCTTTGATGGTATATCTTATTGCGTATGTATGCATGTATGTTTGTTGCGTGTGACGCAAAGCTGGTTAATACCGCAACGGCGAATATTTGTTGTTTGACTTGATTAATCAAAACCGCTTACAGGGTATAGTGTGCTCTATAGGATAAACATTAGGTTGGTTAGGTTTATATTCGCAGCTTCAATCCTTATCTTAGACCCAAAGATCACCCTTTGTAAAACGCTACTAAATTGGTAAAAGTTTGGAGTGTTGCTTTTTGTTTCTCATTTTTCCATAGGTATGGAGGAAAAGTGCGTTTTCCAATTTAACTAATTTTTAATCCATGATTTAGGGTCAAATAAGGAACCTCCTAAGATTTCATCCTCTCTGACATATCCAAATTCCATTTATAACCAAACCAAAAAATATGATTATCAAAAACAAAAAAAAACTTTAAAAAAAAACAACCGACTACAAAATCACTACAAAGTAAAAAATAATTTTAAAACTACTTTTCCTTTTAATTTCTTGGTCATGTTTGATATTTTATGTAAACATATTATTATATATGAAATCTTATTATTTGAATTTTTTCTTATATGTTTTATTATCCTAAATATATTAATTCCTTGATGAAAACAAAAGCTTTTAAGGTCGGCGCTAATATAATCAGACTTTTTATCAGAAGCGCCAACTTCAAAGCATTTGTATTCACCAAGAAATTAATATATGTATGATAATAAAACAAATAAGAAAAAAAATTAAGATAATAAGACTTTATATATAATAATATGTTTGAATAAATTATCAAATAAAAAAAAAAAAATAAAAATAAAAAAATTAAAAAAGTCTTGAAGAATATACTTTTACACCATTTAATTCAAAAACTATTCGTTAGTCCATCGTTTCTATTTTTGTTTTGTTTTTATTTCAGCTGTCATTGCTGCAAATTAATGTCAAACACAATATTGGTATTGAAGTATGATATTTTGAAAGATTTTGAATTTAAAAAAATAATTGTATATGAATATTACAATTTTCTATGAAAATTTACCAACATATCAGAAAATACTGATTGGTTATAAATGAAATCTGTTTATCCGAGAGAGGATAACATTTTTGGGAAATGTTGATTTTTTTCTTAGCCAGTTCGGAACGTAATTATGGCTTCAAAATTATTTTTGACTGAAAAAAGCCACCTCTAATCCTTTACGTATTTAGTTGCGCTTTACTGGGAATGTTTTTTAGGGCAAGAAAAAGTAAAAATCTGTAAATCTCTGTGTATCTAAAATCTGTGTATCTGAAATTTGGAATCACCTCAATAAAGATATTAAGTGTTGTGAAAGGAGAATGAGTCATCCAATTAAACTCACATGGATATATATTTATATGAAGTACCAAATTGAATCTGATGAACGCATGAATTCCACATAATGTATGAATGTAATGTTAGAACAGCTGTTTATCGCCATCTGACATGACAAAACAAACAACAACAATATAAAATAATTATGTTTTGTCTGTGCAGCTCCCACAGGATGTGTGTATGTGTTTTGTGTGTGTGTGTGTGTATACACTCAGCGAAATTCACTTAATGGCAACAAAATTCCTTGAAAAGCCTAAGTATTAAAAACAATTTTGTTTGGTTATTACAGAAAACTATTCATGTAAATGTTCTTGTAAAATGTGATAACGATTAGCAATTCACTTATAACTAGAATAATGCAGATATTAGATATTTTAAAAAATTTGTCAGAATTTTAATACCATTAGTACATTTTTATTTTTTTTATTTATACAAATTTTTTCTTAAGTATTATATGCAGTCAAGAGGCCGAAGAAAGCGATTTTTCAAGAATTGTTATTTTGTTGGAAGTTATTTTATTCTGTTAACTTAATAATATACATTTATATACTTACACTTAAAATATACAATAATTTACACATTATCTATAATATATTAGCATATTTTTTTTTTTTTTTGTAAAAATAATGATATTGAGGTCACAGCAGACGATCTTTAGAACATTCTTGAAAATAGCGTGTTTTGCGGTGTACACGATATCTCGGGACTGGGTTTCTGAAATAAGAAAACAAAAAAAATGTTCGTTAATTAATGAAATTATCTGAAAATTAATTTAAGGAAAGAGCAAAATATTTATTTTCAAAAAAAGCGGCGCCTTAAGAAAAAAAAATTTGGAATTTTAAGAAAAATTCTGGCCTTTAAGTGTTTATAAATTGAAAAATATATTTTGGACTCACACATCCTTTAATTCATTTCTAAAAAATATATTAAAAAAGACTGTGCTAAAAAGTGAAAGCAATCGGCTTAGCCATTATCGAGATGGATTCGAGAAGAACTCTTTTTAAGGGGGTCTTCTCATTGAGCAACTTTTTTTTTCAACTTTTTTTTTGTATTTATTTATAGCTTGGGTAGTTGTGAATATGCCCCTAAAAGGATTTTTAGAAATTCGAAATACTTTAGAAGGTACAGCCTTTTTTGTGAAGCAAGGTCTGATGGACAATAAGGTGATGGAGGTAATAAAACCAGCTTACGAAGCGCTGTCGGCAGATAATTTGCTTGAAAGATGCCTTGGATCTGAAACTCAGAATTCCAATGAGTCCTACAATTCTGTTCTTTGGTCACTTTCGCCCAAACACATCAACTCAGGCGCACGCACCATCGAAGTGGCCAATTTCATTGCAACGTGCCTCTTCAACGACGGTTTTATACCCATACTTAAAATTATGGGTTTGATGGGTATTGCGATTGGCAAAAACGCATACGAATACGCACTATCTCGCAATGAAGACAGATTGAACCGATCAGAGACTCGAGCTGCGGCATCATCAAAAGCTGGCAGAACGGCTCGCAGAGCAGAGAGGGCAGCAGAAAGCAGTTTCTACGAAAAAGAGGAAGGTGGCCTGTATGGAGCTGGCATCGCCGACTAATATTTGTAAGTAAAAATTGTCAGCTCTTTAAAACTGCATTTAAACATTTTTGATTTTTTTTTTTTTTTCCCAAAAAAATTACTTCAAACTTTAAACGCGTTTATCTCGAACCCACGTTTTTCGAACTGGCGGCCATGATATCTCCAGTTCAACTAAACCGATTTTCATGAAACAAAATGGAATCGACGCAGAATTGTCACCATTCTCGGGTGAACCTCGACCATAATTTTAAAAAATTTTTTACTATTTTTTTTTTACACTAAACTACAAAAAAAAACCCGAAATTGAAATTTTTTTTTTGAATGGCCGCCATTTTGTCAAAAAAAATCACAAAATTAAGCTTGAAGTTCACCCGAGAATTACATCTATACTGATTATAACCCCGTTTTTTTTTTTCATTTCAAACGCTCCGGAGACCCGGAATCGTGGCCGCCGTGACGACACCTTTTTTTTCACCACCAACTTTGAAGTCTCATTACTTTTTGAACAGCCCACGTATCGAGGCAAAAAAAATTTTTTTATTTACTTTGAACCTTTTGTAATACAATAAATAAAAAAAGTTTTCAATTATTCCTTGCGTTTTCAAATAAGAATTTTTTTAAAAAGGTTCCAAAAAACGGGTTTTGAATGAGAAGACCGCCTTAAGTTTCAAAACCACTTTCACTTGCGTTTAACTCCGAGAATATTTGTCAGATCAACCTGTTTGTATCATTGTTGGCAATTATGGCGATATCTCGCCAAATTGGCGGTTGGACAACCACTTTTGCGAGGGAAATTTTGTTTTGGCGAGATGGCGAAAAATTGGCGGTTTTTATGTGTTTTTTGGCGATTTTCTGGCGGGATCCCCCGAAAAAAATACGGGAAAAGCAAAAAAAATGTTCAGTTATTAATTCTTAATTCGTAAAGCAACAGTGGTACCACAACATTGGTGTACAAAGTAACCCCTTTGATAACTTATATAGTTTCCACCAATTGCTCCGACACTCAAAATTTATTCTCAAGGAAACTGTTTAAAATCCAATTCTTCAAGCTACGAAGTAACTTAACTTAGTTTTGCAAAGTAATTCTATAGATGTTAGTAGTACTATAATAATGTTTTTTTAACAATCCTTTTGAATTTCTCAAAAATTTGTAGACCTCAATTTTTAGTTAAAAGCTGGTTATGAAATCATACTTAGCCAGATTATTGAAGCAATAAGCAATGATTGGGCTTATCTACCAATTGCTTCAATTGATTTCGGAATGAATTTTTCAAATGAAATTTTTAATGTTAATTAAAATTTAAAACTGCCTTGTTTTCAATACTTGCGTCAACTTCTGGTTGCCATGGCTATTCGGTTGCAAAAAAATGATGATATCAGAAAATTTAAGTAATGTGTCCTGAAATTTTTTGGGATATGGCAGTCTCTACAAGCAAATATGAAAATCAGAGGAATTAACTAACTTGATTGGAATAGCTATTTTCATACCAACGCCCTAAAAATATTACTGATTTCTGGTTAAATATCTACAAATACGTGTATGAAATAGGCAACAACTTCTTCAATAAAAATGCTTATGGTACCAACTATTAATTCATCTGTAGGAAGAGTTTCAACAATGAACTACTCGTACACAAAAAACAAAGGATTAAGATGCAATTTGACCTACTTACGACTGTCTTAAAAGTTTCTAATTATACAAACAATTTCAGTATGTGCTCAAAAGTTCTAATTTTAAAAAGATATGCTAAGATGTTTTACCACTTAAACTATGTAACCAAAAACATAAGACTCTGAACCTGAAGACAGGGAAGAACTGGAAAAAGATAATGACATGCTTATGTAACATTTTGATAAAAAACAACAAATTTTTTTGGGACACTGCTATTTATGTATTTTATGTGAATTTTATGTTTTCTTATTATTTTTTAAAAAAAATTTTGTTGGGTTTTGGCGGTTTTGCTTTAGAAAAATGGTGGTCTGGCGTATCAAAAAACTGGCAATACTGGTTTGCTTGTACAATCTTGACTATATGTACATAAATAAAATTTAATACTGACTGCATATACTGCGAAGATACTGACTTCGTATAACAACTTTAAGTAATCGGTTGAAATGGCAGACGAAGAAAAAGAAACTGGCGCTGAGCACAAGTTATTAAAGAGAAAGCTAAGATTTTGAAAAACTGGTCCATCAGGTGCAAAAATTAAATTTTTATCGTCCGAATATATCGAATGTTTTTTATTTAAGTGTAAATTCTAATAATTTTATAATATTTTATGACTTTCATTAAGCCTAACTTGCGCCTTTTTTTGAAACGAAATTCTCAAAAAATAAACATTTACCAATTGCTTCTGCTAAATTCAACGTACATCGAATGATAAAAACTTTACGTACGTTTTTTATTTACCATCAATTTTGTACTTCTGATCATTTTTGTGTATGGCAGTGACATTTACTTGAATAGTTTTCGGTAAGGGCCAAAAAACATTTTATATATTTTAAATTTCCAGGAATTGTGCTGTCTTTAATTGAATTTCGCTGAGTGTATTATAATAATACAATAGCATAAAAAATTGCTATGCATTTTTTTTACTTTCCACGCTCTTAGCTGATACTGCTCTGTTAGAGCTCATTATTATTTTTATTAATTTTTAACACATGCAGACATATGCAGAAGACCGAGGGATGAGTGAAAAAAAAAAAATAATTTTTTCATTCAATAAACCCGTATTTATTGGCAGCATTGAGATTCTGCTGCTACTGAGCTGAGCTGAAAACTGAGCGAGAAGCGATTCATTGTTCGATAATTCGATTAATTGATTTATTAACACTTTGGATACAATGCATCAAGTTGCAGTGACAAAACAACAACAACAACAACACAAGTATAACAACATGCTATAGCTGCAGGGATATTCAAGAAACACACTTAAACAACAAACGAGACATTGATGCGCATCGAAGACAGACACACAGGCATACAGAGTGGAGTCAGGAGTACTGCCCGTCCGAGACCGTGAACCACTTTTATAGAGGCGTACAAATTATGAGCCTTGATTCAACAAGGGAATTACTGCTGCTGGTTTGATGATGCTCTTAGCAGGCAAACCATAAGGGATATTATTCAATACACATGTATAAACAACACAAATAGATTCATACAATATGACTGCTGATATTGGTGTGTTATTTAATGAAGCAGGAAAATCTGTTGCGTTTTTAATCAGGAACAAATCGACTTTAGTCAATGATTATGGTTGTTATTGTTCAATATTTTTGAAGCGAAGCTTTTGAAACCTCGATCTGTGATTTGCTTGAGTGAAATCTTAAAAACGACATTTTTCCTTTTTTTCGACACCGTTTTTTTTTTTTTTAGAAATGTATGGCTGTTGCTTACGTTTATTACAACAAGAACATTTAATATCAAATATAAAAATCTTTCTTTCGCCCGCCGCACAGTACTTTGATCCCATACAAAAGTTGGACAAAAATAGAAGGAGTGTTCCTATGATAATGCAATTTTGTATGCTTGGTTAGTTTAAGCGAATTGGAAAAACTTTCACACATGGTTGAAATCGGTCAGTCCCTAGGGGTACCTCTCTTAGACCTATATTAATGTTTTACTTGATTTTGTGTGGGAGGTACATACAAAGGTTGGCCGATTTTAACAAAAACTCGTCAGAAGGGTAGCTAAATAGAGTAATAGATATGTACTGAAAATGGTTGAAATCCGTTTGACCCTAGAGATACCTCCCCTCGACCTATATTAAGTTTTTACTTGATTTTGTATGGGAGGTTTAAACAAAGGTTGGCCTATCTTAACAAATCTTCCCCAAATCTGGTCAAGTAGAGTTATAGATGTGTACTGATTATGGTAAAAATCGGTTAGACCCTAGAGGTATCAAAGCACTAAAAATATGTTGGAAATTTTTAAAAACTATGATTTTAGACAATTTTTAAAATGAGATAACTGAAAGAATTTGATAGAATTAGTTGAGATATTTTAGATTCTGAAGGAATAATAAACAAATAATATATATGAAAATTAAAGAGCAGATTGGGATTTTTTTTATTACCGAGTTAAACAGCCAATTATTTTAAAATATTTTTTTAATAGCCTTATTTTGTATTTCTAACGAAGCATTCAACGAACGATGGCTATGCGAACGATGTTGAATTCAAGCGGAAATATGTATTTCGAACGAAGCTTATCGTTGGCTCATTCGTCAAGCTTTTGTTTGATATGTACACTCAAACTGTTATACACAAGCAGTTGTCAAATGTGGCACTGCCATATTAAACACTAGGAAAGTTTTCTGTATTTTGTCAGAGATGTTTTTAATATGTTGCTTCGTTTCTTATATGTTGGCAGTGCTTTTTGGTTTTGTCCGGTTTGTGTATTCAATAAATAAACTTTGAGCAATTAAGAGGTTTGCGGACTTGCTTTACATTATTTTTGTTTTCAGTGATTGTGATTTTTTCTAAGCTTCTGACATAACAATATAAAATGTTATATCAGAAGTATTATTTATGAAGTATTAATTATGTATTTCAAGTGCTTCACCTTTAGGTTCAGAAATTTTAATTTTTTAACCATTCTTTTAACGTTTGCAACCACAACGATAGCATAAAAGTGTTCGTTTGATTTTGACGTTTGGATTCGTGGTTCAGTGCTCGTTAGAAATACATATTGCAAATATGTAACTGTACTACGGAATCGTTCGTTGGCTGATCAGCTGTTATCGTTGTTTAATTCTGTTCGAATTACAAATTTCAAAAACACGAACGAACACTGTTTTGAACGAAACGATTGATCGGATAGGAATACAAAATACAGCCATAAATTAACAACATTTTCCTACAGGTCTTTGTGGCCTAGTGGGTAGAGTGCTGGGTTATCGTTAAAAAGGGCACGGGTTCGATCCCCACGGGAACCAAAACATATTTTTAGAATTTAATATTAAAGTATTAAATTATCTTGTTGTAACAAGCGCTAGCAACAAAGAAACCATCAAAATTCCAAGAAAAAATCTGTCGAAAATTTTTCAGATTTCACTCTAAGCAAATCACAGAACGAGGAGTAAAAAGCTTTGCTTCAAAATTGTACAGTTTTTTTCTCTGGTTGAAGCGCAAAAACGAAAATTCGATAACAACAAATATTTATTAAAAGCGTTGACATTAAAGAGGTATAGTTTTCATAAAACTTTTTCTTTCGTAATGAAAATTCGATTCCTCTTAGTTAAAGTATTGCACACTTGCTATATACTTTGAGTTAGGTTTTATACACTTTCTTACATTCTGTTTTTTTTTACACAGGTATAGCGAAACGATATCGAGAAATTACAAAACGGTACAGATATAAAACAGAGTGAAGAAAATTTCGATAAATGATATCGAACCATAATAAAATTTCGATATTGACACTGGTGTTCGACTGAATATTCGGCTTTAGCCTTCTTTGTCACTTATGGTTGTTCGGCTTCAAAACCGAAATTTTAAAATTTTATGCAAAATTCGCATATTTCGATTTTGGTTTCTGCCAAATTTCAGTTTCGGTCGGACATTGGAGTTCGGAAGATATTTCTGATGACATCGATATTGAACATTATTTCGATATCATTGCCTAATTGTGGGGAAAAAATTGTTATTACAATGATATTAAGTTACAATTGTTACGATATCGAGAGAAATTCAGTGGGGGGGGGAGGGGGGGGAAGGGGGATCTATATAGTTAGTACAAGTATTTTGGAATTGTTTAGTAGTGTTAATAAAAGAAAATTATCTGTTGAATTGAGCTTTAATTTTTTTTTGTGCCCGTTTTATATATAAGATACGCTTGAAATAACAAAATTTTAATTTAATCATATATAAATATATTGCTTTGCTTAGTATATAAGTTTAGATCCATGGTCCAATGGATATGCAACAACATCAAAATACGTGTTTCAGAGTACTGTACTGGGCCTATATATAAAATGTTTTTAATAAATTAATTTCATTCAGGGGCATCAGTATTTCAGAAAATATTATGAAATATTATTATGTGTTGGCTGGGTGTCTACCAAACAGCTTGGATCACAAAAAACACGCATTGGGGCAGCTTTTTTGTTACAAAAAATTTGATTTTGAAAAAAATGCTAATCGGTACGTGATTATGAATTACTACACAATGAATCAAGGAATTCAAAAATAAATATAATTATAAAGTTTTGATTTAATTTTTTTTTTTTTTTGATTATGCTCAACGATAAAAAGCCGTTCATTGATCAGATGTAAATGGAATAATTTTTTTGTTGTTCTGCACCATGCTAACATATTGAATTACAACAATTGAGTAATTTTAGTACTTTGACTTTAAGTCAGCTACCATAACATCTAACCTCGTTCAACTTTTCAGTTTTCCCAATTACACTCAGAAACATGCATGAGTCGCTGATAATTAAAGTCATTAGCAAGAAATTAGTTGAACATTTAATGCCCTACAACAACAACAACTAGAGAAACAAACTCGCAACATACTAAAGTACCCGCATATGAGAAGGCACCCTCGCAACGGCGGCATTCGCACAAATTGATGACCAAATGACCATCATTAATTTTTAATTCTTCTAGAGTTTTTTTTTTATATGTTTCACTGTGTATTTTACGCTGCTGCCTTAAAATTTCGTTTAAGCAAATGATTTCATGAATGAAACGCGCTATTATTGAATTATTTAATAGACTGACGCATACACGAAGAGATACAGTGAGATGAATAGATGGGCGGACGGAGAGCAACTAAATTTTTGACCTTTTTAATTGAAAGACGCAAGCAGCATATGCTTGTGTTGTTCCTTTATGAGCTGGTCAACACTCAGTCTGACGAATGATTCAACCAAAGTGTGAATTTGGGTTGAAATTTCTGTTTGCTTAGGGGCTGCCAGACCATCATAAATACTAGAATTATTGTGGACTATATTTTTTATTTTTTTTTTTTTACATTTATATAAAGTGCTCTTCACTTGTGGGTTTCGTCATGGGTCATGAGTATCTCAAATGAGTCAGTTGTTATGCTGATGATGATTCTTAAAATTTAATGTGCATTATTTGAGTTTACTTTTGAAGATTTTGTTGTTGACCTATTTTCATGAATGGCTTTCTTTTTGAATGCAAATATAATTAAAAAACGTTTCCGCTATTGGTGTGAAAACAATGAACGTATTTCTCCCCTACTCCATCAATACGACGAAGTAGTTTCTTTGCTTCATCATAATACGGTATGTAGGTATGTTGAGTTTCAACAACAGCAATTCTTGGAAGGAATCAAGCTTCACCCGCACCACTACAGTCGAGCTAATTAATTAATTAGAGCAGCGCTTGTGCTACTCCTTTCCTCAACTAGCTTAATTATAAGCAACATAAGCTTCATTATAGCCAACATCTTCGTTATCATCATCATTATTATAATCATTAGCATATTGTGCTTATATTCATTATATTCGTCTTTCAAGCAGCATCCATCCAACAACCACTCATTTACCACAACCAATCCATATAAAATCATCCTCCATCAATTCAAGTCATGTTGTAGCTTAACCGCACTTTTCACCCCATATCAACATATCATAAATTTTTCCATATTTCAGCAAATGTTGTTGCTGCTGCTATTCTTGCTGTTGCCGTCATCAATCATTTAACACACATACCCATTGTATATACATATTGTATATGAAATAACTCTTTGACTCCCCTATACCTAACCCCATCCACTGCTCCGTCTGGTGCTCTTGAATTGCCAAAATTTTGTTAATTGCATTAATGTGCCAATAAAAGTCAAATTACTGCGTCGCATTTTGCTCTTTGCAAACATCTATTGATAGAATTCATGAATACACAGCAAAGAATATTTGTATTTGCTATACATATAGTCCCCTTTATGGAATACCGTTAAATTAAGTGAGTTCTCGTTATGTTGCTGGTAATAAGATACTCCTCAATTTATAGCGGTTGCCAGTCAAGAGGTTACATAATTAGTTCTACCTCAGAAGGATGTTTTTTTTTTTCTATTTTGCCATAATTGATTGCTTTTGCTGCTGTTCTGCAAGGTTACTTTGTTATTAAAATTTAATAAATGGATTTTTTTGACAATGAACTCGAAATTTGGTAATATTTATTTTTTCGTGTAACACGAGACGGCGATGTTTTGAGTTACCTTTTTACAGAAGGTGTTGAAAAACTTTAGCATTTGAACAATGTGTGATAATTATTTATAATATGAAAAGAGTCTTATTACTTACTAGCATACCAGATCCCGTCATTGACCGGGAGAGTATTTAAGAGCTTAAAAAGGATTCCAATAATATCTTCAGATTTTTTCCATTTGCTTTAAGTCATTCATCTTACAATTTTTTTTTTTTTTGATATAGGTGATATCTTCAGAGTTGGAAAATTTTTTTAACTTTTTTCCAAAAAGTATTTATAGTAAGAATCTTAAGAAATTTTATCATGAAATAGTTATTATTTATGGTCAAAAGTAAAAGTTACAAAACAAGAGTTATTTATAACTTTTAATTTTAAGTTTTATTGGGTAGCTCTTATTAATAAGAGTATATTTTTACTTTCGTGGATAAAAGTTGGACAAAAGACTTTTATTCTAAAAAATCTAATATATAAAAATCTCGTGTCACTGTGCTTGTGACCGATCTCCTTCGAAGCGGCTTAACCGATTTTAATGAATTTTGTTTTTGTATATTTGGAAGGCATGAGAATAGGTTGTAAAGTATTTTCCACCCTCCTTGGGTGAAACGGGCGTGGCTTCGCCCATACAAGTCACATTTTCGATACAGAATAGCTATGGCAGTAAAATTCACAAAACATTGAAGTTCAGAATGGAGTTACCATTTTTAATGGAAAACTGGACGAGCATTGGACAAGGGGGTGTGGCTCCGGCCATATAAGCCAAATTTTTGATATCGAATGGCTTCGGAAGTAAAAACCACAGAACATTGAAACTCTGAACGGAGTTGGACATTGGACAATGAGATATGTGTCAAACAAAGGATCAAATAAAAGTTTTGAATATATTTATTATTTTCCAATATAGTTGCTGGGTGTAGCGACGCTTATCGGGTATAAACTTTTATTTCATAAAAGCCTTTGAAAACTTTTATTTTAAATAAAAAATTAGTCATAAGAGCCTTTTGAGACTTAAATATTATAAATGCCTTAATAAAAGTATTTATAAAAAAATTCTTTTATGATATTTATGTGAAATTTCATTTATGCGAAGAGAAAATTATTGAAAAAATGTAATATTAGTAAAGCTGAGTGCTTAATAAACTTTATGTAAATCCTTTTCAGCGCTTTTTTCTATAAAGACTTTTATCGAGACTTTTAAATAAAAAAAGTCTGAAATAACTCTTATAAAAGACTTCGAAATAAAAGTCCTTAAATAGTTTTATAAAATTTTTTAAGAACTAAAATCTTGGAAGACTCTTATATTTTAACTTTTTTTGAATGATAGTTAAAAATGAGATATAACTTTTATTCTTAAAAGTAAAGATTAACTTTTAACTTACATTTTTATATATATATATATATATATATATACTTATTTATATAATCAGTCAGCCTGGAGATAAAGCGAAGAACAATAATTGCTAATAGGCGCTACTACGGGCTCAGTAAGCAACTAAGTTCCAGAGCCCTCTCTCGATCGACAAAACTAACACTCTACAAGACGCTCGTTCTACCTGTGCTGCTTTATGGCGTTGAGGCATGGATATTTTCGCAAACTGACGCAGCCGCTCTGGGGGTGTTCGAGAGAAAAGTTCTTCGCAAAATCTTCGGTCCTGTTCGAGTCGGCGATGACTATCGCATCCGAATGAACCACGAGCTGTATGAGCTCTACGAAGACATTGACGTAGTTCGGCGTATAACTGTGCAGCTACTACGCTGGCTGGGTCACATCCATCGTATGGACGACGAAGCTCCAGCGAAAAAGGTGCTCAAGGCGAGGGTCGCTGGTCAACGACGACGAGGTAGACTATGCCTGCGTTGGATACACCAGGCTGAGGAAGCCCTAACCGCACTTGGTGTATCCGATTGAAGAAGGCACGCGCAAAGTAGAGGCGCCTGATGAGAGCTGATGACACATATATTATTTATTTATAAGTCTCTAGGAAAAAATATATTGGTATCCCCCTGAACAAAATCCTGGCTACGCCCATGTAGTTTCTTGCGATTTTTTGTGGTATTTGTACTACATCGCCGTCTATATTTCAAGATGGAGCAACTAATGAAGTCAACAATTCTCTCACAATTCACAGAATTTTGTTGCAACTAATTCGAAATTATTGCAAAAATAAAGAATTGTTGGTGCTCAGACCAACACTTGAAGTAATAATTTTGACTCTTGCCATATCCGGATCCCGCCAGCAGCGACAAAAACAGTCACAACAAACACACACAATTGCAGCAAGTAAAGGGCCTACACACACACACACACACACACACACACACACAAATACGCATTAACACCAAATCCACCTGAAGCTCGAGTGTCCTACAGGAGCGGAACTTCTGCGACTTGATTTTATTTTGCTTCTTAGTTTGAGTTAAGTGCGTTTAAAGTTCAAATACAATAACAACAACGAGTGTATTCATCATCTACGGCAAACATATGTGTGAGTGTGAGACTGGGTGTGTGTGTGTTTGTGTGTGAGTCACATAGAAACGTGCACGGTGTTTCTTTTAAACATCAGTTTTGTTGAAGTGGCAAAAAGTGTTGCCATGTCGCATCGTTTGTTGCCTGGTAGTGCTTTTGTTGTTATTGTTATATATGTTGTTGCTTTTGTTGTTGCTGTCATCTTAGTACTTGACTACTAACTTGGCTTGAACACACATTATCAAAGTGTGTGCGTGTGTTTGTTGTGTCCTTTATGTTTGTTGTTGTTGTTGGTGTTTTGTTTCTATTTGAAGATTTTAACTTTTTCCTGAAGTGGTCTTGAGATTTTCTTGATAACTTTTTGCAATCAACTGTATGGAGGAGGCAGTGACAGCAAGTTGTTGAAGCAAAAGGAATCCACATGCATGGCACACTTGCATACACCTTCCCTTCACCCCATCCCCTTCTACACTGCTTTCTGCTGCTGCTGCTTAATATTTACATCTTTATATTGTAGTTGTTGTAGTTGTTGTAGTTGTTAAGTTGCCGTTTTTTTTTAAACCTTTGTTAATTACATTTGATGTACATGCTAGTAGTGTATGTGTGTGTATTTTTGCAACTTCTTAATTAGTTCAATTTAAACAAAAATATAAAGTTTAACATGAGTTTACGACTCAAATTAAAATTAAGTTTTTACTTAATCTTAATTGTAAGCTTTGAAATTTTTTTTTTTGTTTTTTATTTGACAAATTTGCATTATTTAGCGCAAAGATTTGAGCAACTTTGAAGTAAGATCTTTGTTTGTCAAAAGCGCACATGTCACAAAATCAACATTATTCAACTAATGAAAAATGAACAAAATAGATTTGAGGTTTTCATATTTTAAATGAATTGTTTCTTAATTTTGGATATCTATATATATAAAAATGAATGTATGTCTGTATGTCTGTTTGTGCTTTATAGGAGGCCAAACCAATGGACCGGTTTTCCTGAAATTTTCACAGCGAATATTAGGCTATATAAAGTTGTGGTTGGACAAAGGGGCGTGGCCCCGCACATATAACCCAAAACTTAAAATCGTCATATCTTCGGCATTTTTGGACCCACGGAAAATGATATTTGGTACATATAGTACTAGCATGAATAGAAATACGTACCACAAAAAAAAGTGGGAGGGACCACGCCCATTTTTGGAAAAAATTAAAAACTGTAATATCTTCTAAACTACTGGACCGGTCGACATGAAATTTTCACAATAGGACATTGTTACGAAATAATAAGTCCTTGGCTACAAAATATTTTAATCAGACGAAGGGGTGGTGCCATGCCTACACAACCGAAAACTTAATATCTCAGTCAGTCAATAATTGGCATAGAATGATGATATTTGCTACATATCATGTTTTCTTAAAAAGGATTATATGCCATGTAAATAGTGGGTGGGCCACGCTCCTTTCTTTGCTCTAGAAGCTACACCTCTGAACCGACTAAAAACATTGTATATCCTAAAGCATTGCAATAATTAATTCATAATCAAATAAATAAATTTTTATTAATATCTAAATACTTTTTATTTTATCACTATAGGGGTAGCGAGGCACACCGGGTTCAGCTAGTTCATTATAATGTTCTTATATATTTCAAATAATTTACTGAAGTATTATATATTTCAAATTTCGAATTTTTCCAGGATATTTTTTTTCAACTTTTCAAAATAATGATTTTATATCGGTGGTCACATTCAGCTACTAATCTGCATAAAATATAAAAATATAAGGGAAATTTTTTACTTTATTTCTCATTTTAAAATTTGGAAAATTTTCCGAGAAAAAATGTTCAGGTGTGTGTAGGCTTTCGCATTGATCAGTCGTGTTGTTATTTAAGGCGTTCTTTGAAAAAAAAAACATTAACTTATAACTACATTTTTTGAGGTGTACCAGTAAAGGGTTAAAGCACTCAACAGATGTGTAAATGTTGCATAGAATTTTATCGCTCGATTAAATGCCGTCCGTTACCTGATCAGTTTTAGTGAGCGCTTCCAATAATTGTACCATTCAGTGAATTCTTACACAACTTTTGACTCCGCTGAATGCGGCCAATTTCACAAAGTTCCCGGGACAAATTGTATTCGATTTGAACTTTATGAAATTTTCCAACAATGTTTTTAAATGCTTTAATTTGAAAACGCATTTGGGTCTAGATGCTGAAAAGTTTTTAATGGCTTATATCTTCCCGTCCACTTTGTTACACTTTTCTTGGGCCGCTGCCGCAAATGGCGAGAACTCAGGGTCGGCTAACTTATTCGATGATGGGTCATGAGCCAAAAATAGATAGTTACCCTGTAGGATATAATATTTAGGTCGTAAGCAAATATTACATGGAGGTCGTTACGAGCATAGCTTGGTAACGGTTATGTCGGTTGTATATATTCGTTGATATACCGTTGAAAAGGTGATTTTACTGCCTTTTTAGTGAGCGATCAGATAAAGTTTTCCGTTACTTAGTTTTTGTGCTAGGGACAATAACGTGTGTCAAAGTCGTGAAATATTAATTAACCCTGTAGCTCCTAAGTATGGGAAAATAGACCCCCCTCTTGTACGATTTTTTTCTCAGCTCGGCATAACCTTTCTTACTTACTTAGTTGGTCGTAACAACCCGTGTCCGGGTTTCAACCGACCTCATCAGCTCTCGCCAGGCGCCTCTGCTTTGCGCGCGCCTTCTCCAATCGGATACACCAAGTGCGGTTAGGGCTTCCTCAGCCTGGTCCATCCATCGGAGGCATGGTCTCCCTCGTCGTCGTTGACCAGCGACCCTCGCCTCGAGCACCTTTTTCGCTGGAGCTTCGTCGTTCATACGATGGACATGACCCAGCCAGCGTAGTCGCTGCACAGTTATACGCCGAACTACGTCAATGTCATCGTAGAGCTCATACAGCTCGTGGTTCATTCGGATGCGATAGTCATCGCCGACTCGAACAGGACCGAAGATTTTGCGAAGAACTTTTCTCTCGAACACCCCCAGAGCGGCTGCGTCAGTTTGCGAAACTACCCATGCCTCAGCGCCATAAAGCAGCACAGGTAGAACGAGCGTCTTGTAGAGTGTTAGTTTTGTCGATCGAGAGAGGGCTCTGGAACTTAGTTGCTTACTGAGCCCGTAGTAGCAATTATTGTTCTTCGCTTTATCTCCAGGCTGATTTCGTTTTTGGTATTAATGGCGGTGCCAAGGTAAACGAACTCCTTGACTACTTCAAAGTTATAGCTGCCGGATGAAACGTGGGAGTCTAAACGCCGAGCTCCCTTGTTTGTAGACAGCATATATTTTGTTTTGCCCTCATTTATCGTCAAACCCACTTTGGCTGATTCCTTTTCGATAGCGGCGAAAGCAGCGGTAACATCTCTCTTGGTTCTGCCGACAATATCAATATCATCAGCGTACGCAAGGAGCTGGACGCCTTTGTAGAAAATGGTGCCATTACGATGCACACCGGCCTTTCGTACGATCCCCTCCATGATGATGTTAAAGAGATCGCAAGACAGTGGATCGCCTTGCCTGAAACCTCTTTCGGTATTGAAGGTTTCGGAGAGGTCATTTCCTACCTTGACGGAGCTGCGTGTGTTGCTCAACGTCATTCTGCAAAGTCTAATCAACTTTGCAGGTATACCGAACTCAGACATTGTTGCGTATAGGCAATCCCTTCTCGGGCTATCGAACGCAGCTTTAAAATCGACAAAGAGATGGTGTGTGTCAATTTGATTTTCGTGGGTTTTCTCCAGGATTTGTCGTAGCGTGAAAATCTGGTCTATGGTGGACTTACCAGGTCGAAAGCCACACTGATAAGGTCCAATCAGTGTTTTTGTAATCGGCTTTAATCTTTCACATAGTACGCTTGAGAGAACCTTATATGCGATGGAAATAAGACTGATACCTCTATAACTTGCGCAGATTGTTGGGTCTCCTTTCTTAAGTATAGGGCACAGTACGCTGAGGTTCCAATCGTCGGGCATGCTTTCTTCTAGCCATATTTTGCTGATGAGCTGATGCATGCGCCTTATCAATTCATCGCCGCCGGTTTTAAACAATTCAGCTGACAGGCCGTCAGCACCCGCTGCTTTGTTGTTTTTGAGTCGTTGGATAGCAACTCGAACCTCATCATGGCTAGGTGGTGGTACTTCCACTCCGTCATTGTTGATTGGTAGCTCTGGACTGCGCTCTCCATGGGCGGCATTGGTGAAATCGTCGCCAGTAAGTAAATTGGAGAAGTGCCGTCTCCACAATCTCAGCACACACTGCGTATCCGTATTCAGATCTCCATTTTCGTCTCTACAAGTGGATGCTCCGGGCTTGAAACCTTGGGTTAGACGCTTAACCTGTTGATAGAATTTTCGTGCATCCTTCTTGCCCTGGTATACCTCTAGTTCCTCACGCTCACGCTTCTCCTGCTCTCTTTTCTTGCGTCTGAAAAGGCGCCTCTCTTCCTTCCTCTTTTCGAGGTAGTTTTCTCGCACGGCTCGCGTTGCAGCTGACTGCAGCGTTTTTCTATATGCGGCGTTTTTTACTGCAGTCGCAATGCGACACTCCTGATCATACCATTGGTTTCGAGGTTGCGGGCGCCGGAAACCAATGACATCTTCAGCGGCAGCGCGCATCCAGTGGGATATATGCGCCCAAAGTTCGCCGGCGTCGTCGGGTCCAGAGGTTGGTTGGTTGAGCTTAACCGAGAGTTGAGCGGAGTAGGCTTCGGCAGTCCGTTGTAATTGCAGCTTAGCGACATCTAGCTTTCTTTGCATTCCTGTGCGTATGTTCTTTTCATTGCATAATCGTATGCGGATCTTGGCTGCACCAAGATAATGGTCGGAGTCAATGTTGACCCCCCGAAATGTACGCACATCTAGAACACTAGAGGCATGCCTTCCGTCGATTACAACATGATCAATTTGGTTTCGCGTTTTTTGATCCGGGGACAGCCAGGTGGCCTTGTGGATGTCGAGGTGCTTAAATCTGGTGCTACTAACTACCATGTTTCGCGCCGCGGCGAAGTCAATCAGTCTTAGACCGTTGTTCGTGGAGGTCTCATGAAGACTGAACTGACCGACAGTGGGGCCAAAGATGCCTTCCCTTCCGACTTTCGCATTAAAATCGCCGAGGACTATTTTCACGTCATGAACCGGAAGGTGGTCGTATACGTCCTCAAGGCTAGCGTAGAAAGCGTCTTTGACGGCTTCGTCCTTTTCCTCCGTCGGGGCGTGCGCGCAAATAAGGCTGATGGAGAAAAATTTTGCCTTGATGCGGATCGTGGCCAATCTTTCGTTGACAGGTGTGAACCGGGAAACAAGGTGACGTAGTTTCCGGCTAACAACGAATCCACATCCAAATTCGCGCCTCTCCGCATGGCAGCTGTAGTAGATATCACAGTGTGCTTGTTTAGAGCAGCCTTGCCCTTTCCATCGCATTTCCTGGATGGCGGTGATGTCAGCCTTTATCGTTTTGAGGGCTTCCACCAGTTGGATAATGGCACCTTCCCTATAAAGGGTTCGGACATTCCAGGTGCATATCCGTAAATCATTGTCCGTTTTTCGTTTGCCGTGGTCGTCAACGTAATTGGGGTTCTTATCCGAGGCTGGTTTAGTTTTCATTGGGCAGAAGTAATGTGGCGGGACCCAAACCCTGCGCACATTCCATGTTTAAGGTCTATGGAGTGACCCGCCGCTCAAATTAGCCGTCAAACTGACGGATGCCAGTTTGCCGTTGCCCAGGGAACACCACGTGGAGGTTTGAGTCGACTTGAGACGATTTCGACATGGATAATGCTGGCCTCGCCAGGTTGAGGCGGTCAGACACGTTGCCATGTGAAGGTTCGCCCCCTGTTCCCCTAACCTTTCACCTCTGCAAATAGTTGCACTCAAGATCCAAAGGGGGTTCGTTACCTCGCTGCCGATTGTCGGTTAGCTTGAACTAAGCCGGAGTGAAAACTTCTCCCTGGCTTGACCAAGCTGTGACAAATTTTCTAGACTACAACCGCTCATTATACTAAAAAAATATGTCCAAACTTTTGTTGAGGTAGGAAAAACTGTGTAGGAGGATTTCGCATACATGCAGACATACAAGTTGACATTCGACTATATATGGTTGATTCTGAGATAACCGGCTAATTTGCTGTCCTTGTGCATTTAAATTGGAAAAAAAACAAAATCAATTCTACATTATTATTAACTTTTCAATAAAGCCTTAAATGTCGTTTCTAGTCACCTAAATATTTTTTCCAAAAATTGTTTCTTCCAAATTTCCAAAAATTGCAATCTTCAAAAAATTGCTTACCAAAGTGCTTCAACGTCATTACCCTGGCTGTCCCTAACACTACTTTCACTTAAATCCTTCGAAATTTGTGAAAGATATATTATTTATTTATTTAATAAAATTAGTGTATAGTAAAAAATAATGTTAAAAAATTTCCTTTTTCTATTAAGGCTGATAGTTTTTGTTAATTAATTTTTTATGGGTTTTTATTTATTGTCCTTGAAGTTACACATCATTCCCCTGTCAAATCTTATATTCGTTAAAATTCAAAATTTCAGAGCATTGTAGATTTCCAAGAATACATATGTTGAGAGAACATTATGCATACTGCGTATACATGTTGTAGATTTTTTACGAACAATATTAGTGAAATATGGTCACACTTTCATGGGTCATTCCCCTGTGTTATTTTAAAAAGAAATTCAATATTTTTTTTTTAATTCTGCATGTTTTTTTAAAGAATATTTTGATTCTTTATTTGTTAATCATGTAAATTTTTTAAAGGTAAGTACTTAAATTGTTATTTTGGAGACTTTTGTAGATGTTCGTCATTTCCCTGCCATTATTCCCCTGTCAAAAATATGCACAGAGGAATGACGATTAATATAGAAATGACTAGAAATTCGATTAAAAATTAAGAAATAGATGTGTACCTTCGATAACTGAGTAGCTGTTCTTAAAAGGATTAAAGCTAACTATTTAAAATAAAAAATTTTGCAAACAACTTCAATGCCAAAAATGAGTCGAAATTGGCTCGTAATATCAGCAACAACCATATAATAGATGAAACTTGGACAGAGTTTTTTTCCATCTTATAATAGCAATTAAAAAAAAAATACAAGAAATAAGACACAAGCAAAATTTAAATCAAGTTTTAAATACCATGGTTTTGGAACACTTACACCTCACAACCAAAAAAAAAAAAAAACATCTTGCATTGTGTGAACATATCGTACAACATTCCATACAGCTGACCTTGCCATATCGTGCCGATTCAATACTGGATTCAATTTGGTATACAAACAATTTGCATAACCAAGGACATGTGTAAAAATTATGCGCCACGCAACATGATATAGGACGGCAGGCAAGTTCATGGGTGGCGTTGTTCTGCTTCGAAATGTGCCAACGGCAATACAAACAACAACAACAACAAGGAGGATAAGCACGTTGGTGTATATTATTGGTTTATAACGAAATTAAAGTTGGGAGAAAAGAATAACCTTAAATATTTGCATAGCAAATTGCCTTCACAGTTGTTGGTCCGACCCGCTGCTGAAGCTGAATACAGCTGACTACAGCTGACTGCTGATACAACCAGAAAAACATAAAAAAAAACCAAAAATTTGCATATGAATTTGTTCAATTTTGTGCCAATTCTATATATATATCCATGTGTGTGTGTGTATATATATCTAACAAATTTTTCCCAATTGTTGACAATATTTGACATTTGTTGACCAGAGTGTTAATTTGGCTTATTGTGTGTGAAATGTGCGTGTGCTTGAGTGTGTGTATGTATGTGCTTTGACAAATTTGTGGCTTTTAATTATTTGAGTGCATTGATGTTGACAAAAGAAAAATATGGCCTCCATTTCAATTTCAAAATAATTTCTTCATTATACCATATTTCGTTCAAACACCTACTAACTGGAGCCGGTAAACTTTAAAAAATGCATCTAATGTAAAAAAAAAACTCGTTATAAATATGTCAGCAACATGGCAAGCCAGTCAGAGGAACGCATACATTCGCATTGCAACAAAAAAAGGATAAAAAATTGTGAATGTACGACTCACTCTTATATAACCTCATTTAAGAAACAATACTAGAGGGACGCATTTTTTTGCTCCTTCCTTTCAATGCTCTTTATTTACTATTTTCCATTTTTGCACTTTTTTTTTCCTTTACAGCAACTTTTTTCATTTCGATAACATGCTATTTTACAACAACATTAGCAGTGGCAACAAATTTTCGCTGTTTTTTTATTTTATTTTTCTTTTAAGCTTTACGATATTGTTGGTCAACGTCTGGTCACCTGGGTGTAAATGTTCATTACTGGCTGACTGTCGCTTGTTTGCCAGAGATTTCGTATTGTAGTTGTATGCATGCATTACGTATGTGTGTGCATGTGTGTGTTGTTTGTGTCTGTCCCACGCTTGGTCACTGTTGCGGCATCAAAAGTCTGCACGTATGTCTGTGGCTAGTACTCTGTGTTACCAGCAATACTGGCAGTTTTTACTATTTTTGCTGTTGGTACCGAGTCATGGTTGCTACTGCTGTTGCAAAAATACGATAAAATCATGTAACGCATGGATTTATGATCTCACAACTGGAAACGTGAAAAAAACAAACAAAGAAAAATATGCACCAAAACATAGCTACCAATAAAATTTCGAACGCACTACGACAACCTCCACCAACACCAACACCGCATCATCAACATCATGGTAAAAAGCCTTGAAAGTAGCAGCGAAAATAAAGAACTTTATTAAAGCTGCCTGGCCAAATGGTCATTTGTGGCAGCCTGATATTAGCTGCATCAACAAGGAAACAAAAAGGTATTTGCGAGAAAAGTTAGTCGATGTTTATAAATTGCAATATCTTAAAATTTTAAGTTCTATGATCTTCTAATGATTTTTGGGGTACACGTATTTCAAGATACACTTCTTCGTCATACTTTGCTTCCGACAAAAATTTGGTCTTGAAGCCGTATCATTACAATACAATTTAAAATAATATTAATAAAAATAATACTATTAAGGCATGGGTAAATTTCAAAAAATTTGGATATGACAGAGAAATTTTTAAAATTTTTTCAATTCAAATATCGTTTAAATTCTAACATGACCGCTGTTGTGCAAATAAATGCAGCAAAGAAAATAATTTAAAAATTATTTTTTAAGTTTTTGCAGAAGTGAATAGGATTTTTGTCTTGAGTGTTGTACTATAAGTACTATAAGTATACTAAAAATGTCTGAATTTTAGCATTTGATAGTGTAGTTGTCTTCAGCGGAAAATTTTTTAAAAATATAAAAAAGTTTAGTAATTCTGCGGCAGGACGTTGGTATTGAAACAACACTCCGGACTTAAAACGATATTTTAATAGCTTTGTTGAAATAAATTCTGCACTAAAAACTCAAAATATAAGAAACAGTTAAAAATTAGGCAATCAAGTACAAACACGATTTTATTTTCAATACTTGAAACTGCAAAATCATAGGCAACACTCTTGACAAATTAATCAATACTTACCAAAATTTGCTGATTAAATATAAATAAACACTTTAAAATGCCACTTATTTTGAAAAATTGAAATCGATAAGTCGTGTGTTTTCTTGCAGTTATGCAATTGACGGCATATAAGTAACTAATAGAAAGATAAGAGCAAATAATGTTAAACATAACACTTCTGACACAAGGCGGTGACAACACAACTTCTGCTAAAACTAGTAAGGGTGGAGCTTCGGCAGAGTACCGAAGCTAAAATACCCCCCCGCGGCCATATTGAAATATATTCGAAGTCTTTAACCACGACATACACGATGACATTCAGTTTTATATATTAACGAAAGTTTTTCTATTTTGATGACGTCACTTTGTATGGGAAGTATGCGTGGCTTTGATCCGATTTTGCCATATATCATAGAGATGGTTTATATTATATATCAAAACTAAAGTGCAAAATTTCAAGACATTTCATTAATTTTTGTGGATTTTTAAGAGATTTAACGTTTATAATAAAGCCAATTTGTATGGGAGGTAGGCGTGGTTTTCATTTGATTTTGTCAAATATCATCGTGATGGTCTATGTTATATATCAAAGCCTATACGCAAAATTTCAAGACATTTCTTTAATTTGAGCAGATTTTTAAGAGATTTTACTTTTAAAATAAAGTCACTTTGTATGGGAGGTAGGCGTGGTTTTCATCCGATTTTTCCAAATCTCATAGCCGGAATTAAGACTGGAAGCAAAGCTCACCTGCTAAATTTCAAGGCATTTCTTTAATTTTTGTGGATTTTTTAGACATATTACGGTTAGTATAAAGTCACTTTGTGTGGGAGGTAGGCGTGCTTTTCATCCGATTTTCGAACTTGATTTTGCTTTTTTAAAAATAAACTTATGTTTTAAATTTCATCGCGATAGTTTTAAAATTGCGGCTGTAATCGTGTCGACAGACGGTCAGACGGACAGACGGACACACGGAAATCGACTCAGGAGATGATGCTTATCCAAAATACATATTTTTTTATTTATTTTAATTTAAATATATATATATAGAGGGGAGAAAATAATTGCTTGAAAATTTTAATCTATATAATTTGCCTTAACTCCAAATGTCTTATTTCTTAAATATTGTTGTTAATTTACAGCAGTATTTTTATTTAAAGTTCATTTTTGTGCTTATTTTTTGAGAAATAAAATTGGAAAAGCAGGGCAAAGAAAAGTCGTTTATTTTGAAAATTACCCATACAGTTATTTCAAAGAATATAGTTCCTGTGTTTTTATTTAAAACCGAGCTGATATGCTACATTTGAAGCCAGTAAAATCGCTTTTGTGAAATTTCAAAAGATTTTACAGTCTTGATGACGTCACATTTTATGGAAGGTAGACATTTCCAGTGGTTTGAAATTTCATAGGTTAATAGTATCAATAAACCGTTGCCATATTTCAGTTTAGCGAACAATTTAACATAAAAGTATGTTATAAGAATAAGCTTTTTTTCGCTATAATGTTTATAAAAATTTAGATATAAAACATTAAAAAAATAGTTCATTCAAATCACGTTATAAAGCGGCGCCCTTCCAGTTATTAGAATTTTTCGATTTTTATATTATTTCACACATTATGCACATGGAAAATGAACCCATCTAATGTGTATGCATGATACAAAATAGTTAAGTTATAAAAACTTTTCAGGTTCCAGGTAGAAAATAAATTTTTAGCAAATCTTAACTGCTTATTGGTTTAATGCACTTCAAGTACACTGAGTAATAAAACTGAGCGATAATTAATAAATTTTGAATGCTTCGTGAACAGCTTTAATGAACTTTTTTTATATATTAAATTTCTTGTTCAGCAGTAATAATGCATTTAAAGTAATTTTGCCAGATGTTCGACATTTTAACCTAAATTCTTTTCGCACTTTTGGTCAGGGGCTTCAAGATCATATTTGGAGCTTTTGGACTGGATTCAACGACGTGCGATGTATTTGATAGGGAATGAAAATATTTCATCTGCTCTCAACTCTCTTGGGCATCGTCGCAAAGTCGGTTGCCTAAGCCTTCTTTACAGATACTACCCTGCGAAGTGTTCAGATACATGGCCTGACGCTACCAGCTCGTGTGTTTCCTAGGCTCACTCGGGCAGCTCTCCAAGTCCATTTCTTTACCATTGCTTCTTTGCCCAATAGAATATCGCATAACCGGGATAGTTCGTTCTTCGGTCTCTCAGAAAAATTATGAAACAATCTCCCTGCGAGCGTGTTTCCCGGCAGATTCAATATTTGTAAATTTAAATCAAATCTACTCATTATCAAATTCACCGACACTACTCATTTTTCCACCCTATCACACGCCTTCCAAATCAACACAGTGCTTTCGCATTTATAGGGGGTGTTAGTCACCTAAAAAAAAAAAAAAATATAATGTCTCTCCGGTACAAGAGTTTTTTCATATTAATATCCACATTAATATAAAATCTCGAACTGAGATTATTATCTTAGTATTTTAGAGTATGTATATATCTAGTAGTATATTAGAGTATTATCTTTTTCATATTGCCCTTACCTATGCCAAAAAAATAATTTATTTAAAAATTTATAAGTCTTCGAATATGTATACCCTGGCTGACAAATATCAGTTTTGGAAAAAAAAAATTCACACAATTCAAACCTGCAAATGTTAAATGCCTTTATATATATATATATATATATATATATATATATATATATATATATATAGCTAAATACATGAAGGAGTGGCTATTGTTATTTTGCGTCTGAGAAGTGCGATAAAATAGATTTCTCTTTAAAAAATTCCTAGTATGAAAAAATGATATTTGAGATAATATCATTTGAATATTGAGATTAAATTTGAATTTCATTTTTCAATTACTTAAAATATAATTTAAGCGCCATTTGTGCGCTTCTCCCGTTTTGCTGAAATACAAATCTGGCATCACTAATTATAAGTATTTCAATAACAATGAATGTCTAGTGACACTTACGCCATATAAAATATCAGGCTTGTGTTATTGCAAAGCTAGACTGAAAGTAATTAAATTTTAATAAGAGGCTATGATTGTTTACAACATTCAAACTTCCCATTTGATGTTTCGTTAGTTTATAAATTTCGAGGTAGAACCCCTTATAAATGTAGAAAACTCTCATGTTTCATGGCCAAAAGTTAAGTTGTAAATAAAATGAACAATGTCAAAAGTTTTAAGAGTATTTTCGAAATAGGCAGAAAGGTATGTAAATTAAAAAAAAAAAAATCCAAAAATTTACTAATACAAAAAAAACAAAAGTATATCTTTACATTTTTAAAACGATACGCAGAGTAAAAATATGGTTGGAAATAATCATGCTTTGTGGGCATTATAGCATTATTTTAATTTAAAATGCGACTGCCATCTTCATAAATATACATTGAACACCAATTAAAGAATATTTCCGAATTGGTGATACGGTATATTATAAAATATTTGCTCAGAATATTGGTAGTATTTTCATAAATTTTTAAATGGCGAATAAGTTAGTACGTACACTCTAAAAACTTTTTGTTGAAATTTACTACAATAGTTGTAGGCAACAGCTTAGCTACTATAACTGTAGTAAACTTACACACCTTTATTTAATTCAACGTAGCAAAATTTAACAATTGTGTTTAATATTGTGTGGTGTTTAATTTTGCTTAATATATAGGGTAATATTTAAGCTTTAATATAAGTATTGTAGTAAACTTAAACATTAGTTGTTTAATGTTGCTATCATTTTTGTATTACTACTGCAACATTACAACCTTTATATGAATAACATTCAACAACTTTTGTTTAGTTTAATTACAATAATGTAGTAATATAAAAATTACTATACTTAAATAGCAGTAATATCATTTTATGATTGATTTAATTTTACACAAGAATAATAAAACAGACTAATCTGAATAAAAAAAACAAAAAACTTTCAAGTCAATTGAACCAGGAAAATATATCAATTTATCTTTAGAGTTATTAAATATAAACATAGCATTTCTAAAATCAATATTAAACATTTATTAAACACTTCTCGCATTCACATTTAAATATAAATATTGTGTATTTTACATGTCAAAAAATATTTACAAATCTTAGCATAAGCGAATACCGGAGAACTGAATAACAAGTTGCTTACTTGCTCATAATCAAACTTGAATGAGAATATGGTGCAAATATACGAATTGATGTTGAAAAAATTGTTTAATATTAAAATACATGAAAAAAATGTTTATTATTGATATTGCAACAAAATTCAAAATATGTTGCTTAGTTTTACTAAAACTTGAATATAATTTTAATCATTGAAAATTCACGCTGAAACTTGTTGTTAAATTACACTCCAGTTGAATTTTAAACAAAAAAATGACTATTATATTTATAGTAAATTTGTATGATAATGGCATCAAGCTTAAAAGGCTGAGTCTGTATTCATATGAAGAAAGGATATTATAATCAGGAGGGTTGTACATGCCTCTCAGCGTGTATGGTAAGAATTGTTTTTGAATAGATTCGATTCTTTCGCTATGGGAATCGAAAGACGGATTTTAAATTATGCAGGCATATTCAAGTATTGGCAGCACTAATGCACAATATAAGGATGTAGTGAGCCAAATATTCTTGAATTCATTTGCTCGTCTTTTTATAAAACCGAGCTGTTTGCTGGCTCTGGACAACATTTTGTCATAGTGCAGATTAATGCATATCTTGCAATCCAAGACTACTCCAAGATCCACTACATGATTGACTCTTTTAAGCTTGGTACTATTGAGGTGGTAGGTATGCAATGTCACGTTGTTCTTACGAGAAAAACTTATTTATTTATTTATTTATTTATTTATTTGTTTATTTGATTCTAAGCGCTAACAAGAGTTCACTTATAACTAGCGCTAACTTTAATAAGCGTAAGCAACACATAGCTTATATAAAAATGATAATGCTTATAATGAAAAATAACTGAGCTACTTTAAATTTTAAATTGGAATAAACTTTAAATAGTTATAATATTGCAATTATTGACATTAAGATGCAGTCTATTTTGGATACACCATTGCTCCAGAGACAAGACTTTTGACTGTAAAAAATTTATATCTGTCTTTGATTCGATTGTAAAGTACATTTTTAAATCATCTGGATACATAAGGTGTGGAATATCGTTCAGAATTTCTGACAATATAAGTATGTTAAAAAGAAGAGGACCAAGGTGGCTACCTTGCGAAACTCCTGAGATGACTGCAATTTTTTCGACAGAATTCCTTGGAATTTAGCATACTGGGATCTGCCGTTGAGACATGATTTTAGCCAACTTAGTGTGGGTCCCGTAATACCGAATTTTTCTAATTTACATGTTAACATACTGTGATCAACTCGATCGAAGGCTTTACTGCAATCAGTATTAACAACATCTATTTGGTGCTTTTTTTTCATATTGATTAATACATCCGATACCACGATCATGAGATTGGATGTTGTAGATCGTCCCTTACGTAGGCCGTGTTGCTGCTCATTTAGACGTGAGTTGATGATACTTGTAAGCTTACCACAAATAATTTTTGCAAAAAGTTTATGATTGGCTGATAAAGTTGGCTATGCCTCTATAATTTTCAACAGACCTTTATCACCACTCTTGTAAATTGGTGTTAGATGGGATGATTTTCAACATGAAGGAAATGTCCCACAAGACAGTGATTCGCTAAAAATTATGTATAATTGCAGAAGTAGTTGGTCTAAACATCGCACCAGAAATTAGTTTATTAGAAAGTATTAGGTCCGGTCAAGGTCCTTTAAATAAATCCAGTTCTTTTATGGCATTAGGAATCTCTTCCTGCGTAAAGCTATACTATCCACCACAATAGTTGAGCTGAGAGGAGAGACTTCAAATTGTGTAGTAGATTGACAAGAGACCTCCTTAAAATGATCCGCATATAAGTTGCTGATTTATATGAGGGTTGGACGAATTGACATTACCTTTAAACATAGACGATAGATAGTCGCTAGATTTGCGCTTTATGTTAACAAAGAATCAAAGAATTTTCTTGGTTCCTGGATGATTTTCTCACCGATAAGGTTAGTGTACAACTTAGTACGCTTCTGCTGAATTGATAGAGAAGTCTTTTGATATCTTGTCATATCTTAGCTTGAGTTCATCGCTTACATTATCAGTGTTTTTTAGAAGTTTGTGGATTTTACTTCTTTGATTCCTCAAAAATCTGAGATTTCTATCTAGCCGTGGCACTGACAGCTTATTCCTTATTTCATTTTAACCGTAAAATTTCTTAAAAACCCACAAAAATTAAACAAATACCTTGAAATTTTGTACATAAACTTTGATACTAAATATGAATTTTCACTATTAAATTTGGAAAAATTTAATGAAAACTCCTCCTATCTTCCGTGCGAACTGACGTCATCAAAATAGAAAAACCTTCGTAAATGTATAAAACTGAATGTCGTCGTGTCAAATTCCACCCACATGGTTTTTCAACCTATACCAAACTTTACGTAAATATTCTTCGGTATAATGTGCAGTCCTTAGACTAGAAAAATGGGTGTGGCATTTTACTTTTAATTGAAATTCTGTTATATCGTGTGTCAGACTTCAACCAAATTTTTCATACATAATCCTTGGTAATTTTAGCAATCTTAAGTTTATAAAATTGGGCGGTACTAGACAGGGGCGCGGCACTTTATTTTTAAACTAGCTCTATCTATACCATTAGTTTGATCTCAACCGAATTTCGCACATATATTCTTTAGTATAATGAGAAGTTTTAAGTCTACAATAGTGGGTGGGATTGGACAAGGGCGTGTCAATTTAATTCTAATCAAACCTCCTCTACACCATTTGGCCGATTTCAACGAAATTTTGCAAATATGTTTATTAACATAAGCAGCAGTCCGTTGTTTATAAAAGTGGGTGGAATTAGACAGGGGCGTCACACTTTGGACAATGGAACTCTTTCTTCACCGTTTTGTGACTTCAACCAAATTTTGCGAATATATTCTTCAGAATAATAAGCAGTGATAGGTCAAAAAAATTGGGCGGAATTAGACAGGGGCGTGCCATTCTTAGTCCAGGGGAATTAGACTTCTTCCAAATTTTCTACACATAATCTTTGGAATAATGAGCAGTCAGTAGTTTAGAAAATTGGGCGGCATTGAACGGGGGGCGTGTCACTTTTGCACATACCAACCAAATGGGCAGTTTTTTTAGAATTTAGAGTTCAATTAAATTAAGTGTATGTCACATATATTTTTGCAGATTATACATAAACAATGTAGATACTTCAATCTGGCTGAGGGGGGGGAAGGGGGGATCTTACTAGTTTTTTTTTAAATATACCATGTTACTAAGTTATTGGTTTATTACGACAAAAAATTTTTGTTTGCAGGAATCATACAGTTTTTTTGCTACAACAATAACTTTTACTGTGTGTCTGTATTTTTGATACATTTACTAATGATAAAATTGTGTCAAAAATGAGGATATCTCTTAGAACAAGTATGAATGGTGTTTTTGTCTGCCAACTTTTGATTGCCAACCAATCTCAATGTTTCAGTTGTTAAAAATTTGTTTCGCTAAAAATACTAACTTCTCTTCATGAGTGTAAGTAGTTATATCTAACAAAAAAAAAAAAAAAAACGAACAAACATATCTTTTCATATGCATGTTGTAGGACACATACAAATATTCAGACAATTTCACACAAGCACAAACAAAAACAACAAACATATGCAAACTATTTGTAACATTAACAGGATCAAGTCGAGCACGATTTAAAACGATATCAGCGACGTTGTTAACGAGCATTGTAACACCTACGATTTCTGGCTGTAGTCTGTATGTAGCTCTTGTTGTTGTTCCTCTGGCTGTTCACCACCATCCGGCTGAGCCTTGGTCAGGGCCCGGTTCAATTGGTATGCAGATAAGGAACAATGAGTCTCACACATGCACACTCGCATACTCACACATTTGCCATACACATTCATTTATATAGTCATGCATATGAGTTTATTTAGTTGTTGCCGCTGTCGCTATCGTTCTCGTCGCTCGTGTGCTCTGTAAGCATTGAGCTGTGACCCTGGCCTAATGACACCCTCGCCGTTTGGTCAGCATGACTTGGCTCGGACTGGAATATTGGTCACTAGTTACTCGTTTCTCTTTAGCCACACTTTATTTGGCAACATCCGCCGGTTTGAGCCAAGCGTTATACTAGCTTGAATGCCTGATTGAATGACAATTGGGATTTGTATTTTTTTTTCTCGTCTTTTTGGAATTTTTTGTTGGCATAATCGTGGTAACTATCTGTCTCTGTTACTATATTCATCCGCTTGAGTTTAATTCAGACTCATCGCATCTCATTAGCATTAAATTGTCGTTTATATTGGTTGCATATTCAGCAGAATTCTTTCATTTGTTATTCTTGCCAGTGATATGCTATATTTTACCCAGTTACCGATTTGGCAAGCGAGTTAATGCCAGCCTACATACTGGCGTATTTATGTTGATAGTATTTTGGATTTTATATTTATATTTTTTTTTTTTTAATATTGCTATGTTTGCATGTAGTTATAAAATTAGTTCGTGTAGCATGTTTTTTTTTTATTGATTTATTTAAAATTTTTGATCACTTTTTTTATTTTGTGGTTTACTATTCACTTGAATTACAATCGATGTGTTTAATAAACATGGTTGCATGTTAAACTGATACTTTGAATCGGAGTGTCATTTTATGACTCAATTAAATTAATATTTTCTAATTTCTCAACAGAGAATTATTTGCTGAATGTTGCTGATCATTAGAGAAACAGTTTCACAAGCAACGAAAAAGGCATTTAAAAATTTTTAGTAACATTTTAAAATACACTTAAAATTTGACTTGAACAGTTTTTGAAGCATTGAATTATAGCTTACAACCGTACCAAACAGAACCCAATGCAATTTCGGAAGCGCACAAGCAACGGTTTAACAATAACTGCATAATTGACTTAACCCGTTTTAACAACATACTTTATTTAAACTAACGCAATAGCGCAGTAATTCAAATTGTTTCTTGGTCGTTCTTCTTTTTTCGTTAATTCAAACGTGTTCAATTTCAAAAATATAGCAAATATAGATTCATTTTCATACTTCAAACTTGACTGTTTAATTACTAGATCACCCATGAACGAAGTACAGTTTGGTTGCATGCTTGAAATTTAATTTTTGTTAATTTTTGATGGATGCAGGGCTTCATTTCTATAAAGGAGTTGACTCACTGATTAATTTTCTTTTTATGGATTTTTGAAAAATATTCCATTCCTATAATAAACTTCTTCAGATGAAACATGTAGCTGCTGGACTTAAATTTATAATATTTTTTATAAGTGAAACTAAACTGTCCTTATTTCATTACATACATAATTCAATGCGCTACCCAATTCACCGTACTCAGTACACTTACCTCATTACTCAATACACTATCGAACATCAAATCTTGATACAGAAAATCAAAGGCCAGGTGAAATTTTAGGGTTTAAGTCCCCCCCAAAATTATCGTAGCAAAAAGAGGAATAGGATACAATTAAAGTGACTCACACGAAAAGAAATCACAAGTTTTTATCAGAAGAATGAAAACACAAATATTAATTTCAAATCTATTTTTGTTGAACCGTAATCTTTTAAACTATCAATGTTTTATTCGTATTCATTTACTACACAGATTCATTTAACTAATGAAAATACATTGAAATCAATGTACTGTACAATATTTTAAGAATTCGTTCTTTGGCAGTAAGCAAAATCAAAGAAAATTTCTTTGAACCAGTGATAAGAGATTCATTTAATCAAGAGCTGCACCACTCGTGATGAAGTGTCAAAATACGAGTGCGAGCAGTAAGACGAAAACTTGTCGAAGAGTACTTCAGATTTGCCAACTATTATAAGCAGCATTTTAAGATCAGTTATAGAGTCAGGAAAAGAGCTGGTTCTAATTTTTGTTTGTGCATTGTGAATAAAATGGAGCCACGCTTTAGATCAACGACCACGGAAATGCAGCTTATGAGTAGTACATTGGACAATTCTTTGATTTTTTTGGTTCATTGAAGTGACGATTTACAATGATAACTCTTCGTACTAATATGTATCTTTATTATTATTTTGACGGAATTATAAAGTGCAAACTTATCTTTGTGTTTAATATTTATTATTTTGCTAACCTGAACAATA
The DNA here is from genome assembly GCA_914767935.1 of Coremacera marginata. NCBI lineage: Eukaryota > Metazoa > Arthropoda > Insecta > Diptera > Sciomyzidae > Coremacera > Coremacera marginata. Next base: position 177,121,670 of record OU612044.1, on the reverse strand, counting down.
AATAAATTCTCGCAGGAAACTCATGTTTTCCACCTGTTTTTTTTTTGGTAAGATTTAGTGAATATCCCCAGTTTTTTAGAAAAAATGAGATGGGACCATTAAATCTACTCTAAGTATAAAGCCAACAAATTTTTAAAAAATTGATTTGACACTAATGAACAGTGTGCTCTTTCTCTGTCAGAATTTTTTGACAAGAAGAACTTTTTTTTTTAATTATTGATTAAGTTTATTTATACCATCTGCAAACGGTCCCTTAGACGGACTTTTCTGTATAATTTCTTCAAGAAACTTAACTGCTAGTTTTCTACATCGCTGAATTTAAATGTTAGCGGAATGTTAGGTGAAGCCATGAAATATGTGACGAAGGGATTCTCTGCTGGATGGTTAAATTCGACATTAAAGTTGCGAATCAAAGTAGCCACAGTCAGCTCAAGCTCCAATTCAGCCACACGCTTGCCAATACAAATGCGAGGACCAAAACCGAATGGCATAAAAGTGAATGGTTGAATATCGACCTTTTTGTTATTCGAGTCACGTAGCCAACGTTCGGGTAGGAATTCTTGAGCGTTTGGAAAATGTCGCTCATCTTTTGTGATCAAGTTTAAGTTGACAAAGATATTAGTACCGGCGGGAATGTGGTAGCCGCTTAGGGTGATATCGACAATATTCGTACGTAAGGTTCCTGGCCCATTGGGATAGTAACGCATGCTTTCCTTTATAACGGCACGTAAATAGGGTAAATTTTTCATATTCTGCTCGGTAAGTTGGGAGTCTTTATGCGGTAGGAGAGGCAATATTTCTTCCCGTAGCTTTTGCTGCTTCTCTGGATGCTTGGCCAGGGTAAGTAGAATGGAAGCCAAAGTGACGGAAGTCTAGAAAGAGCAATGTTTTTTTAAATGAATTTTAGTTAATAGTATAACTCGAACTTACGGCATCGATGCCTGCTAGCAACATATCCATGGCCATAATTATGGCCATCTTGCGATTTATGGTGATCAGTTTCTCGAGTATACTTAGATTTTCTCTATCTATGCCCTTTTCTTGCTTCTCTTCCAGTTCCTGCAGAGCCTCATTAATATATTTACTGGTTGTCTCAAAGATTTCCGTTTGGACACGCATACTTTCGTAGTATTTTGGCGTGGGTATAATTTTCCACATGGACGGTTGCATATCTAACTGGAAGGCAAGCATGAAAAATTTGCGCGCGTTTTGAAATAGTCGGAGTGCATCCGGATTATCACGATTCTTGCGCAGCAATCCGAGTTCCTTATTGAGTGCTACTACGGCTATTGACTCAAAAGCCATGCGATTAAGTTCCTCCTCGAAGTTAGCGGGCACCTCCAGTGTTTCCGGATCACGTATTTCTGCAATTCTAAAGAAATTTGTTTAGTATGAAGTGGCTTTCAGCAAGAGAGAGTACCACACACCTCTTAATAAACTCACGATTGACTCTTGCCAGAGGTGCCATATATTGCTTCAAAGTGTTGGGCTTTATTAACACTGGATTGACTGTAGATCTCAGCTTGTACCAGTTCTCGCCTTGGCTAACAGGAAAAAAGTGGTGAATGGTTATCTTAATCGTATACAGTACCTATAAGTAGTATATAACTCTTACGCAACAATCAGCCCCTGGGCTTCATCAAAGAAGTCCGCCTTTTTTTTTGCTCGAAAGTGAAGAACTGAGTCAAATGTTAGTCGTAGCGGCCACTGACCCTCGTTGCGAAAGACTTGCTCAAAGTCCGCTGTGCTGAAGGTTTGCACTGCATCAGGCTGTCCAAAAATACCCGGTACTAAGAAGATATCGCCATATTTCTGCCGCATTGCGTAGGCAAAGTCCACAAAAGATTTATCATAGAAGCGTCCACCAGGTATGAAGCTGGTAAGCATATCCAATTTCTTAGGACCTGGCAATTTGCTAAAAGGCCGTTGCGCAGCATCTTTTGCATGGTCGTCGATAACCTGTTGAAAATATTTCTATATTTTTTTTTAACCATTTTTATTAAAAAATATATTACATGGGCTTGTGTGGCCAGCAAACGTTGGAACTGTGAATAAAATCGTTGTAATTTTGGTAAATTTGAGGATCTCTTTAAAACTAACATATTCAAGTCAACTATTGTCCAATACTATATTTATTGTTGTTATATTATTGCTTTATACTTCCTCAAACTCGACTAAGTATAACTTGATCTTTTCTACAGCTTACATCAAATGATGATTATTATTTTGGTTTCCTTTTTGGTTTTAACTTTCGTACTCTCTTGAGTTTCACAGTGAGTTGTAGATTCTCTATAGCATGCAATGGTTCACTATGGCACTGCGAAATACATTTATATCAGCTTGAAAATCTACACAGTTCAATTTACATTGAAAATAATATTAAATTAATTTTTATCTGTAGAAAACCACTTAAAATATTAAAACTATGAAAGACAATCATTTAAAAATTTTACTGATTTTAAAATTGCATTCAACCATTAACTGATAACTTACTTCGTTTGAAAAAAACCAAATAATATAAATGTTTACATTTGTTATTTCATCTCTAAATATGTTGGTACATTGACTAACAAGGTAATTATAGTTATTTTAATATTTCTATATAAATTTTTGCACCGAGTGTGTCAAAGCTTTTGAGTACCTCAAGCTACCGGCTGTATCTCTCTTAATTTTATATCTATTGGTTTTAGTTGAGCGAAATGAGTTTCAGCCATACCATAATATTAATAAAAACAAAATTTGTTTTTCTATTTTTACTCACCACATACAGAGCGCATAAACTTATGTAAGCGATAACACAAAATTTGTCGCACATTAACTACAAAAGAATCACAACTCAAAAGATTAAAATGTGGTCTTTTTTAATATAAAACAATTTACAGTAAACATTTTTATCGACTGTCGAATTTTTATTAGCATATTTTACAAAAAAAAAAAAAAAAAATAAAACAAATAATTTTTTCTGTCTTTGTTTAGTATATGGACATACTTGAAAAACAAAATAGTTTTTGATTCTCTTTATAATGTAAAATTTTCAAGTTGTGTCTATTTAGTGTTAGGGTGCGATATTTGCACAAACATACATATCATCGGGACAATTAGCTCATTTTTATTGAAATTTAGAATGACAATAAATTTTGCGAGTTCTCTGAGAGAAAATTTAATTATGACTCAGCACAATTTGAAAGCAATTCAAGAAATTTGTTTATAGGAGGTTTTATGAGTGATGCTTTGATTTTGAACCACCTCTCGCAAAAAAAAACTATAAATAAAGGCAGGCCTGTAGCCAATATTTTGGGGCTAAGACCCCCCATAAGGCTCAAAAAGTATTTAAAAATATTATTAGATATGATGAAGTTTAAATAAATTTTTTTTTAAAAACAGAACATATAAATAATTTTTTGGATATACAAAAAGAGATTCCCAATATTCCAATATTCGGATTTGATCCAGATATGATATGAACAGCTCATTTAACCCTCCGATGAGTGACAGTTCTGAACTTCACGGCAGTGTGAAAAGGTCCGTACGGACCTTTTTTGTAAATCATGTTTTTTTCATATAAAATTTTTTTTTTTTTTTTTTTTTTTGTTTTTATTGTTTATAACTAAATTCTACATACAAAAATAATTTTTTCAATTTTTTTAATTTTTTTTTTTTTTTTGCTTGAATTTTCTTAAGACTATTATAAAAAAGTTTAAAAATTATTGTTGTTGAGCGTGTACTTCTTGTCCCCCGCCCTGTGCGCAAGTGTTGCAGCGATGTAAAAGTGTGCTATGTTCTCCGCAAACAGCGTTGCAGCAGCCGAAGCAGTGTGCCCGCGTTTTCCGCTGCCGCCCGTACTCAGAACGGCAAAGGCGACATGACGGTCTACTTGACCTAGCCGCAAACGACGGTGCATTGCCTTCCATCGGTCTTGGTAATACCTGAAATGAAAAGAAAAATAAAAAACAAATAAATATATATTCTATTCTTGAATTTGAAGATGTTTTTCTTACCCTGACATCGAATGCTTCCATCGCATTGCGTATCCTTGGATATGAGGTTATATGGTTGTTCAGGGCACGTTCTTCGATATTTGGTGTGGCCAATTGTTTCGTTAGCAGTAACAAGAACGACCGCCGTCTGTCACTCCTTTTTATAGGCTTCATTTCGTTGTAAATCGTAAAAGCAGCAAATGCAGCGACGTCCAGCATATTATAAAACATGGCCAACGGCCATCGTTGTGTTGCTCTTTTGCAGCTGTAAGTGCCTAGCATTTGATCCATGGTATCAACGCCGCATTTGTTGGCGTTGTAATCTAATATGGCATAGGGCTACCGCTTCTCGGTTTGCTCGTCAACGAGGCAGGTGTAGTGCATTGTGGGGATTTTTCGGCACGTATGAGCATAACGCTATATCCCCTTCGTTGAACCCAAATAATGTACTATTGATGGTGCGCTTCGGGTTCTTCTTGAACTCCTGTGGAATGAATGTTTTGTTGTAGCGCACTGTACCAACATATGCGGTCTTCCTCCTCAACAAAATACGCGCCAAGTCAAGAGTGGTAAAGAAATTATCCGCGTATATAGTACGGCCAGCATCTAAATATTTTTCCACAAGATCCAGCACTACGTTCTGCCCTTGGCTTATCTCCCGTTTATTTACTGGTTTATTGCTAGTAGTATAAAATTAGAATATTGTGCATTTCCTTGAAAGCAATAAAGTTCATGTCTTCGAATTTTTCTTAGAATTTTTTGTTTTTACCATCATCCCTAATGTCTTTGAGTTTAGGTCTTTGTGTTCAGAACAAGCAAATTATGTGTTGAAACAATAAAAAAATTATAATGATGCCCAAAAACATGCATTTATTAGTGAAATTCAGTACAAGGTCCATACGGACCTATTCACACGTCCGCGTACTATTCTCACGAAAACCTCAATAACTAAAGTAATGATCCGATCGGCTTGATTTTTTTTCCAAAAGATGCGCAACAAAATACTCTTGGAATACAGAGTAACTTTGGGGGGGCGGGGGGGGTTGTAGTGGCCGAAGTAGGAGTAATTTCAGTTTGAAAAGGCAAAAAGGTCCCTAGGGACCATCTCACTCATCGGAGGGTTAAGGAAGCACTATCAATATCTGATCAGTTGAATGCCAGGATTTCTCAAACTATCCTTGCTAATCGATTAAGGATTACGATTACTGTAATCGTAATCGCGAATTTGTCTCTGTTCGGGCCTATTAACATACTTCCTAAAATTGTATCTTTAAATAACTCTGTATGTATTGATTTGTACTTGGGTAAAAAGCTGCTTGAATACTTCTTAAAAATGTGTCATTGAATAAGGCTTTTATTTATTTATTTTATTTATTTATTTGAAATTAATTATTCATTGTACAATAAGATTTCTCTTTTAATTAGTACAAATATGGTTAAGTATTAATAATGAGTTCAAAAATTATAATTCATCTTAACAACTAGAGATTAAAACAAAAATATAATGTAAATAATATTAATAATGCAAAGGTAACTAATGTAAGGATTACATAATATTTAATTATTAAGCAAAATAACTTCGAAATGCAGAAAGACAGATGTAGAGAAAGAAAGATGTGAAGATACACAAAGAGTTGTTAAAAAGCAGAAGAAAGGTGTTCAAAGAGCGAAGGCTTGAATGTGTTCGCGCTGCATATGCGTTTAAGACTAATAGGTAGCGTATTCCAAAGATGTATCACATAGAGAAAGAAATGTCGAGAGGTCAAGAGATACTTATGCCTGGGCAATATGAGCTGCTCTGTTCTTTGATTTCTACAAAACCTTGAAAGTTCAAATAAATAATCGGGCTCCTTTCTGTTTATAATTTTATGCAACAGTAGTAAAGTACGAAAATTTAACATATCGCTAAGGTAAAGTCCGGTTATTTTCTTTGAATCAGAAGATATATGGCAACGTCTATTAATACCAAAAACAAACCTATCACAACTTTTAAAAGACACCGTCAAGTTTCTAAGTAAATCAAAATCTAACTTTGCAAACAATTTGCAACTAGAGAAAATTAGGGGCAAAACAAATGATTTGGCAAGCCTTAGTTTAACAGCAGTTGGCAAGTACTTGGTGGTAGGACTAAGTCCACGTAGCGCCCCATAAATTTTAGATATTACATTATTTATGTGGGCGTTCCATGTAAAATTGCTATTTAAATATATGCCAAGATTTTTAATGCTATCAATATATTCAATGGCGGAATTGTTTAAGTAAAGTGGTAGCAACTCAGTTTTATTCCGACGTCTGTTGATAATCAAAGTCTTGGTTTTATTAGGATTTAGTTTGAGATCGTTGTTTTCTGACCAACAAAAGATTCTGTCTAGCTCTAAATTAAAATTATGTACTGTTTGACCGAGTAGCGACTTCGGAAAAAGTTTATACATTTGTATGTCATCCGCGTAGATGTGATGCTCACAGGTTAAAAAGCAGTCAGCGATGTCATTTATAAACATCATAAACAACAGTTGTCCTAAAACAGAACCTTGAGGAACGCCACATGATACATTCATGTTGGAGGAGTTTCTATTATTGTAGTGAACATACTGTGTACAATTGCAGAGGTATGACGACAACAAGTTGCATAGCGAGGTGGTAAAAGAGAACTTAGATGAGAGCTTTTCAATCAGTTGCTGATGGTTGATGCTATCGAAAGCTTTAGAAAAGTCCAAAAAAAAAACAACTAGACCGCACATATTATTATCCAATCCTGCCCGAATGTCTTCACATACTTTCAACAGTGATGTAGTACAACTACGACCATTTCGAAATCTTGACTGATGTTCAGTCAAAAGACTATTATATTCTAAATAAGGTTTATTTTGTTTGCTAATCAATATCTAAAAAACTTGAAATGGGAGCTGAGAAATGGGAGTATGGTGATTGGTCGGAACTCAGAATTATTTTTCGGTAGTGGTAATATTTTTGCAATTTTCCAGAGAGTCGGAAATGTAGAGGTTGTAATGATTGAGTTAAAAATATGGGTTATATGATGCAAGATGACAGGAAGAAGTATTTTGATTTAATTTGCAAAACAACTTCCCCTACACTGACCAAATCTACTCCAGAGATCGCAAAAATTGATTCTGGAAAACTTTGAAAGACAATATTTTGTGAAACACTATTGCAATTTCTAAATGGCTGAATGAATTGCTTCTTAAGATTATCAAGATTAATATTTTCGGGAGGTATATGTAAATTTCCCAGTCGAGCGGATATTTTTCCAAAAGGAAGAGCTCGAACTACAGTGGGTAAATTTTCTTTCGTAGTGAAGCTTTTTATTCTTACGAATCAGAGCAGTAACTACATTGCGTACACATTTGAAATTATTGTAAAAAACAGCACATTTATATTTTTTCCACTTATCATAAAATAAATCTGTTTTATCAATAAGTTTCAGCACCTCACTAGTAATCCATGGAAATTTACCTAAGAAATAGTAAAAGATAATGAAATATTCAAGTCCTTTTAAAGTAAAGCTCGAGTAATCTACTTTAAGGGCCTCTGGGACTTTTTCAAAGAAAAAAATACACCTTTTTAAAAATTTATATTGTAAGTTTTTTTGTAACTTAGACCAAATTTGTTTTTTATATTATTAAAGTATAACTATTCAAAATTTATTCCTAAAATTTTGGTCTAAAAATATTCGTTTATAAGTTAGAAAAGAGGAATGCCGCGAAAGACCTTAAAATTTGGGGTGAGCAAGATGTCTGGAGGCTGGTTCTTTTGAAAAAAAAATTATTTCGGTTTAGTAAAGAGTTCTGGGGCATTTAATCGTTCGATTTTTTATTTTTGGTATATATTTTTTGATTTATGACCTAAAACGATCTTAATTTCGTCCACAAAAAATAAAAATTTCTTTCTACGCCTGCCGTTTTGTCAGTAATCAACGATTAAACACCAAAGAACTTTTTAATAAACCGAAAAATTTTATTTTTTTTTTTTAGATCAAACAGTCTCCAGATATCGCGCCCACCGCAAATTTAAGGTTCTCTTCCTTATCGACGAATATTTTTATACCTACATGTCAAGGATAAATCTTGAATAGTTATACTTTAATAATGTAAAAAAGTTTCGGTCTAAAATAAAATAGAGCTTCAAAAAGAAATGTTTAAAAAGTTGTCTTTTTTTCTTCTAAAAACTCCCTGAGGCCCTTAATATAATGCATTTTTAAGTTGAGTTTTAATAATTAGGTTCAATTGTTTGCGTGGCAGCAAAAAGAAAAAGTAATTAGCTAGAATTAGATATTTAACAAGAAATTTTTAAGAAGCTTTGTGGTAGAGGACGAACGCCCCGTTGAAATACGTACAATTCTAAAAATTTCAGCTCAATGTGCATAAAACTGAGTGAATACAAAACTAAAATCTGCATTTTGGGTAAATTTTTTTTAAAGGTTTTCACAACGAATAAGGCATCAGGCATCAGAGTCAGGCAAAAATTTTATAGTGCAGCTTCCAGCAATTTGGCATTCATTGAATATATTTTTTTGTTTTAATTTTTTATTTTTCGTGGCTCCAACGAACTAGGCGTAATTGACTTTGTGAAAAGCCAATATTACTGAGTGGTACATAATTTTGCACAGATCCTGAAAACTTGAGAGTACCGAGCTTCACAAAAAAGCTCAAAATTCACACAGTTTCAGAATGGGTGTCGCAATGGGGTATTCAAAATTTACAATCTTAAAAAATCTCTTTGGTGGAAATGTTTTTGTGTTATGTGTTTTATAACTCTAATAATTTATCAATTATTAAGACATAATTTTTAAGCAAAACCACAACACCCTGTATATAGTAGTAATCACACACCTGCATAAAGTGATAAAGCAGATATTCTTCAAATTTTTTTTTTTTTTGATGCATACTTTTGGTGAAAGTAAGCTTTCTTGAAAATAGATCAAAGATTTTTACTACTTATGTTGTGCTAGTTGTGGTTCTTCTATTTTTACAGTCCGTCTTAGTTTCAGCTGTTTGTTGATATTAGGCCGAAACAAATAGAAAGCATGCACGCATTAAAGCATCTGACGTTTAAGTTGAAAACAATGCTATGTATGTCCATGTATGCTTGCTATGTGTTTCAAAAAGCATGCTTCAAAAGCAACGATGCATGCATGCTTTCTATGTGTTCCGACCTATTGAACTATGGCAACATGAAGATTTTTTGTGTGTTAATTTTTTTCTTGTTTCAGTTTTGAAACAATCGAAAGTCAAAATTTTATTTCTCAATAGTGTCTTTACTTTTCAAATATGCATAAAAAATCAAAACTTTTCATTTCTTCGTTTTTTGTCTGACAACAATTAAAATTTGTAGCAAATCGGATAGATGAAGTGTGAATCGAATAGATGAATATATTTCCTCTTTTTTTGAAGCCGGTGTTAAGACTTTGACTTGGACAAGTTCCAATATAGGTATGCTTAGATTTGCTTAGGCTTGAATCCTTATACTGAAAATAATACGTTCCCATTTCTAAACATCTTAGTAAATAATCGTAGCCTTTTTATAGTTAATAATACTATAAATATGCTTATGCATAGTAAAATAATCGTATTTTTTTTTAACTCAGTGGATCACAAAACAAAAGAATTTTTATGGTATAGAGCTGTGGCAATTAATGTATCAGGCTTGATTTTATATCAGTAGTTTTTTTTTTTTTTTTTTTTTATACATGCAATAATAATAGAGTTCAGCTACTACAGCTATATCGCACTTCCTCAGCATTAACCCATCTAAAGCCACTACCCAGTAATCATTGATAATATCAATGTTATGGATAACCGTGACCACAAACAAGTTAATGTGGGAAAAATTTACCCACCAATAAATGGGTTGGGCTCAGGGACAACACAAGACATAACAACTAACCATGCGTATATATAGATCTAATTACACAACTAATTTTAATCTACTTTTGATTTGACCTTTTGACAAATTAACATCAAAAACGCTACAATTGTTAACAAAGGAACTCATGCGACTTAAAGGAGCAGTAGCCATATAATTTGTTCTACTAAATGGCAAATAAATTAAGTTGTTAGCGTTTCTACTGCTTCTACGGTTAGTGTTAAAATTTATGTGAGAAAGAAGTTCTGGAGAATCGAATACACCTGTAATGAGCTGGTGTAAATATACGATATCTGCCGATTTCCTTCGATCACCTAAAGACTGCATTTTTAATAGTTTTAAACGATCCTCATAAGGAGGAAGGTCTAATATGTCATTTCCACTTAAGCCCCTTAGAGCAAACTGAACAAAACGTTTTTGGATTCTTTCTATTCGATCAACATGCACATTGTAACTTGGGGACCAAACTTTACTTGCATACTCTAAGTGAGGACGCACGATTGCATAATACAACGTTGTAGTTGTAATCATGCTATTAAATTCTTTGGCCCAGCGTTTTACAAAACCAAGCATTGAAGATGCTTTTTTACAAATATTATCAATATGAATGTTAAACGACAGCTTAAAATCCATGCATATACCTAGGTCTTTGACGGTGTCTACACGACTCAAGGCAGTATCTTTAATCTTATAATCAAATATAAAATTATTCCTTTTTCGCGAAAAGGTCATAGTTTGGCATTTATCTGAATTTAAAAACATATTATTTTTAGAACACCAAACTTCAAAGGATTTTAGATCAGACTGGAGTAGATCTGAATTATCTCTAGAATTAATCGTTCTGTATATTTTCATATCATCGGCATAAATTAGCAGATGAGAGTGTTCAATGACATGAGTTACATCATTGATAGCTAAATTAAACAGAAGAGGACCAAGGTGACTACCCTGAGGAACACCTGATCCAGCAATAAATTCAAAAGACAATGCACCTCGGAAACGTATTTGATAAGATCGCTCTACCAAATACGATTTAATCCAGTTCACAAAATATTGTGGAAATCCCATTAACTCAAGTTTAAATAAGATTAGATTGTGTGGTAGCTTATTAAATGCCTTACTAAAGTCAGTGTAAACACAATCGACCTGGTTACCAGAATCAATAGAATTTAAGCAGAATGTTGTAAAATCGAGAAGATTAGACACAGTGGATCTGCCATTCACAAAACCATGCTGACGAGTTGTTATGACTTCCCCACAGTGAATTTTCACCCGATCATACACCATCCGCTCAAAAAGTTTTGGAATCGATGAGAGCTTAGCGATAGGCATATAGTTACTAACATCGTTCCTGCAACCCTTTTTAAAAATAGGACTTATAAATGATTTTTTCCAAAAAAGTGGAAAATAACTTTCGTTAATAGATTTATTGAATAATAAAGAAAGTGGTTGACTCAAAACGGAACCGCATTGTGTTAACACTGCGGCAGGAACACCGTCAGGTGCAGCACCAAACTCCTCATCGATCGATCTAATATACATTAAAATATCCTCTGGAGTGAAGGATATATGCTCCAAAGATACTCTGGGTTCGGAATTCATATATTCAAAGTACTCTCCATCAGGATTAAAAGAATCTGAACAGAATGATTCTTTAAAAAGATTGGCGAAAAGGCCACAAATTTTGACGGGATTGTCAGTAAATCCCTCAGGAGTTCTAAAAGAAGAAGGAAATCCATCAGATTTCTTCTTTGTGTTTACGAATCCCCAAAATTTCTTTGGATCTGTCAATATTCTCAGCTTAACATTATCTAAATATTCGTGATATAATGTAGCTGAGCGATTTTCAAATTCCAGAAACAAACGTTTGTACGTTTCTAGGTCGTTTGAGCCTAAGCTACAGACGTATTTCTTCCATGCCCTATTCCTGTTGTTGCGAAGAGTCTTTAAATCCTTTGTGTACCACGGGTACGCAGAATTCCTCGCAAATTTGAGACTATAAGGTACTGATTGAGAAAACACAGCAAAGAGTTCCATATAAAAAAAATGTATGGAGTCATCAAGGCAATTTACATTTATATATTCTAAAATTGCATTAAGCTTACCATGAAGCACTGAACTGAACTGATTCAACTTCAAAAAGTCAGCATTTTTAAAATTGAATTCATAAAGCTTATCTGCTGAATTAGAATTTACTATATTTGCTCTGTCGGATTTGTACCAAATACTCAATGGTGGATGATATTCATCAACAGTAGTTAGAGCATGAATGGCCCTCTTAACAACAACATTGTTACTGTCTGTAGTTAAGACCAGGTCAAGAAGTCTTTCAAGACTATTATAAATACAACTCACTTGTTGTAAGTCTGAACATATATTATCAACAAATATATGTGCTTGGCGGGTCTTCGAATTAGATGCACAATAGTACGTATCATCGTCAGAAGAATGCCATTTTAAATCAGGTAGATTAAAATCGCCCAATAATAAAATGTCGTCATTAACGTCAAGTAAATCGATTATGTAATCTATGCACTCCGCAAGGCTTGCATAGACCTCTACACTACTCTTAGGAGGAACATATGCATTAATAACATATACATTAGAGTTACAATGTAAATTAAGGTTTTCGAAATAAAAACACTTGATTTAATTGGCACTATGTGCCAGTGTAATAACTTTATTGGATGCTCTTCTTAGACTAACTTAAACAACTCCAAATAAACTTATTATATCTTCCTATACTTGTCGCTTCAGCTGCGCTTTTGTCGTTGATATTGTTGTTGGACTTTTAGCTGCACCTTAGTGGTTGTTGCTATTGTTCTTGTATTGCCTGCACTGCTATTGTTGTTGTTGTTGTTGTACCGGTTGAATCTGCTGTTGCAGCGCTGCCGTTATTTTTGGCTTGCTGCTGTTATATTTTGTTGGCTCAGCATTTGGCTTATGTGGGAATGGAATATGCGGCAAAATTGACAAATTGTCACGTACCATCCTCGTATTACAACTGGAGCGGATACGTGTGTTAACTTCTCCCCCCGTTAAGAGGAGCCGTCCCCGGTTTCTTTTAAAACTCTTTCTAAGGCTATGACGTTGTTAATCTTCTTGCGACGTTTTGTGATTAACAAAACTATAACAATGATTACGACTGTTACTATCGAAGAAATGAAAATTAGTAGCCATTGCGTAGATTGTTGATGGATTAGTTCTTTCAGGCTGGCAATATGGCCAATGTTTTTTATATTAACTTCATGCAAGTACGGAAGTGATAACAGCGTAACATGTTCCGTGATATTGACAAATTTAACTGATGCGGGTTGAGGGTGTGAATGACTGATTTTCTTCCAATTCGTAAAAGTTGTACCGTTTATGGTTATTTCACTTTCGAAAGTTACAAGAAGGGTTCCATGCATCAAGATTGCTGAGTTATTTCCTTCCTGTATCTCAGCTGTCTGATCATTCACAATTACTAGTCCATCATCGATCTCTTCAACTGGTGTTATATGGTACGCCGAAGTGGTCTTGCAGGTTGCGAAATTATTGTTCAGTAATTGTCGCACGCAGGAGTTTCCTTTTAGAGGTTGGCAGAATGTGATTGTGGCTGCATCTCTGCAATTTCCGAGAGGTTCATGTAATATTTTGCAGTTGGCAACGGTATTTGTCTCTAACATTAGGATCTTATGTTTACTTATTACAGGCAATATCTTAATTTTACTACATATTTCTTCAATTTTTGGATACTTGATTACGAAATGGATACTATTGCTATCTTGGAATATTTTCTGTTTTGAAATACTTAAAATATCACTTATACTAATATTTGCAAAGTGTTCCGCGATTAACAAATTTTGTATTTCAGTACTATCTAGTATAATAGGATTTATTACATTAACTTTTCCAAGAATGACCGAATAGATGGTATCCTCAATACTCGTTATTATGGCCTTGTTTCTGGCTATAGCTAGTTCGAATAGGTGTCCGGTATCTATTTCTTTTTTTATTGTAACATTGAGAAGCTTGTTTACCGTCTTTGTTAATTGGTTAATTCTAATCTGCATTTCGGTATTTATAAGGACCTGTCTTTCATTAGCCTCTATTAAAGCTTCCTCCTTAGTGGCCACCTGATTAAAATCATCGAAATCTGGGGTGCCAGCAATGTATTTTAGTGCCGTTCCCAAAAAATTGATGCTTCGCGATTGTCGATGGTGGATTCTGAGCGCGCTAAGTAGGTTAAAGATCTGATCCACATCTGCTTTAAGTAATTTTCTCATGTGCGACTGTGGGAAGTGGTCGAGTAAGTTTTCGGTATCATGGGCTATGGTTTCATAATCGGTCAGGTTTGTTCTATGCAGTAGGAACCCGTAGCTATTGTAAACAGCCACTGCTCCATCGGTTATCGGAATGTAGTGTGAATCGGTGTAATTCAAAAATTTGGCTCGTTTCGCTTGAGCGATTGCCAGTATAAAAAGCCTGAAAATACAAGAATATTACCTTATATTACTTTTATGGACCTCTTTACCCTCAATCAATAAAGTAGTTCCTAAGTCTTTTTCAACTACTTTTTCGATATAGAGCTTTGTAAATTTGTTCCCTATTCTTCTATTCGTTTTAACATAAACCTTTTCCCCTGGTTCGAACTGTCTAGTTTTTTTTCCAGAATTGAGTCTCTGCAATTCTGCGTGTTGCGCTTTAGCTATTCTTGATTCGATTTCTTTTCGCAGAGCTTCGGGCATAGAATGGACAATATCTATCGGTCGTTTATTTGTGGTAGAATGAATTGTCCTGTTGTATTTCGCAGTGGCGAGTAGAATTAAGTCAATCGTGTCGTTTATACCTTGTGTTAATTTTGTACATCTGGCTATTTCTGAAAGCGTACTGTGGAATCGCTCAACCTGTCCGTTCGTAGTGCTATGATGTGGAGGTGTTGTAAATATGTTTATCCCAAAATGGTCTCTTACTAGCGAGCTAATTGTATGTGAATGAAAAGATTTTTCATTATCACAGACAATTGTCTTGGTGTCCTTGAAAAAATTTAAAATTTGTAGTATGGGTTCTTTAATGTCAACTATTGATCTGGAATTTATTGCCGAAACTATGGCAAATTTTGAGAATTTATCAACACAAGTTAGAAAGTGTTGATTGTCAGTAGAGTAGATGTCGATGTGCAAAATTTCACCAGGCCTTTGAGGTAAGGGTGTTTTGCCAATCTCCGGGTTCGGAGGGTGACGCTGATACTTTGCCTCCCTACAGATTCTACAATTTGAAGTTATTTCTTTTAGGCTCTTACGCATGTCAGGGAAATAGTAATCGTCCAGAACTTGTTTAAGGTTTTCTTGCACCGAACGATGGGCTCTATTGTGCTCCGCTTGCAAGATTTCCCTTTGGTCATTTTTATTAAAGATGTCTGTCACCTGCTTTGCTGCACGTAGGAATTTAACAGCAGGGAACATTGAGATAACTTTATCCTGAATCTTGGCCAAGGTAGGTAGGTCACACAATACTCCGTTGACTACGTTGGGATTGACGCATGACCTAAAAGTCTTCAGAAGATTATCTATATTGGAAAAAACAATACGATGTCTAACTTGGGATTTGAAAAGTATTTTTGACGTAGTTGTTTCAGTATTTCCTTCTTCTAGGATAAGCTGATTTCTGAAACAGTTTATGGGATTCTCAACAGTGGGAATTGTTTTTGTCAGTGACTCCTCACTGTGGACCGTGTTTGATGAATTGCTAGAGTTTCCTAAAGCATTGATATGTTGCCTCGACAAGGCGTCGGCTACAACGTTCGCCCTACCAGGTTTATAAAAGAATTTGGGTGAAAATTCCTCAACAAACGCTCTCCACCTTTTCAACTTTGAGTTAGGATTTTTATCTGATATAGCGAACGTGAGAGGCTGATGGTCAGTAAAAATACTCAACTGCTTAACACCATAAAGATAATTTCTGAGCTTTTGTAAAGCCCAAACTATTGCGAGCAGTTCACGTTCATTAGTTGCGTAATTCTCTTCAGTCGAAGAGAGAGTCCTGGAAATCATGGTTATAGGCCGTCCCTCTTGAGAGAGAACTGCTCCTAAAGCATGTGACGATGCATCTGTGGTTAGTTCGAATGGCTTTTCGTAATCAGGATAAAGTAGAAGTACGTCCTCTGACGCCAGTATTTCCTTTATTTTGCTAAAGGCTTTTTGTGCTTCTTGATCGAAATCTATCCGAACGTTTTTTGATTGGTTAGCACCAATATTTCCATTTTCGCCTCGCAAGTATCTTGTTAGCGGTTTAGCAATTAACGCATAGTCCCTGATAAATCGTCTGTAGTAACCAGACAATCCAAGAAATGATCTTAAGCCTCGGAGTGTCTTAGGAACCTCGTAATTAATGATATCCTTTACTTTGTCCGGACAGGTTTTCAGCCCGTTCTTGGAAACAACGAAGCCAAGGAATTCCACCTCTTCTTTGAAGAATTTTGTTTTTTCTAGTGAAATCCTCATGTTAGCTTCAAAAAGTTTCTTCAAGACACGCCTTATATCCTTCGTATGTTGTTCATAGCTAGAGGAGAATATAATTACGTCATCTATGTAAACGTGACAACTTTTGCCTATCTCGTCCCTAAGAATGTCGTCAATTGCTCGCTGAAAAATGCTTGGAGCATTTTTCAATCCAAATGGAAGTCTACAGAACTCGTACTTGCCGTTATTGACAGAAAAAGCTGTCTTTTCTCTGTCACGCTCAGCGAGATTTATCTGGTGGAAGCCAGACTTGAGATCTAGAGTAGTAAAGTAGGAAGATTTCCCTAAATTTGAGAGAATAACCGAGGTGTCCGGAATCGGGTACCTGTCGCTTGTTGTTTTTTCATTGAGTTTCCTAAAGTCAATGACCAAACGCATTTTACGCTCTCCTGTCTCAGTGGTTCCTTTCTTGCCTACGACCCATATTGGATTGTTATACGGAGAGCGAGAAGGCCTAATGATACCGTCTCGTAGTAGTTCGGAAATTTCCTTATTCACAAACTCGGATGCGGCTATTGGGTAAGGATAGGACTTGGAGTAAACTGGTTGGTCATCGTTTGTTCGGATTGTCGCTACGATATTGGTATTATAGGGCAAGGCTTCATTTGGATCTGCAAAAACTCCTGCCTGTTCTTTGATAATGAGAGAGACTTGTTTTTTGTGATTTGGGTTTGATAAAATATTGTTCACCTCGCGGCAAAAAAAATACAAGAGGGCTTCCCGTTTATTATTGTAGCAAATCATTCCTTTTTTCATATCAAGAGTCGCACCAATTTCCTTGAGAAAATCGAAACCGATAATGCCATCGAATGTTTGGAGTGACGGAAGAATAAAAAACTGAGCGTTTGTGTCGAAAATATTCATGGTGCACTTTCTTTGGATTTTTTCGGTACCGTGAATTGATTTAACTAGGAATGGATTTTCAATATGCTTGACACCTTTGAGGGTTTCTAAATTTGTAATGTAATTCTTTGCGGCACCCGTATCTATTAAGAATTTTAATTTCCTCCCTGCCAGTGTTCTGGTGACGTAGGGCAGGAGGGATCCTGTTCTAAAAAATTAATCTCGTCCGTTGCCTCAATCTCCTCGTCCTCTGGGATATCGCCGTCGTCGTCTCCATCTTCGTCCTCGTAATCCCCGGGGAAGTAGAGGTTTTTGGCA
Source organism: Coremacera marginata (assembly GCA_914767935.1). Classification (NCBI taxonomy): domain Eukaryota; kingdom Metazoa; phylum Arthropoda; class Insecta; order Diptera; family Sciomyzidae; genus Coremacera; species Coremacera marginata. The sequence goes on along the minus strand of OU612044.1, from coordinate 177,104,146 downwards.
ACATAAAACCCGGGTGTGTCCCGGTCATCGCGTCCGCGCTGCCTCAAATGGTTCACACGTTGTAGCTTATTGGCTGGCAATCTATCGCTCTCAATAGGTCTTTTCGCTGGTCGGATAGCTTGAGGATTAGGGCTTAGGAAGGGATTTCTGTTGAAGTTTGGCGCAGTGTTGCGGAACAGTCCCTCTGGCTTATTGTGCCTAAAGCGGGATGACGTTGGGTCTGTGTCCATAGGCACTGGTCGAGGATACGCGTTCGTTACTCTTCGATAGTGGGGTGAATTATGAGGGCCATAATTATTAAGTTTTGTGAAAGTACCCACTTGGTTTCGATTTGGGCTTATAAATGCCTGTGCGAAAAGGGATCGTGCATGGTTTGATTCAAGCTCTTGGGCAAGAGCTAGAGCTGTTGGCATGTCTGTCGGTCTGGAGGAGAAAAGAATGTCACAGAGGGGTTTGTTAAGTCCCGAGATGAACACTCGAAGGGCGTCTTGTCGGTACTTATTATTAAGGGAGTTTATTAGTTCCGTATTACCGTAATGTGTCATAATATTTTTGTTTACTATTAATGACAGTTTCCGTTCCACGTCGTCGTAGAACTGGGAGATTGTGCGTTGCCCTTGCCTTAAGGTAGACATTTCCTGCTCTACCAGGTAGATGGGCCTCTTGTCGGCGTAAGTGAAGTCTAGACGAGCGATTATGGCGTGAAAATTTAAAATGGTATTGAAGGATGACAAAACCATATTTGCCGAGCCCACCACCTTATTTCTCAAAATGGCAACCGCCTGGTAGTGCTTGGAACTACCGTCAAATTCCTCAAAAAGTTTATACGCAGCATGGGCAGCCTGCCTCCATGATACGTAGGTGGCTCTATCGCCACCGAACTCCGGTAGTGATTTTATAAGATCGAGTGATTCCTCACATCTGACGGTCGGGTCAATTGTTACTGGTTCGTATTGCGTAACGGTGGTCGGTGTTTCTAGGGTTTTTAATCTAGCGGTCAACTCGTCGACGGAACCCTGGAATTCTCGTCTTGTTTGTTCCGTTGCAGCCCTTATTGCGGCATTAACGATGGCTTGAAGAGCTTGAGGATCCATCTCAATCGTTACAACTTTCTTTATTACTAACTATTTGTTATCTTTATTTTCAGATTCTAGGTTTTCTTCAACAGTTAATTGACTGAGATTTAGTAAAAGTACAAGGGTTTTTTCTTCAAAAAAAACTTTTTAATTAATTTAAAATTTTTCTAATTAATTCAAAGACATACAAAACATCTGGAAGAACTCAATTCTTAAGTAAACATTCACTTACATATAAAATATTCTACTCATCATTTCTTAAAATCTCGATTGCTTCGGTGGGTGCAACAAATACGGGATATTCTCTGCAGCTGCGGCAGTAATTGACTCCTTCGTGAATTAACGAACGTTTTTCCTTTCTCGTTTCAGGTAGGTACTGGAAGGTTTTTTCCAATTCAGTTCTTTTCAGAAAAATTTTAGATATTTTTCACTTGTTTTTTCCAGTATTGAAAAATTAAGATTTTTTCACTTCAGTTTTATTTTTCAGAAGATTTTAGATTTTTTTACTTCAGTTTTTTAGTATAGAAAAATTTAGATTTTTTCACTTCAGTTTTATTTTTCATTAGATTTTAGAATTTTTTACTTCAATTTTTTCAGTATAGAAAAATTTAGATTTTTTCACTTCAGTTTTTTCATTAGATTTTAGAATTTTTTACTTCAATTTTTTCAGTATAGAAAAATTTAGATTTTTTCACTTCAGTTTTTTCAAAAAAGAAAAATTTAGATTTTTCCACTTCAGTTCGTTTTTCAGGAGATTTTGGATTTTTTCCACTTCAGTTTTTTCAATATAAAAAATTTTACGTTGTTTTTTTCCAATTTAGAAAATTTTTACGCTGTTTTTTTCAATATAGAAAATTTTTAACGCTGTTTTTTTTCAATATAGAAAATTTTTAACGCGAGTTCGAGCTCACTGGCCACTTTCAATTTTCCTTTTTATAAAGAATTTTTTTAGTGGCCCCACGTTGGGCGCCAATTAAGGTTTTCGAAATAAAAACACTTGATTTAATTGGCACTATGTGCCAGTGTAATAACTTTATTGGATGCTCTTCTTAGACTAACTTAAACAACTCCAAATAAACTTATTATATCTTCCTATACTTGTCGCTTCAGCTGCGCTTTTGTCGTTGATATTGTTGTTGGACTTTTAGCTGCACCTTAGTGGTTGTTGCTATTGTTCTTGTATTGCCTGCACTGCTATTGTTGTTGTTGTTGTTGTACCGGTTGAATCTGCTGTTGCAGCGCTGCCGTTATTTTTGGCTTGCTGCTGTTATATTTTGTTGGCTCAGCATTTGGCTTATGTGGGAATGGAATATGCGGCAAAATTGACAAATTGTCACGTACCATCCTCGTATTACAACTGGAGCGGATACGTGTGTTAACTTGTATAACTTTAACGCAAATTAGTTCAATATTAGAAGAGCAGGGAATGTCAGTTCTCTGAAGATTGGAAAATTGTGGTCGCTGGCAAATTAAACATATTTGTGTTATTATTTCTACATTCGGTTTGTCGTTATGGAAATATTCTAGATCCGGGCCATAATAGTATAATATAATTATTCAATTAATTGTTTTTCGAACACATCAAAGTATAGTCCCCAGTCGTTTCCCTATATCCTGAAAGAAAAGCCAAACAACCCATTATTATTTGCATTATTAAAATTTCCGAGTTAAAAAAATGCAGCCAATACAAGAACTTAATAAGCAAGTTCATAGAGTAAAATAAGCAACATTCCCCTGGATTATAAAACAGTCCCCTTAATCCAAATTATACAAAATTTTTTAAAACTCCCAAAAATGCAAGGAAAAGACAATTATTTTAATTATTAGTTAATATATTCTATTTACATTACTTCTTCATTTTCGATATAAATATGTTGTGGACAGTATTGTATGGACTACTTTTCAATTAGCAGAGAATGACCTATGCATAGATACCGTAACTAAAAATATGTGATTCGAAAAAATTTAATGCCTTAAAATAAAAAAAATCAATCAGAATTTAAGCTATTATAATAAATTTTCGTTGTAATAAATTAATTCGTTTCATTGCATTACTTGTATGAAGTTGTTTAGACAAGCAGCAACATTGCAGCAACATTGTCAGGTAGTAGAAGAATGCATTATATATCTATATGTAAACACGTCAGAGTGATGGTAATAAAATTTATGAGTTTTTAATTGAAACAATTACAAGATTACTTAGTTTTCAAACAAAACTAACAACAATAAAAAAAAAATTGATCAACAACAACAACAATGCAGTGATGAGTGTCTGGCGTTAGTGCAACATACAGCTGTTGGCAGTGTGCCATCGACACTGACAGCGTAGTCGAACAACATGACAAAGTTGTTGTTTTTGTTGCTGCTGTTGCTGATTGTAAATGATAGATATGGTTGCGGGTGAGGCTGGCGTTAATGGTGACGTTGATGCTGTTTATGCGGTAAGCCTGTAAGCTACACATGCTGTTGTTGCAGTCAATATCTAGAGCAAACATGTTGCCAGCATGCCAACAACAGTTGCTGTATTGTTGGTCAAATAGCCTCAATTACAAAACAATTGTTAGGTGCCTAAAAGTATGCAAATGTTAAAGGTTCGACTTGCTGCTGTTGAGTGCTGCTCGCTCAACGCTCTGCTGAGCATTAAGTTGCAACTATTGTTGTTGTGCCAACAATGATGATGTAGTGTTTTTTGCTATTGTTGTTGTTACTGCTGCTGTTATAAAAGTAAAATCACACAACAACTCATCACAAACGTCATAAATAATCAAATGTTTCGCTCTATTTTTCATTGCAGCCTTTTAATAGAGGTAAATCTGCATACCTGCAGCTAACACACACGCTGCTACAAACTCACAGAGTGTTGCCACCAACCAATAAAACATTGGCAACTTACTCGCACACTTGCATCCACTCACTCACAATTTGAGGTACATTTCAATTTCACGCTCGTTGCGAAATTAGACGCTAATTAAATTTACATTTTCACCCTTACGACCATTCACCGGCTTCATGGTTGGTGTTGACTTTCATTGCAGCTCCGGTGTTGCTAGAATTTTGCCAAAAATTTCGCACAGTTCCTGTTGTATTTTTGTTCTATTGTATTGCGTTGTTAATGAGTTGCCAGACCTCAAAATTAGTTTTCATTGCAATTGAAGCTGGTCTTGCACTGTTGGACTTTCGGCACTGTAGACCAACACCACCATCACCACCACCACCACTAGTGCTCACCATATGTTGGTGACATTTTCAAATTCTTACGGTTACATTTAGTCAGTGTATAGCTTAGTTTTGCGCAGCAGCACCATTTGAGGTTGTTGTGCTTTTTATTGCTCCGACTGTATTTAAGTTATGCACCAAGTTTTTTAATTGCAGCGCACTATAGTTAATGTTAAAATGCAATTGGTTCCAAAAGCTAATTTAATGATACATTTTCAATTTGTCTGGCGCCTTTTGTTATTCGCAAATAATATTCTTAACAATACCTCCAAGAATAGATTACAAAATGTTTAATCTTAGAAACAATATTAAATACTCTACACTTTCTTATTTAATTGAAAGCAAAAATTGCTCTATTTATTAATAGATAACTTTTTTCGTTATGGATCATGGTAAAAAGTAGACTGTAAGAAAATTTTAGAAATTTTTGTAATAACTTAGTTAAATACTTGCTGCGCATATTTAAAGAAAATCGATCAATTTTAAAAAAATCGAACTTATTCTTAATACTCAGCTTTGGACTATCTGTTATCTATATTTATCTATAGTTATATTATAGATATATCTATAGTTATATTTTTACTAGTTGGGTGGGTGAACACTACGTTAAAAGCGGTCACTGAATCGGAATCCGTTGTCAGGAATTTAAAAATTATGTATTATGGTATCATAGGGCAGCCGCCCTTCATTTTAAATTTTTACGAATTCAAAATTTCTTTTTTTTCATAGGGCTGCCACCTAAATTTTTAATTTTTACGAATTCGGTACTGGAGCGAACATAAACTAAAAATGGGTCACTGAATCCGAATCCGTCGCCAGAATTTAAAAGTAACACAATTTTTTTTCCATAGGATTGCCAACTAAAATTGTGTTCTTTTTGCGTATTCGGTGATAGGGCGAACTCTGGGTGAAAATGGGTCACTGAATGCGAATCCGTTATCAGAATTTTTGTTTTATAACGGATAGTTTTTCAAAACTATGTATTTTTTTTACCATAGAGTTGTCACCTACATTTTTTCTTTTTAACTAATTTGGTGCTGGCGAAGACTAGGTAAGAACTAGTTGCTGAATCCAAACCTGTTATTTGAATTTAAAAATTATATAGTTCTCTTACCATAGGGATGCAAGCTAATTTTTTTTTACTTTTACGAATTCGGTGCTGGGGCGAACACTAGTTTAAAATGGTCACTGAAACCGCATCCGTTATCAGAATTTAAAAATTCTACAGTTTTTCATCAAAGGATTGACACTAAATTTCTTTTTCATTTCGCTGGTGAAAGCCAAAACACCAAAATTCTTTACAATTTTTAAAAAAGCCCTACCGCTACAATTCATATACAATTCAGCTACTAGCTTTTCTGAATACAAAAACTTCGCAGACAGTTTCATCTACACATACATAGCTCTATATATGTAAGCCTGTTAAAAAAGTGCTTGGCAAAGCGGGCGGGCGTTCAGCTAGTTGTAGTATATGTTTGAGATACTTTTTTTAATTGGCTTTATCGTCTTCATGTCTTTAAGTGAAACATTAACATTTATCTGGAGAATAATGTTGAGAACATTTTAGCCCCCGGCCCCTTAGGGCCCAAATTGACCCGATTAATAAAAAATAAGCCATTTTTAGTTTTTGTTTAAGCAAAGCTTTTATAAGAAAAAATGTATTTGAGGTCTCTGGTGGGCACAGATTAAATAATTTTAAATTTATTTCCAATTAAGTACATAATATTTGCTTCCTTTGGAAGCCACAGCCCTTCAAACTTCGTGACAATTCGCCTCATTGTATGCTTATTAGGGTGGTCATTAAATGCCTTTCCTTTTTCAAATTTCAATGATAGATGGCTGTTGATTGGCTCCAAATGTCAAAAAAATTACTCTGTATTTTTTTGTAGATTTTTAAAAAGAGACCTGAGTCTTCCTATTTACCCATTTGTCCGCCTCAATACAGAATAAGAAAAAATTATGTGGGAGGTGGGCGTGACCGATATATAAATATATATCTCCTTACCGAGCTGTTTGGAAATCAGTCCAATATAAAGGAAAATATGGCGTCTAAAATTTTTTTGGTGTTTTCCAGGTAGACGTGGTTGTGGGTGGATTTGAATTTTTTTTTTTGCTCTGTGTCCTTATATTCTTAATTACAACTCAAATGAGGCAAATTTTCACGAAAATTGAAGGGCTGTTTTTTCCAAACGAAGCAAATATCAAACTTAAAATTTTAACTGCAATATAATGCTATTATAAACTTTATTGTGAATAAATTTCAATTTTTTTAACCCGTATCCACCAAAGATATTTGACCCCAAAGTCAGCACAATTCAGCAAATTTCTCAAAATTCCAATTTTGAAGAAGTTGTTAGCAAAAAATTTGATTAGTCAGATTGCTTAAAAAAATGTATGTTTAGACAAATAGTTAAAATGTACTCTAGAAAAAATTTATGACTGCAACTTACTGCTTTCGATAAAAAAAAATTCTTAAATTGCAAGATATTACGTATTGAACACAAAATATAATATTTTTGAAGCGAAGCTTTTTACGCCTCGTTCTGTGATTTGCTTGAGTGAAATTTCAAAAAACGACACTTTTATCCGACAGCGTTTTTCTTAGAAATTGATGTTTCTTTGTTCCTTGCGTCTATTATAACAAGAAAATCTAATTTCAATATATTAAAAAATATTTCTTCGATCCTCAGCGGGAAGTCGAACTCGCACCGTTGTGAGTAGAAGTTCACAACGCTATCCACTGATTCAAAAGCCTTTGTTAAGCAGAGCTGTTGATTCAATATAAAGTATGTATTACTAAAGCTATGTTGCAGTATATCACAATAATCTCTTAATAGATAGAGGATTGTGTATATGCCATGAATACATCCCACAACATATTATAAATACATTCCACATTCCAAATACATTCCAAAAAGTGATTCTACTTGCTACAAGATGTCTAAGCATCGGCAAAACTTAACAATTGCCCACAAGTGAGTTGAAATAACAAGGAATGGTGCACGTAATAATTTACTAGTGTGAATATTAACGTATGTTTTTTTATTTACTTTAAGCTATTTTAAATTTTTTAATAAATAAGCTATTTTATTAAAAAAAAAACCCATTAAATTATTAAATATATGAAACTGAAAATAAAAATTATATCGCTATAAGTAGCAATTTCGAAAGAAGAAGAAACTTTTTTTTTTAAGATTTTCTGAGATTCAAATATACTGGGCACCTGTTAACAAAAACATAAACTTTTTTTAAAATCGGTCGAGCAACCAACCTTCGTTTTTTAGATCAGATCAATTGGACTGACTCTGTTATTAATTCAAGTTTTTCTCTGGGTAGTTCGCCCTACAGTCTTAAATACTAGGCTTGTGCTTAATCATTCCGGAGCCGGAATGAACATGGAATGATTCTTCGTACAGCGGAACTAGTTCCCTGAAACATGTCCGCGGAGCCATTTAGTTCCTTTGATCTGTAGAAGGGACAAATGTGTTTGTGTACTAAATTTATAATTAATCAATCTGCTAAGGATATGATAATATAATGAACCTCATATGCACTCATATGCATAATATAATGAAGAATATTCTACATTCATTATATTAAATTTTATCCTATATATTTTAATTGTTTAAAAATGTTCATACATCGCAGCTCTCTCGGAGCCAAAACATGTCCGGAGCTATCTAGTTCCGCCAGTTCGCATGTTAAACCAAATAAGCGAAACAATGCAAATGACAAGAACGGCGATATATCTTGTAATATTTTCATTTGTCATTTCTTTCATTATTTTTATCAAAGAGGGAGAGATATATATTTTATTTCTATCAGTTTTACAACCAACTCGGCCAAGCCGTAACAAGTACGAAAGATATGTCGGTTCATTTTGCGTCAGTAAAAAAAAGACAAATTATTGCAACCGGAACTGTTTGGACATGTTAAGAATGGATCGAAGGAATGATTGGAACCAGGTCCGACTATGAACATGGCTCCATGAACTATACATGTTCGGAGCCACTCATCTCTATTAAATACTATTAGTTAGCTGGAGGCTATCTTTGATTCAAAGCTTATTTCGTTGGCTTGTCATCATTATCTTAACTTGCTTCCTCGCAGAAATAGTTCTTATTTTGAGGATTCTCATGCCTTCAAATGTCCGTATAATTTATTTGTAAGATCAAGATTAGAGTTTTAAAGAACTAAAAAATCTTTTTAAAAATTTGTCTTGCGAAGGTTTGTTGATATGTCCTCATATAATAATAAATGCTGCTTTGGGCCTTGGCGTCTAAAGTTATTTTTTTATTAAGTAATATGGAATTAATAACGCTAAAAATGAGCCAATAAATAGGGCTTTTTCTTTCTTTAATGATTTATCACTAAATAATATTTTTGAATTTTCAGTTTCTAAAGATGTATTTTTGTGTAAATATGTAAAATAGCTTATTTTTACTTGAGCGCTAATTGCTTATTTGATATAGATTTTCTAGTCTTTAAGATATGTAAATCGTTCATAAATTATCCACTGGATAAAGAATGAATTATGAAATGGATTATATAATAGATATCCATGTCTAGATTATTGATAATGTCTTCAAGGGTGATTTACAATATTTACATTATTTACTGGGTATGGTTGTTGATTTAACCATTCACTTTTGATAGTCACGGAAATTACGCCCACGATTATAATATCCAACTCTAGCCTTGGGCATTTTGACACATACCTTAAAAACATTCACTATGCCCATCAGTGAAGAGGTCATAAGGCTTAAATTTGTTTGAGCTATTTTCTAGAATTGTCATATTTAATTTACAAATAAATAAAAAAAAAATGTTTATAAAAAAATTTTTAATTCTGTTTTGGTCGTGCTGAATGTGAATTTTTGCATCGATTGACTTATACAATTTTTAAGTAAACTACAGACTGCTTATTATACAGAAGAATACATGGGCAAAATTTGTTATATTTATATAATTATAAGTTATATAATTATTTTTGATAAGTTTTTGTTTCTATGGATAAGGCTAAAACTTCTTCCTTGGCTATGCCCTAGAGACATATACGAAAGAGTTCTACAAAATACTATTATCGATAGCATGACTTTTTATCAATACTTCAGTTCATTGAAACGCAATAATCATACAATGAGTACTTTATAATCTTAGACAATCTGAATTTACTCCAAAAATTGAAGCCGCAAAAAAGAAATATTTTTTATTTCCAAACACTTTTATTGATTTTGAGTTTGAAACTCTTGGCAGTTTTCTGTGGATTAATAATCATGTATGTATCTATGGTTAACTTAGTTATAACAAAATATTTACAAAAAAAAACAATAAGAAAGATATGAATCTAAATGCATTTAAATGAACATTTTAAAATAGTTATAATAAATAATCTAATAAGATTACAATCTTGTTTGCGAAAAAATAATACTTCGTAGTTTGTTTATTTTGCGTGTTTTCTTTGCCTTGGTCTTACCTATATGTCAATCTGTGATTTTATAAATTATGATTTAATTCACTTATTATATTTATTTATTATTTTACAAAAAATAAGCTTAAAGCACATAACAGATTAGCTATAGGCGTGGAATCTTGAGATTGTTGGCCACTCAAGCACAAGTACAGGCAACTAGCAAATATTAAAAAAAAAAAAAAATATTTTCTAAACAAATAAATTCCAGCAGTTAGCCAAAGATTCAAAACATGAACCGCGGCGACCTTTCAACGAATTACCGGGTCCAAAATATTTCGAGATGCTCAGCAGTTTTGTGCCAGGTGGACGCCTGCATAATAAATCAATTGTAGAATTTGCCCTAGAGATGCTTAACCCTTGATGGTTATGCTTATTTTACATACTCTCAAACAAACCCGCAAAGCGACAACGATGCGTTTTAATTAACAGCTTAACAAAAACAAAAACATTGTAAGAAAAAACGGGAACGTGCGACGATTAGATATAACAACAATACAAAAATTATACTTCTATTGCTTCGTCGATTGCTACGTCTATGTATCTTATTATCAAAACAGTGTAAACTACAAGATGTCAACGTATCTTTTTTACGACTTTTAAATAGTTGTGGCAGGTTTCTGTGGGGTGAAGTTTCATACTCAAGACGCAAGTTTTTTATTTGCTTTCTTGATTGAATTCACATAATTTTGACTTTAGATAACAGTTTATTCCATTTATAAATCTATTTTTAGAAATACTTAATATGTGTGTGGTCAGGGTATCCAAAGAACTGTTTATAAATTATCAACAACAACAAAAAATGATATGATTACAATTGATGTATTTGTATTTCCTTAAAAAAGAAAAAAAAAATTATATAAATTCAAATAATATTATTATCTTGATAGCAATATGATAATACTTCATAGTTTTATTTATTTGGTTTCTTCTTTTTATTTTGTTTTTTTTTTTCTGGGTCGAAAAGCTATATAAAGCTTCTAGAGAACATGAGTCGTTCGAAGTCCACATAAGGTTTGTAGGTCCAGTTCTCGATCATTTGAGTAGAAACTAAAGATCTAAGTTCCTCTGGCGGAAAAAATGACAAACAGTTGATTTTGAAATCGTTTAATTACAACTCAAAGAATTTTTATATAATTTTATTTATATCTTTGACAATACAAAGAAAAAATATGTCCTTTAAAAATGACACTTGAAAATTTTAAACAAAAAAAAGAAGCTTGTGTCTGGTATATGAAATTTCTCCCCACAGAATTCTATCACTTTTTTTTAAATGGTTAAAAATTACAGGCATTCGTATAAAATTACATTTTAAAAAAAGTTTTTTTTTTTGAATATTCTCCTTTCGGATTTTTTTTTCTATTTTTCATACAAAAAGTTATAGATTCCTGTGTTCAACATGTAAATGAACAAGATATACAAAATTTTATGAAATTGTCCCAGTCAATGCCGAGGTTAGCTGTAAGGCTTTCAAGGGCTCCACTTTGGCTTCCTGTGTTATTTAAACACAAAATCATTCATATAAACATAACAGAAAACAATTTGATATCTTTTTATTTAAATGGACTGAGTTGTTCTCGTGTTATTATATATTTTTTATATAGAAAGCGTTGCAGGTAGGAGTAGACACTTTTCTATAACATTTCTTCTTTGACTATTATATGTTTTTCGGGTTTATTGAGCGTCAAAAGAAGGAGCCAATTCAAATTTGATTAAAATAACGAATCTCTTGGTATCTTAATTATTTAAATCTGTTCAGTGGATCATACATACAACTCAGGTTATAAAGGCTTTATATAATATTATAGAAGACTAGCTTAAACCCGCCGCTTCGCCGGGTTTTCAAAAAGTTTTCATTCAAAAATTGATAGTGGGGGCTTGATTTTTCGCTACCAAAACGATTTTTTATTGTTTAAGTAATACTACAAATTATTAACCTTAAGATTGTTATATCATCTGATAGGAAATCGAAAACCTCAATTTTGGATTTAATTTTTTTTACAACAAAAACAACTTTTATCCAATTTTTTGGCTTAAAATAAAAATTTTTAAACATTTTTTAAAAAAATTTTTAAAAATATTAATACTTTGGTTTAGTAAAAATTTCAACTTATGTTTGACGGGTATTTTAACAAACAACATTTTTCAAAAAAAATTATTGAAATCCATTGCAAACTGACTGAAATATTTGCCTTCAAAGCTAAAAGTGTGAATTTCAAGTCGTTTTTCTCTCATTCTCAGCTTATACGTATAATTAATACTAAAAAGATCTGGTACTAAAATTTTTCACAGTTTTCAAACTACATACATGATTTTGGTATCAAATTGAAGGAAATTTAAAAGCGTTTATTGATTTTGTTCTAGTTTAACCGAAGTGCAATTTAATCCATTAGGGCCGAAAGAAAACCATAAAAAACAGACATTTTAAGACTTGAAGCAACATTTTAGTGAAAACTATGTATGCCATTGAGCAGAAATAAGTTATTATTGCATGCTAATTTTACTTTTTTTAAAAAACTGGCACTAAAACTTTTGAAATATTATGCAGTATTTAATGAAAATTCGAGACGCATATGTTTCCATATAGTAACATTGGTTGTTAATGGGTTCAAATAAAGTATCCTATTGCACTCTCTGCTGACCTATAAATATGTGTACAAAATTTTATAAAAATCTGAGTTGTCGTTTAAACGTGATGAGTGAACATAAAAAGTGGCTACAGATTTATTAATAGTATAGATATAGATAGATTAGCAGGGCTCAAGTTCCAGCAACCATACTTTTTTATTTGTGGGCGGTAAAATGGGGTGAGGCAAACATTTTTTCCCGAAAACCATCTCGTGCTCGAAAATAATCTACTGCCACGTTATGGACTCTTAACAATTACTTAAAAGTAGGCGTAATTATAGTGCCACCACGCCTAATTTAACGTTAAGCACCACCAAAACCGTCTGAAATATAGTATTTTCACTGATTTGTGGGAGGTAAAAGAGGGCGTGGAAACCATTTTTGGTACTATTGCCGAAAGTAACCATACAATCTAGATAACCAAATTTTAGTCTCATACAACAGTTGGAAATATGCCATTTTTATTGATTTGTGGGCTGCAGAAGGAGGCGTGTTTACAATTAAGTATGCAGTAACCTAATCTACAAAAGTCAAACAAACAAACAGAAAATAATTTTTATTAATATAGATAGATAAAGATATGGATAGATAAAGAGATAGTAGAGATAGAGATATGTATGGTATGGATAGAAGTGTATGTATGTTAAAAATAGAAATAAATGTATATAAATATACAAATTGAAGAATAGGAAGAGCACCAGTTATGTGATGAAATAGATTTAGATACTGTAATTAATATTTTCGCCAATAAAAAACGAGGCAAAGTAATATTTTAAGGAAACATGAACTACAGTAAAAAAATGTTTTATTATATTAAATAGATACATAATTTTTTTTTTATAAAAGTGGGGCGACGAATCTTCTAGCTACACCGCTGTATCTCATTATCAAAAACAAATCAGCTATAAGATGTCAACGTATTTCCACAGTTCCACTTGAATAATATGACATAGTTTTGACCTTGAAACAATATAATTCAATAACAGACCTACTTTTATAAATACTTATTCTCTGTGTGATCAGGTATCCAAAGAACTGTTTATAAATTATAAAAAAAAACAAAACAAAAAATGATTGCAAATGTATAAAAAAAAAATTGATAAAAATTCTAATAATATTATTATCATGATAGCAAAACGATAATACTTCATATAGTTTGATAATTTTTACCTTTTTTGTTTTGGTCGAAAATCTATAAAATCTTTGATTCTACAAATTGTGACTTCATTTATTTATAGAAGATCTACAGAAATGGTTATAACAAAAACTAAACTAAGAACAGCAAGCTTGAGAAGTAATTGGAGTGGAATCGAAAGGTTGCTGACCACTCAAGCACAAGTACAGGTAGCTAGCTATACAGCAAATTTAAAATAATGTTTTCTAAAAAAAAAAAACTAATAACAGCTAACTGAAGACTCAAAAAGTTGCAAGCTGCGATCTTTCAACGAGCTACCCGGACCTACATATTTTGAGATGCTCAGCAGTTTTGTTCCAGGCGGAAGCTTGCATGGTAAATCAATTGTGGATTATGCCCAAGAGATGCGTAAGAAATATGGTGATATTTTTCTGATACCCGGCCTATTTGGGCGACCAAATCTGCTGCAAACTTTTGCTACCGAAGACTTCGAGACAATATTTCGTAATGAAGGTCAGTGGCCCATAAAGGAGAGTCTCGACTCAGTGCATCACTTCAGAACTCGGGTGAAAAAGGACTTCTTTGGTGATATACCGGGACTGATGGTGCAGTAAGTGTCAAAAAATGGTGCAATTTTGTTACATTGCTTCTTACATTGCTTAAATTTACAGACAAGGCGAATCATGGACAAAATTAAGAACCACAGTCAATCCAGTACTCATGAAGCCAAACACTATGAAGCAATATTTAAAACCACTGCTGGGGGTTAATCGAGATTTTATTAAAAGGTAGGAAGATACCTGAGTATTACCCATAACACTACTTTACTACAAAAAAAAATCTTCAGAATTGCTGAGCTGCGCGATGCCGAAACATTGGAGGTACCTGATAGCTTCGATGAAGAGCTGAATCGCATGGCTTTTGAGTCCATTGCTGTTGTGGCTATCAACAAAGAACTTGGTCTTGTGCGTAAGAACCGCGACAATCCAGAGGCTGTTAGATTTTTGCAAAATGCACGCAAGTTCTTTATCCTAGTCTATAAGTTAGATGTTGAACCATCTCTTTGGAGGATCATGCCTACACCCACATACTATGAAAGTGTACGTGTCCAAACGGAAATTTTCGAGACAACAAAAAAATACGTCACTGAAGCTTTACAAGAATTGGAACAGAAACAACTAGACGGTGTGGAGGTGGAAAAGTTTAGTGTACTCGAAAAACTCATAAGCATAAATCGCAAGATGGCCATAGTTATGGCTATGGATATATTGCTGGGTGGCGTGGATGGAGTAAGTCAAAAAACTTACTTCTCCTCATTATAGCTGTGCCTATTTTAAATCATTTTTCTCCACAGACCAGTGCCACCTTAGTTGCAATCTTGATCGCCTTATCGAAGCATCCGGAGAAGCAGCAAAAGCTACGTGAAGAAATCTTAAAGATACTGCCGCACAAAGATTCCGATCTTACCGAGGAGAATATGAAGAATATGCCTTATCTTCGCGCTGTTATAAAGGAGAGCATGCGTTACTATCCCAATGGTCCAGGGTCCTTTCGCACCAGTACCACCGACCTGCCTCTAAGCGGTTATCACATACCAGCCGGCACTAAAATGCTGCTTAACTACAATATGCTCACCAAAGAAGAGCAGTTTTATCCACAGTCTCAAGAATTTATACCCGAACGTTGGCTACGCGGTTCCAATATCAAACAAGTCAATCCATTTACTTTCATGCCCTTTGGTTTTGGTGCACGAATGTGCATAGGTAAGCGTATTGTTGACCTGGAGGTGGAGATGATTGTGGCCACTGTTATTCGCAACTACTACGTGGAATATAACTATCCAGTAGATAATCCATTCCGCACATATTTTGTAGTTGTTCCAAATATACCGCTGACTTTCAAGTTTAAAGATGTAGAATATTAGAGGTCAGCTAGAGGTAAAGAATATTTCATTCTTTCTCAAGTAGTGATAAGGTAAAGATAAGTTTAGTTTTAAGAGAAACGAAAATATTTAACTTTTGAACAGATAAAAACAAAAAAAAAAAAAAAAATATTGAATGTTTGATAAAAATGGTTGAGTATTGAAAAAGTTTTTTTAATTTATAACTTTTTTTTTTAATGGTAATGTCCAATTTAAAAAGAATCAATGCATTAAACATATATTAGAAGAGGCTCTGATACGTTCTCCAGATAATGTTTGTTAAATTAAAATTTAATATTTTGATTTCTTAAATTGTCACTTTAAAGTGAAGTGTGTCATTTATAATGCCACACCGACTTCTATTAGAAAACCTGACGATAGAATAAAAATAATAAAATAAAAAGGATGTATATAACTTTAATTGTGGCTAATCTCTCTAGCTTAATTTTTTTTTTAATTTTTCCACAAAAAAAAAGAGAACAGGTTTATAACTCAGTGTAAGAAAACAAGTTGAATATATCGTTTAAATGCTTTCTTTCAACAATATATTAAATATTTGCAGAAGTTTTTTAAAACAGTTGCTTGACTCATTTAGAAATTCTACTTAAATTGAATTTTAAAACAAATTTGCCATAATTTAACCTTCATGTGCTCGGCTGTTTACAATTGTAGCATTTTTGCTAATGAAGCAAAATAAAAAAAGTACATCAAAAGTGTTCGAGGTTTTCAGTAGCTGCCTAAAAATAATCTCTCAGTTTTGGCCATTAACGGCATAAAAAGAAACATTTAACAAGACCTCCCTACTTTCAATAATTACAAATTCCTGTCTGGATGTATATAAATGTAATCACCATATAAATTACCATATAAAGTAATCACCATATAAAGTAATATAAATGAAAAGTTACCTTACTCAATTCAAAATTTTTTGATTTCAGCCTGTTGCAACATATCTTTTTGTCAATTTTATCATTCTTTCAATTTTATCTATTGCTTTCTTATTCACGTTTGCATGTGTGGATAGGTGTGTTTGCATTTCTGGCTTTATTGAGTATTTCACAATACAGTAGAGACTCACAAAAGTTAACCTGTTTCTTTTTGGCTCTGTCAACTTTTGTGAATTGTTAACTTTTTAAGGACAATAGAGCAATTTATATATACAAATATACATGAAATAAGAAAAAAGTAGCATATTTACAAACATATAATATATGTAGGGGAGAGTGCCTTCCTACTGGCACTGCCCAGCTACTGCCACCCATCAGTTCTGACATTCGTGGCGATGACAGCGGAAATGAGCTTAGTATCAAAGTATCATCTTATTAATCGTTCACTTTTCATAAATCATTGAGTTTAATGCTCGTGTTGCTGTATTCCTACAGTCGTTGAAAAATAAAAAAAATACGAAAAAATCAATGCTGATTTTATATTGATCATCTTTGTTAAAGAATTTGCAAGTATTTTTCATCAATATAAAAGGGAAAATATGAGTGGAATTCTTAGTTTGTTCTTTATTTTTCACAATTCGACGAGCAATCGAACATTATTGTGAAATGGAAAAAAGTATTTCTCGTCATATCAGAATAGCGACAGCGCCCACCTACTGGCACCCTTGACGGATCATCGCGCAAGCATACGATTGCCATTCTTATGATTGCGAATGGTGTTTGAAATGATATTAAATTGTTTTTTTGTCATTTAACTGTTTCTGAATTCTGAATGTGAGGAAAAAACTCAAGACAGCGAAACATAACTTTCACTCATTTTCAATTAATTTTTTTTCACTTATTTCCACTAATTTTGCTAATGAAATTTCACAAGTATTTTTTTCATTCAAATCACTGAAAGACCAATACAAATTAGTGAACTAATGCTTATGCTTCATTATCGATTTTTAACAGAGAAGTGTAAATGGTAGCTGGGCACCTTTTTTGGATGTTCGAATTTCGAGACTTTTGTTACATCGATAGCCAAAATCGTATTTTTCAAAATTTTTAAGCTTCGTTTGAAATTTTTCGTTAGCTATTGAACTCAGCTGTCAAAAGAAACCAAGAGCACCGCGACATAATGTTTCAAACGAAAATTATGGCCTCGGGACCTTACGGTGCCAGTAAATGGGCACTTTCCCTTATATTTTTTTTTTTGGATGTGCCATACTTTTTTTTTTTTTTAACATGCAATAACAATAGAGTTCAGCTACTACAGCTATATCGCACTTCCTCAGCATTAACCCATCTAAAGCCACTACCCAGTAATCATTGAAAATATGAATGTTATGGATACCCGTGACCACAAACAAGTTAATGTGGGAAAAATTTACCCACCAATGAATGGGTTGGGCTCAGGGACAACACAAGACGTAACAAACTAACCATGCGTATACATAGATCTATTTACACAACTAATTTTAATCTACTTTTGAGTTGACCTTTTGAGAAATTAACATCAAAAACGCTACAATTGTTAACAAAGGAACTCATGCGACTTAAAGGAGCAGTAGCCATATAATTTGTTCTACTAAATGGCAAATAAATTAAGTTGTTAGCGTTTCTACTGCTTCTACGGTTAGTGTTAAAATTTATGTGAGAAAGAAGTTCTGGAGAATCGAATACACCTGTTATGAGCTGGTGTAAATATACGATATCTGCCGATTTCCTTCGATCACCTAAAGACTGCATTTTTAATAGTTTTAAACGATCCTCATAAGGAGGAAGGTCTAATATGTCAGTTTTACTTAAGCCCCTTAGAGCAAACTGAACAAAACGTTTTTGGATTCTTTCTATTCGATCAACATGCACTTTGTAACTTGGGGACCAAACTTGACTTGCATACTCTAAGTGAGGACGCACGATTGCATAATACAATGTTGTAGTTGTAATCATGCTATTAAATTCTTTGGCCTAGCGTTTTACAAAACCAAGCATTGAAGATGCTTTTTTACAAATATTATCAATATGAATGTTAAACGATAGCTTAGAATCCATGCATATACCTAGGTCTTTGACGGTGTCTACACGACTCAAGGCAGTATCTTTAATCTTATAATCAAAAATAAAATTATTCCTTTTTCGCGAAAAGGTCATAGTTTGGCATTTATCTGGATTTAAAAACATATTATTTTTAGAACACCAAACTTCAAAGGATTTTAGATCAGACTGGAGTAGATCTGAATTATATCTAGAATTAATCGTTCTGTATATTTTCATATCATCATTTATGCAGATGAGAGTGTTCAATGACGTGAGTTACATCATTGATAGCTAAAATAAACAGAAGAGGACCAAGGTGACTACCCTGAGGAACACCTGATCCAGCAATAAATTCAGAAGACAATGCGCCTCGGAAACGTATTTGATAACATCATTCCACCAAATACGATTTAATCCAGTTCACAAAATATTGTGGAAATCCCATTAACTCAAGTTTAAATAAGATTAGATTGTGTGGTAGCTTATCAAATGCCTTACTAAAGTCAGTGTAAACACAATCGACCTGGTTACCAGAATCAATAGAATTTAAGCAGAATGTTGTAAAATCGAGAAGATTAGACACAGTGGATCTGCCATTCACAAAACCATGCTGACGAGTTGTTATGACTTTGCCACAGTGAATTTTCACCCGATCGTACACCATCCGCTCAAAAAGTTTTGGAATCGATGAGAGCTTAGCGATAGGCCTATAGTTACTGACATCGTTTCTGCAACCCTTTTTAAAAATAGGACTTATAAATGATTTTTTCCAAAAAAGTGGAAAATAACTTACGTTAATAGATTTATTGAATAATAAAGACAGTGGTTGACTCAAAACGGAACCGCATTGTGTTAACACTGCGGCAGGAACACCGTCAGGTCCAGCACCAAACTCCTCATCGATCGATCTAATATACATTAAAATATCCTCTGGAGTGAAGGATATATGTTCCAAAGATACTCTGGGTTCGGAATTCATATATTCAAAGTACTCTCCATCAGGATTAAAAGAATCTGAACAGAATGATTCTTTAAAAAGATTGGCGAAAAGGCCACAAATTTTGACGGGATTGTCAGTAAATCCCTCAGGAGTTCTAAAAGAAGAAGAAAATCCATCAGATTTCTTCTTTGTGTTTACGAATCCCCAAAATTTCTTTGGATCTGTCAATTTTCTCAGCTTAAAATTTAATTTAATGGCTTATTAAATAGAAGATATACTTATAAAGAATTTATTTGGATGACATCTTATTGATTTTTGTACCAATGTAATATTATGTAGCCTTTGCGATTTTATTATATCCAATTTATTTTACTATTGCCGATTGTCTTTGCCTTTTACTCTTTCTTGCATTTGCGAACATCCAGAGCATGACAATTGGCACATATTCAATTGATGCTAGATAAAAAAAATAAACAGAGGGGTGCAAAAATAACTCGGAAAACTTAACGCAAAATTTAACTTTTTAGAGTCTCCTGTGGTGGCAGAAGCCTGGTTAACTTTTCCATAAAATTAACTTTTGCGAGTCTTAACTTTTGTGAGTCTCTACTGTAATAGAAGAGTAGTAAGAGAAATTTGATAAAGCTTTCGATACAAATAAGGGTGCCTTTTTAGAGGTATAGAATTTCCGACAAGGATATCTGTTAGAACAGTGTCGAAATTGGTGTGTGTCTTTGACATTGAGGTGCAAGATACTTTGGAAAATTAGTATCAAACATCTAGAAGACAAATTCCAACAGAACTGTGCAACATACCATAGAGCATTCCAAACCATCACTTTATTGGTACAAACATTTGGTGATCGTACCATCTCAAGATATGGTCCAGTAAATTGGCTACCTAGGTTAATTAATTTCCAAGAATTTTGAAATACCTTTTGGGTGAGTACGTCAAGGCACTTGTCTATGCTAAATCAGTTACAGTTGAAGACCCTAGAAGCCAACTTTTGTTGCTTGTTACAAATGTAGACATCCGACTACCTGTGTAAGCTTATTGTTCTGCTCTGTGAAATAAGGTCCCCAAAACAAAAAGAAAATTAGACCCAAATATAGGAGTTTATTTCATTATGAAATAACACCCTAACGGAATTAAGCCCCAACTCGATGATATAAAGCTCCAAAATAAGGAATGCCCTGCCCGTCTTTTGAACTTCTTCTTGGACACAGCCCAATAACGCTCGATGGAGCGAAGCCCTGAGCAGTTTGGTGGCTTCTACTCTTTACAAATAAATTTGACCCCATTTTGATTCAAAAGCTCTATAGTTAACTTTGCGGAATGAGCTGTAGCTAAGTCAGGCCAAAATATTCTTGAATCTTTATGGTGGTTGTAAAATGGAACTAGTTGTTTTTTCCGGCTCTTTTTCTGGAAAATCTCATCACTTATTTTGCTAAGTGATAGCACAAAAAGCTGATGTTTTAAGGCCGCTACTGTAAATACCTTACCAGACCTGGCCAAATTTTTCAAGTTGAATTTTGTTGACGAAGTCATCGACATTTTGCCCTTTAAGTTTTGTGTAAAATTGTGGACCTAGCAAGAGTCAATTTTTACATATGTCTCGTCACCCATTATAATGAAGTCAAATTATTCTTACATACCACTAAGCAATGGTGCAAAAGTGGCACGTCTGACTAGCAGCCGGTGGGTCCGTGGTTCTAGGACAGTACAGGAAGAGTAAAGAAGGCAAATAAAATTTATCTTCTGATGTCTAGATAGAGCAAAACTTGCAGCATTCAAAGAACTGCTATTTTGTTTAGCTTTCACAAAGCCAAAACAACCTATTAAAATAGAACAAAATCAAGAAGATTCCTCTTTGGTTTTCATTCAAAAAGACTGTCTTATTAAAATAATAGAGAAAATCTTATTAAAACACTGTCATTCTTTAATATGAAAATCACATAGTTTCAAGAAGAACCTTCTTGGTTTTTAAAAGCAAACTTTTTAAAACTATAAGAAAGTCTTCTATGTTATTTTATTTTTTATTTTAGACGTTATCTCCTTGATATTTAAATAGGAAATCTTGTTTGTTTATTTATTTATTTATTGGAAATATAGAAAATAAGAAAATATATATAGAAATTTCACAAAATTTTTTTACATATGAATGTTTCAGCAAAACATTTTAATTTTTTTTTTCTTAAACCTTTTTAAACGAGCTGTTCTAAATACTCTAAATACTAACTACTAACTAAGGCTCTAAATACTCTTTACCCACAACCAAAGAAATTTTCCGTTGCTGTCGTGTATTGCTGAAGGAGAAGACTTCATCCAAACAAACATAGAAAGAGAAGACCAGGAAACAGCAAGAGTAAAGTTAACCACACTCATGGATAAACACATCACAAACACACACCTTGACACGAGAGACAAAATACTTTTAAATACAGTGAGCATAACAAGACGTTTTCTTAACCAAAATAAAGACGTATTTATTTTAAATGCTGACAAAGGAAATAGAACAGTGGCGATGTACAAGGAGGACTACCATAAAAAAATGAGATTATTGCTAAGAGACATTGCAACGTACAAGGAGGTAAAAAGAGACCCAACAACAACTTTACAACAAAAAAATAAAAATCTAGTGGAGCGCCTATTAAAAGAAAATATTATCAACGGTCAACAACAAAGGAAGATGACATCGAACATAGCAACAGCGCCAAGAATATATGGATTGCCGAAACTACACAAGAAGAACATGCCCATGAGACCGATATGCTCGTCAATCAACTCGCCAGTCCAAGAACTTAGCCGATATTTAGTGAAAATACTAAATAATCTGACTTTAGACTCTAAATTTAACATAAAAGACGCGGTAGACTTCAAAACAAAAATAAACAATATTCGCATACTTCCGGATGAAGTTATGGTTTCATTTGGCGTGGTATCATTATTTCCGAGCATCCCAGTAGACTTCGCTTGTAATTTAATTGAAAAGAAATGGACAATTTTAGAAAAACACACAAAATTGACAAAAAAACTGTTTTACGACATTCTAATTTTTTGTATTAAGGACAATAGATATTTCAAATACGAGAATAAAACGTTCGTACAACTTAGAGGTATGCCAATGGGCTCACCAGCATCCCCTATCGTAGCTGACATTGTGATGGAAGCCCTTTTGGAAAAATGCGTGGGTGATCTTCAAGTAAAACCAAGACTTATTACAAAATATGTTGACGACCTTTTTGCAATAGTTAAAGTTGACCTAGTACAGAACACTTTAGACGCATTAAACACATATCACAGACGAATAAGATTCACAATAGAAAAATAAACTGACCACAAATTACCATACATCGATACTTTACTGACTAGAAGTGACAGTAAAATTGAAGTGAACTGGTATCAAAAACCAACATCGACTGGACGTATTATCAATTTTAATTCAAAACACCCAAAAAACATGATTATTAACAAAGCCAAAAATTTTATAAACCGGGTTCTTATTATTAGGGACGAAAAGTTCCACGATGAAAACGTGAGTAAAATTAAGACCATATTAATGAAGAACGGGTTTCCACAAGAAACTATAACGAATTTAATTAAAAACAGACAAAATTCGAAAAAGCCTAAAAATAACAATGACGATCCACCCAAAATTTACAAAACAATGACATATATACCAAAGTTTTCGAAAAAACTTAAAAAATCGAATTTTTTTATTAAAGAAAAATTTTCCATCGCGTTTAAGACAAATAATACACTAAGACAGCTTTATACAAATACAAAATGCAAACTTGACAAACAGGACAAATCTAATTTGGTATACCAAATTTCATGCAAAGGAGACGGATCCAACTTATGCAATAAGGTATATGTTGGAACAACAAAAACAAAACTACGGACTAGAATATCAGGACACAAATCAGACTATAAAGCACTAGACAAACCATTAGAACAAAAGACGGCATTAGCAGCTCACTGTACCCATACTGGACACTCTCCAGATTTTGAAAAAGTTAGAATTCTCCAACAAGAACAAAACTATGCGAGACGATTTACTTTAGAAATGTTACATATCATTAGCGTACCAAAACATAAGAGACTAAACTATAAAACTGACACAGACAATTGCGCTCACATATACAGATACCCAGTGGGCAAATGCAGCAGTCCGAAGGCCGTTTAAAAGGCCTGTATTTGCATTCGATAGGCCTTACACAATCCTTGTAAGCTCCCTTGTATTGTTTGTATGAAACGAGAAAATTTGTTAGTACTTCCGCACTCCCTGCTTTAAAGAGGCCTGCTATAAGCACTCCTTTAAAATGGCGTAAAGAAGGGGTTAACCAAAACAATTAAAAAAATATTTTTTTTTTATTTCTTTTTATGTATACCTACCTATTTATTCTGTGATTCTGTGATTTTATTTTATTTTACATATTTTTGCCGGATAAGAATATTTCTAAGTCATGACGTTGATTATTATTGAGTATATTTGAACTAACATAATATTTTAACTTTTAACGAAAAAGTAACCCTGAAATATAAGCAGAACCAGTTTTTGTAGGAAAAATATAATTGTTGTACTGCCCTGTGTAGCAGTCACATCACAGAGAAATAACGAAAACTTCTTGCCTTCCTTTTAGCAGGCAGGCCTTTTAGGAGCCCTCACCGATGCAGTGATGTTGTTAAGTGTGTTGACGCCAAAAAAAGCAGTTAATGCATGCCTTTTTTTCAAGAGGCCTGACTGAATTGCCCACTAGGTATTTAATAGATAAACAAAAAAGAGAAAGAAACAGCTGAAAACAAAACAAAAATGATAACATTCAGCACAGATGATTTCTAGTACCATAAGTCAGTTGAATGTTTCAAGTTAATGTTGTGTCTTCTGTGTTAGCCAATGCTGTTTGTTTAGTATTTATTTTAAAATCTGTTGTAATTAATGTGAACTAGTGTGATTTTTAAAAAACAATGTCGGTTATTTAAATTTAAAATTCCTGTAAGTTCTTTTAGTAAAATTGTTAAATAAGCTTATCTTGTTAATAGTTGTAAAACTGTATTTTTTAGAAATTTTTCCCTGATGATGATTTTCAAAGAAAATCGAAATATTGGACAATAAAAACGATTTTTATGTTATTTTAATAACTGACATAAAATTATTTGACCAACAGCTCGTTTAAAAAGGTTTAAAAATAAAGTTAAAAAGGGTCGTTAAAACTAAGTACATAAAACATTTTAATTTCAATGTCATGTGTTCATGTATACATAAAAAGGCTAAAATTTTCTTCTTAGTTTTAAGTGGTCTCTTCTTAAAATATATTCCACATCATTTCCTTCATTCAAAAACGTATCTTATTAGGCAACATCTGACAATATATAATAAAATTTTCTCTATAAAAATAAGAAGATTTTCTCTATGGAAAATTCTTCTTATTTGGCACTATTAAACTCAATTAGGGGATCTTCTTTATTTTACGTGGTGGTTTTTTGCTCTGTGTTGGTTGTTGCGATCACACTTTAAATATAAAAACAGTGTTCATTTTGAAAAATCAAATATTTATGGATATGAAACATCTTAATTTTTCGAAGATTTGAAACATGGCAAATTACTGCCACTTCATCAAATTGAGAGTAGTTCATGTCGGATATTGCTGTCAGAAACTAAGTATAACAATGTCAATATTTCCCTTAATGTAATTTTTTTATTTTGGTTTTTTCTGGCATATCCGGCAAATGCTTTGCTAAATTATGCTTTTATATTTTCTTGCTGCTTTGCTAATATTTAAAATAAACGAAAAAAATATATTTGTTAAAGAACTACAATTGTGGGTGGAAAAATAGCACGAAAAAAAATCCCACACAAGAAATGCCAGCCACTAGCTAAGCTAAAAAAAAAAAAAATTGTATAATGCTGTACAAGCCAAAACACACACACTGAAAAAGAAACCGCGAGGTAGTGACAGCGACCGAATACAAAGGACTCGGTTTAAGAATTTTAGGTATTATATCAACAGCAAAACCTAGAGGGCCAAAAAATACCAACTCAAGACTTTCCGCTATTTTAGCATGGTAAAACGGTGTGGGGTGGCAACCACACAGAATTTCCTAGTCCAAACTTCTGAGTTTGTTCGGCTTGGCAAGAGCAGCAACATCTGCGGAAGTCGGGGTCGTTTTGCTAGAGCGTCTCATGTAGGCCTTAAGCAAAAATGTCTGCTATGGCAACACGGTGCTGATGCTGCACACACACACAAGATGACGTCACAAAAAAGCACTAGCTAAGCAACACTAACAAGAACGCACACTGTGTGTACTGTGGAATTTTTAGTTTAGAGTGTGGCATGTTTTTGATGAGGTACCCTAACAAAGAAATTTAAAAAAAAAAAAGTAACAAGAGCACAAACGAAAAATGTTTGCTTGTTCAAATAAAATGTGGCAACACTGTAGCGCCAAACAATGTTGCTACATGGCTGGCAGCGCAACTGCGAGGAACGCTTTTATGGCCGGAATAAGAGATGTTAATGAAGAGAAGATGAAGGAGGAGGAAGCGCATTTAAAATAAACATAATAATTGCAGCTGGAAAGCAAGCGAAAATTTCGGTCATGTTACATAATGATATCGGAAATGAATAAAACCTTTAATAAATTTTACTACTTAAAATAAAAATTACCTGAAACATAGGCTAAAATAAGGTTAAGCATGGTGATTTGCTTTTGGTCTTAAATTTCAATTCCTCCCGAACCTGTTTTTGCATTATTTGAAACAGTAATTGAAGGTCATTTGATATAACTTTTCACTCTATCTCTAGCATCTAACGACCGAAAAAAAATTCTAGACTAACTATAAAAGAGTTTAAATCACTTTTACCTAGACAGAAGGGCGACTTATTGCCAAGTTAATTTATTACCTGACACACGACATCGAGGGGTAAATTTAGCTAAAGCAGAAAAAAGTAGATAGAAAAGCATAAACAAAAACAAAAAGCAATCAGAGACTGAAGTGTGACCTCTATTAAAAGAATGTCAACCTAAATAAATTTCCACTGTTATCAGCTGCAAATCAGAGAGACTGCATATAATTTATTAAAAGTAAAGCATACTCTTAGGCGAGTTCGCTACTTTGGCTAGTAAGGATATAAAGACAGCAGGTGAAATAAAAAGCAGCCTCTGCCTTAAAGAATTTTTGTTCATTACGAATTAAATCTATTGCATTCAAGATAGTCAATAGTTACATTCATAGTCAAGAAAAATCAGACGAAGCGAAAGTCAAATCGAAAAAATTTTATCATAACTTTGTATGGGTTTTGTCGTTTAATTAAAATTAACAATGAGAAATTAAAATTTTTTGAATCAGTTCAGCAGTTGAAGTTAGGCATCAAGAATTTATATAATAAAAAAGAAATACACAAAATTAAAATAAAATAAAAGAAATAATAACATAAAATTATTCTGAAAATATTGAAAAAGCCTTTAATTCTCTTTAAGAATAACTGTACAATATTTTTGACTACATTTTTTCAAATGAGAAATTATAAGTGTTTTGATGATTTTAAATCCTAGCCCTAATATTTTATACGAAGTGGGAAAGTTATACTGCCGTCATAAGGAAGTGTGCGGCATCTACATTTTCCAAAAATCCAAGCAAAACGCCTCACAATAAAAAGGTGATATTTTATAAAAAAGGGATGAAATAATTATAAAAATTTTGCTCGCCAAGAAAGAGAAGCCCGGAACAATATTAATGTTAAGGTTTTTTTAAAGATTTAACACATATTACAAAAACTGAGTCATAAAACACTGTACTAACCGCTTTTTGTTTGTTTGTTCTCCGATTTCATTAAATTATAAACATTGAAAAAAGCCGTATCTACTTCATTTTTCGCTTCTATAAAAAAAGTAATTGCTTATTTTAAAATAAAATATCATCACAATCTTTTTACCGATATATAGAATATATATGTTTAGGGTTAAAGCGAAGATATAATTGATATATATAACACTTAATAAATGTCATCTACATGTAGATACGGCATTGTTTACTCTGTTTATGTAGATACTGCGTTTTATGATGGAATTATACCTAAATTTTGTGTAGATACGACAATTAAGGTAAAAATATTTAGCTTTGGGGCCAAAAGTTCGGGATTTTTATTTTACAATCTTAAAGAGGATGAATGACTTATACGGAAAATACAATAAAATGAATTTTGATTTTCATTCTAGATGCCGCACTCTTCCTTATGACGGCAGTATAGAGGTAAGATCGCCTATAACTAATATATTACTATTTTAATAATCGATTTCTCAGCGGAATAAATTTTTTTTAAAAAATTATATAGTAATTTTTTCGGAAAATTTGATAATTTTTTCAGATTCCAATTTTTGACTTTTTGTAAAATTAAATTTTAACACAAAATTTTTTTTTGCTTCGACATTTTTAAATTTTTTGACAAATAAAAATTAATTTCAAAAATGCCGAAGTATAAAAAAAAGTTTACTGTCAATTTTTTTTCTTATGCAAATTTTTTTAAACCTAACCAAAAAATCATCACATTGCCAATAGAAATCACTGTTTAAAAGTTAAAAAAAAATTTTTTTTCAACAGAGAAATCTTTTTCGAATAGAGTTGTATTTAGATGCGTAAACTAGACTTCACACAGGACCAAATTTTTATACACAATAGTGGATGAATAAGGCTGGCTAACATACCAAAAAAGTACTGTCAAACGGATCAAATATATTTAATTCAAATATAACAATTGTGACTTTCATACGCAAAGTTAAAATTTCAATTGGCCAAACAATTTTTCATTGCTCAAGCAACTTTTTTTTTTTAATTTGTGTTGACGATAATAGCATTTGGTTCTTCAAGTTTATTTACATCATTATCTTAATTTTTCTCAAAAGAAATATAATAAGTTTTCATTTTTAAAGTCACATTTTTTTGATATTATTTTTTTTATACTTTCTGGAACAAATTGAATACTTTCTATTATTTTTTAATTTTATATTAAGTATATTTTTTTTATACTTTCTGGGGATTTTGAATATTCGATAACGCCATCCATAAATATATGTCAAATCCATGTCATATCCAATTCAATTCAAATTCAATAAATCTATATCAAAAATAGATCAAAATTAAATCCAAAACAAATTTAAGTCGCATCCAAGCTAAATATTGGTCAATTCCAAGAACAGTACAAGTTCATTCTAATTCGCTTCAAACCAACTCCAAGTGCAGTTCAATACCACTTGGCAACTCTAAATTAATTTCTAGTCAACTTCAAGTCAAATTTAAGTCAAATTCAAACCAATTTCAAGTCAACTCTAAGTCCCCAAGTCGACTCCAAATAACATCCAAATTAAATTCAAGTCAACTTAAGCTCCACACCATGACCATTTCAAGTCAATTCCTAGACTTCAAATCAACTTCTAATCTCCAAGTCAACTTCAAATGAACTCAAAACTGACTCCGAATATATCCAAGCTAACTTCAAGTCAGCTGCAAGTCCATTGCGTGTTAACCCTATGATCACTTTAAGTCAACTTAAAATCAACTCCAAGTCGACTTCATGCCCAAATTAACTTCTAGTCATCTCTAAGCCAACTCCAAATTAACTCTAAGCTGACTCCAAATCAAAGCAAGCCAACTCAATGTCAACTTCAAATCAACTTGAAATCAACGCAAAGTCAACTCCAAGTCAAATCCAAGTCAATTCCAAGTCAACATTTATTGTAGTTAACATCAAGTCAACTCAAAAACAACTGCAATTCAACTCCAAATCAAATCAAATTCAAGCCAACTTGTAGTCAATTTCAGTGTAACTCTATGTCGAAACCAAATGGGCTTTAGGTCCACTTCAAATTAACTTCAACTTATATATAGTCTAGAACCTTCGATTCAAGTCAAAATTAACTTTAAATTAACTTAAAGTCAACTCTAAATCAACTCTAAGCTAACTCCAAATAAAATCTTAATCAAATCCTAGCCAACTTTATATTAATAAAAATCATTTTCTGTATGTTTGTTTGTTTGTTTATTTGTTTGACTTTTATACAAATCTAAACGGCTGAACGGATTTCTCTCAAACTTAAAACGTGTATTACTTGCGTCCTAGATTCGATTTTTGCATACTAAGTTTTAACCACACCCCCTTTTACTGCCCACAAATCAATAAAATGCAATATTTCAGACTGTTTCGATTGTTTGAAACTAAAATTTACTAATTTATTTTGTATGGTTACTTTCGGCAATTGTACCAAAACTGGGCTTCCACGCCCTCTTTTACTGCCCACAAATCAATGAAAATGATATATTTCAAACGGTTTTGGTCGTATAAGACTGAAATTTGGTAATTAAGTTTGTATGCTCACCGTCGGTAACTGTACTAAAAATGGGCGTGGGGAAACTATAATTACGCCCATTTTTAAGAAATCATTAAGACTCCAAAACTTCTGGGTCTATGGCGCTGAAATTTTGGCAGTAGATTGTTTACGAGCACGAGATGGTTTACGGAAAAAAATGTTTGCCACACCCCCTTTCACCGACCACAAATAAGAAAGTATGGTTGTTGGAACATTCGTGGCGAAGCCGCGGACCACTGGGTCCTGATAGTATAAACTAAAAGACAACATGTAGTCAACATCAAGTCAATAGACAACTCCAAGTCAACTGCAAATCAATTTCAAATCAACGCAAATCGTCAATCTCGATACAAAATTTAGTCAACATCAAGTCAACTCAAAGTCAACTCCAAATCAAATCCAAGCCAATTTTAAATCAACTTCATGGTAACTCCATTTTAATACCAAATTATCTCCAGTACTACTTCTAGTTAACTTCAACTTAACTTTAGCCACCTTCGGTTCAACTCCAAGTCAACTTTAAATCAACTTCAAGTCAACTCTAAATCAACTCTAAGCTAACTCCAAATAAAATTCAAATCAAATCTAAGCTTACTTCAAGGCAACTCCAAGTCAACTCCAAGAGCACTTCAAGTTTATTTCTAATCAACTTCAATACCACTTCAAGTCAACTTTTAGTCAACTCCAAATTAGCTAAGAGTCAACTTCTCTTCAACTCCAACTCCTTGAGTTAACTCTAAGCTAACTCCAAATATAATCCAAATCAAACCCAACCTAAATTCAAGTCAATCTTTAGTCAATATCAAGTCAACTCAAAGTCAATTCCAAATGAACTCCAAATCAATTCAAAATTAGCTCCAAGACAACTCCAAGTCCATTCAAGACAAGTCTTGATTTTCTTGACAATATTTCTAACTTTAAATATTCAAATCTTAACATGAAATTTAATGCCTTTCATTTCTCGTTTAGTTGGCTTGCATTGAATTATGCTAAAAATAGCTCACTTGCCATTGCATTCGATTCCATCCAACCCTTTGATGCAATTTCTGACAAGCTCATACATTTTAAATGACTGCATGGACCGTCATCTTTATTCCAATCACCCCGCTGCTCACAAATACGCACAGTTTATGTGCTCTTTTCTGTTCTTGGTATAGAATTGCTCCTTTTTCAACAAAATTCATTTTTTTTTTGTTTCTTCTCCTTTGTTTTTTCTAGAAATTTCCCACTCATCAAGTTGACAAAGAAGAAAAAGTTTTTCATTATTACATTTTGCTGTCATTTTTCCTGGAAAAGCATGAAATTACCATGAAATGTAGAATCCGAACGCATAGCATTGCTTGCGTTAACATAAAGATATCGCTTGCGTTACTGGACTGGGTGGTAATGGTAGAAAAATTGCGTTACTTTGGGTTGGGCGGTTTTCCAAGTGCCTATCCCTTTTGCCAAAAAGAGAGGTTAACTCCTTTTCCTACATTGAAGTTGGCAACGCAAATGAACGAAATGGTCAAATCATTCACTGTCAGCTTGCGTGCCAAGGAATGTGATGAGCATGTCCTTTTTTTGTGCTGCTTGTGTTTTTTTTTTTTCTTTTTTGCTGGCTGCTGTGCGTCGTCCTATTTCGAACTAGTGCAACAACACGAACAAACTAGAGGTTTAGTTACACCAACAATGACGGCGACACCGACTCCGGTTGCTGCGTTGCTGTCAACATGGCTTAAGATAAGCATGAAGTCCGTTACGGCTACGCGTTGCTGGCCTGGTATACCGTTAGAAGATGGCACAATAAATGTTCAACCCTGGAGAAAGTGTTGTTCTCTAGCAGTGTCAACTTCTTTTGCTTCCTTGTGTTATTTGATAAACTAAAGTGTTGAAATAGAAGACATGACAAATTTTAAAATAGAAATTCTTTGCAAAGATTTTTTTATAATACTTTTTCTTTATTTCATTTCCGGCGAGTCTATTTCCAATGTTGCTGCACTTGTTTTATGTTAAAGTTATACGTTAGGAATTTAAATGAAAAAAGGGTTCCTCAATACTTTTGAAAACGTGAGAATTTAAGACACTGACACAAGTCAAAACTTATCACAAAGTTGTTTTTATTTTTGTTTCATGATTGAAGGTGGTAGGGATTGCTTTGTGAAGTGCAAAACTGACTATCAGAAGCATTGTTTATGCTACGACTTTCAATAACTTGTAAAAACGGTCTTACTAAGAGATTTTAAATCAGCTTCATAAGAATTATATACGAGCAAATTAAAGAATATATCGCTCGTTTTCTTCAATAATGTCATAATCCAAAAAAGTATGGTTTGCGGCTTTTCTTCTTGAAAATTTCCTTCTTGAATTCTCTTATAATCTCCTTGAAAAAAGCCTACGCTTGGAGGACCCAGAAGAGTCAACCCAGAAAGTGGAAGGTTTAAAGCCTTATTTGAACTTCTTAAAAAAATGTTATACATAATTCAAAGTTTACTTCACTTCACCAATTCTGTGTCGAGTCGAGAATTCTGTGCTTGTATTTGATTTCAATGTTTCTAGAAATCTTGCTTTCTCTGATTTCTTGAGATCCAGATATCTTTAAATAATATGGAATTCGGATTCAGGGGATTCAGGGGAACAAGACTACCAAGGCTTTTACGTTCGGTTTACCTTTTTAATGTGCCTGTGCTACTTTAATTGGGCTGAGTTTTTTAAAAATTTTAGGTCTTGATTTAATTTGGTCTACCCAGTTTTAATTCTCTTTTAAAATAAAGATTTCAATAAAAATTCATCTATAATATTTTTTTTTAAGTATTCCATAAATGTTATCTCTATCGCCAACTCTATGAGGGTAGCCTATCTACCTTTTATAGCAAAATTTAAAAATTCATTAAGAATATCAACCTTCGCTTATAGGACCTTTCACTGTACATTAAGCCGGATCGAAATTTAGATCTCTCCGGACTCCGACTCATTAGTTTGGGGTACTCTTAAAAACTGTTTCTGCATAATTTTTTGGCGAAAAAAGGTATGGAGAACCAATAACGTTTGGTTGGGATTTCTACAATAAAAAAAAAAATTATGAAGAAATAATTTTTAAGATTTCATCTAACTTTTAAGTCGGTGTCCGGCGAATTCTAAACTTTGATCCTGCTTATTGTACGTTAAGGTGTAATCTTCTACTACTATTTATGCCATGTTTTTTCATTGCATCAAAAATTAGTTATGTAAACATTTTATTGGTATTATTTTTTTAAGAGTTTTTCTGAATTTTGTACTGGAACGTCCCTTTGGCGTACACTTTATTAAGAAAAAGCACATATATTCCAAAATTTTTCAAAATTGAATAGTAATTGTGGCAGTAACATAATAATTAAGGCAGGTTTAAGGCAAATGCGGTTAAAATGAAGGCAAATTTTAGAAGATGCTTTCTAAAAAGGTTTATTATATATGTTAATTTTACATCATCAGTATAAGTAAAAACGATTATTTGTTTTTTTAATACATATTTTTTTATATATAAAGTTGGTGTCCTTCAAAAAAGGCGATAATCGGGCAACCTCATCATAGCGCGGCTCCAGATTGTCTAAATAATAAAAAATGCGTTGGAAATTAAGTCCCTGAATGCACATTTTTTACCAAAAGAAATGAAAATATCGAAAATTTAGAAATTTATAAAATGTAGAAAAAAGAGTCGAAAAATTAACATTATTTTTGACCATATATATATATATAGTATTTGCGTGTAAAAACTAGACAAATTTTCAAAGACGCTCATTTTGGTAAAACGTGTGTAGAATTGCATTACAAAGAGATTAAAAAAAAGTAGGCAGTAGTGGAACTGCCGACCAAAGTGAAAACTTAAAGCTATAAAATAACGTAGATGTTATGAATTTTCGAAGTAGCTAGAGTTGACAAATCAGATGCTTTCTACTTTTTTAACTCTTTTTATCCATTTAAGCATTATTGAATGTATAAACTGTTATTTTTTAATGTTGATATATAATATATTTGTAACATAATTACTTTGGTTGTGTAATCTCGGTAATTGGCTCGGTAATCGGTTGGTAATCGCTTCGCTAGTCGGTTGGTAATTGCTTCGGTAATCGGTTGGATATCGCTTCGGTAATTGGTAATTAATTTGTAATGGCTTGGTAATCGGTAATCGGTTGGTAATCGATTCGGTAATCAGTAATTGCTTCTCTAATCGGTTGGTAACTACTTTGGTATTCAGTAATTGGTTGGTAATTGCTTAGATAATCGGTAATTGGTTCGGTAATCGAATGGTAATCACCTCGGTAATCGGTAATTGGTTCGGAAATCAGTTGGTAATCGCTTAGGTAATCGGTAATCGGTTCAGTAATCGCTTCAGTCTTCGGCTTGTTCGATGTTAGGCAATCTCTAAAAAGGAATACTGTACAGCAATAATTTCTGTAATGCTAACAGCGTGGTGATATCGCTAACAGTGTGATGATATTGCTAACAGCGTGATGATATCGCGAATCTATGGTTTTGCTCTCTACCAAAATGTGCTCAAAGCGCCTATAGAAGTTTTAACTTCAAAAAAATTCAAATCGGTCGATTAGTTTGTTTGCAGTAGTGTGGCCCGTTTTGAAACAGTATGTTTAAAACTTCAAACTTTAAAAGCATGAAAGCGGTCAAACTCCAAAACAAAACTGTAACAACTAAATATTTTTTTTTTCTACATGGTATAGTTTATATGCATTGAAACATTCCATACACACATATACTTTTACATACACACAAACAGCAAACGTCACGCGTTTTAACAGCTTCTTTGGTTTGATCGATTGGTACTCTGGCGCACCGGGTCTTAAGCGCTGTGGAATCAGTATTATAAGCAGGATTGATTTGAATTTTTTTTTTACACATTCTTGAAAAGTTCTACATTTCGAAAAAAAATTAGATTTTCAAAAAATTGTTGGCCTAAGACCTCCATTTAGCTGAAATAAGCCCTTTGAATATCGATTTCTCAATGTTTTATTTATTTGTGGCGTTCAGTATTGGTTCAAACAGACCATACGATATATCAATAGATATAAGAGCTCAATACCTTTCCAATTAACAAAAATGCATTTGAATGCCTTGCATAATACATAATTTAAATGCGTTTTAAAAAATTTTGAAAATAACAAAAAATCGATTCTTGTTTGGGGTCCCGAAAGAGTTAGTACAAAAAAATATTCGAAATAGTTTTTGCAAAAAAATTTGTGTTCAATCAAAATTTACTTTTTTTGCTTATCTTGGGTATGCATTCTGAAGAAAAAAAAATGGTACATGCAAAAAACATGATTTTTTTTGGCCCAAAACGGATTCAGGAAAACCAAAACAGCTCGCTATATTGGATTTTTTCCGATAAAAAACAAAAATCATTGATAGATCTAAGAGTCCCTTTAAAATTTGAGTCGATGTCGGGCTGAACATTTTTTCTCGATACAAATCGGTCCGGCTCACTGTACATAAAGTGAAATTTTTTCCTATTTATTTATTCATATCAATGAGTTTAATAAATTGCTGAATCAAAATCCGTGACAACCATCATACACTTTCAAAGTTTTCGGTTGAGATTCTTTCAGTGAAAGGGAATTACTTCCTTAAATGTTCAGTTGATCAAAAAACAGAACCTGAATCCCTCTATCAGCCATACATACAATCGAGTACCTATGTAGTTGTTAACAGACCGCATTTTCCGAGAATTAATCAGGCACAAAAGCTCTTCAGTGCAACTTTTCATTCATGATTTCACGCTGACTGCACGATGCCGCATGAATGACGTAATAACCAAGGATAAATAAGGAAACATCTGATGAATGCCATAAAATTACCGATACTGTTATACCTACCAAAGAGATGGTCCTACAAGCCAAATAAAATATGGTAATAAAGAGCAGCATATAAATTTGAAAGAGCGCTTCTTTGGGCCCTGTCGCCTAACGACTTCGTTTGCCGACATTTGTATAACACATACGAAGAACTATTGTTTTAGTGCTGTTCGCAATTTTTGTTAACCATTTTTTTTTAAGGCTCGTGCGCTCTCGTTTTGGCCATCATCAAAAGTTGCCGCAACATGCGAAACATTCAAACAGAAACGAGTCAACGTTCGAGTACGTCGGGTCATTGTGCTGTCTGTGCGAAGCTTGGCATAAGGATAACACAAAAACAAAATAGAAAAAAAAAAACAAAAATTGAGCCTACAACAACAACACATCGTGACAAACGCTAACTGTTATATACAGGCAGGAGTTTTTTTGTGGTTGTGTGTGTGTGTGCACATATATGTTTAACGGTATATGTACACGTATACGCACACGCGCTCATTTAGCCGTTATAAAAAGTGTTTCGTGAATTAAAACAAAAAGCGGAAGGAAAAAGAACAACATCGATTTCAAAGAATTATCGCGAAATTTGAGCGATATAGTGTTTGTTCGAAATTACCAAATAGTTTTGAATGTGCCAAAAAGTATGCAACAACATTTTTATTTGGTGCTTTTTTCATAACAATAACAATTTGCTGGCAAGTCTGCGGCGAGTGGTCGCTCGGTCGGTTTCTACTCGGTTGGACGTTTCGCACATTTCGTATGGCGTGCTCGTGTGCTCGTTTGGCCTGAAAGTGCGGCATCGTTTTCTGTTCGGATTATTGCTAAAATGCCTCTTATTGTGTGTTGTTCGTGCTTTTAATGCTGCTACTTGGCAGAATTTAGCCGGCATTTTGTTTTCGCATTGGCCGCGTGTTGTCAACACAAAACTCATTGCATACTTTTAGGCGTCGCAGTGCCAAAAACAGTCACAGTCACACGGAGAGAGCAGCTATATTAGAGAGAGAGAGAGAGTGCTTCCAAAATAAGCACTTGGCGTGTACTACAGCGTAACGTAAATTGAAGTACCGGTTGTAGGTACCCAGACCACCCCACCAGGCCTCTTCCCCAAACCCATGCAAATGTAAGTACGCCATTTTTGTGTGCGGTTCTTTCTCGTTGTACATGTTTTGTTACTCCTGTCGTCATAGTCCTGTGCACTATAAGCAGTGGTAACAGCAACGGGAATCATTAAAATTTCATTTTGTCTCGTGTCTTCCGCATTCCCTGCGTCACCACTCATGATTTGCTGCTCTACTCCATGGAGCCTGCTGCATCGCATTCTAGTAGTAGCTGCTGCTGCTCCTTTTGTTGCCAACTTTAGCTTTGTTATTTGTATATACATATTTACAAATATATATATGTACATACATAGCTGCCGTAGTATATGTGTGTATATAAAATTGTTGTTTTTGCTGCCGTTGGTTGCTGTTGTCCTTATTATTGCGTTGTAAATTTTTATAGCGACTATTTTTCGTTCTTCGCTATTCTTACTCTGTCTTGTTCACTGTCTTAGCTGTACGCCAACACGTGAAACCCGAAACTGAAATCATTACCAACACCAGACGCAGCCAAAGTGTCTGAATAATGGCGGCGCGGAATGTTTGTTATTCTTATTTCCTGCCAGGTTGTGTTATGGTTATGCATTGTATTGTGGTGTGGTAGAAGTGGGTGTTGGGCAGGCTGGCTGCCTGGCTGACTTGTTGGGTTTCAACGGGATTCAACTGTAGCGCCGGTAATTTAGGCGGGAATTAAAACAGTTGTTTTCGTCTGTTCAAGACAGCTGAATATAATTAAGATATTAAAAGTTCAGAAATTTCAGTACTCAGTTGAGCTCTTTAACATAATGACAATTCTTTGTTGTAATTTTTTTGTTTTCGTTTTGTTGATTTGTGTGGTGGAAATGAAGTGTTTTTTTTTGGGTGAAATTTCTTAAATTAATTCATTATGATTATTATTTTACTGGCCATAATTATAATGTATTTATAAACGGCACACAGGACGACATAACTCTTTATTAGAGCCTGAAGTGAGAAATTGTTAAGTGTTTCAATACTTTTACTGATTTCGCATTTATAATACTGTCCAATAAAATGAGAATTTTTGATTGCAACCATGTAATATTTCTGAGGATGTCAAATAGAATATTTTTTAAAAAGTCAAGGTAGATATAAATCGGTAAAGCATATATATGTTTATTTGTTTTCATTAAGCTAGTTTGAATAGTTAGAAATGAAACCAGTTATATATGAAGAAAATCTATAGTCAAATATAGTCAAAGGCGCAAGTTATGGCCTATCACGAAGTTTAGTGAAGGTATTTAAATGTAACTTGTTTCAATTGATTTAAAAAAAAAAAAATAAAAGTAATTTTCGTGCACTAAAGGCAGAACAAATATTGGTACTTTCACAATTCTTTTATAGCTCCGGATTTTTTCGAAGGCCACGATTTTTTCAGTAATTTGAATGTGTTAAACATTAATATAAGTTTTATTTTACTCGATTTACAGTTTAAACAACTTTGGAAAAAAAATGAGTGATACACCCAAAACTTTAAAAAACTACGGCTATTTTTTGCTGTACATTAGTGTTTTAAGTTTGTAGCCTAAATAAAAAAAGCCTTAAATAAAGCTTTTTCCGGTAAAGGTTTAATTTAATATTTAAAAAAATGTAAAGTTGGCTTTGTGAAAAGTTTTTATTTATTTATTTATTTATTTATTCGCCAAACAAGGCATTTACTTATTCTAGGTGTTTTTTTTTCCTTCTCCTTCTCCCTTTTTTTGGTGAAAAATCGTGTCATTCAAGGTGGGCGTAATCCGCCCACCTGATTGACATGATCTAATATTACACGTCAAAATAGGAGAAAAAAAAGAGAAAGTAAAAATAATAATATACTTATTAGAGCGGAGTGATTTGTATGGAAAAAAATTTCGTCTCTTTTGGACACAGATTTTCTGATTCTACGTTCAATTCTTAGCAAAAAAGTCCATTACACCATAGGCGTACGATAAACTTCGAGGCGCCCCATTTTCGATCTTAGATTGTATGTTTTGAATGATTGAATTTTTCATTCAACAAAAAACAAAACACTTTGTTTTTACTCACAATCAAAGGTGTTTGTGATCATGTGTCATTAGAAGTGATTCCATGTGATGAGATGATCAAAAACTTGTGTAGGTGCTTTTTAATTGTACTGATTACACCAGTATGATTGATTTGACTGATGACAGCATACTACATGAGCCACCGTTTACTACAAATGTTCCATTTCAACATCTAACAGAGCTCCTTGATTGTGATAAAGATGACAAACCTTTTGAGGATCCGAAAATTGCTTGCCACATTCAAGGAACTGAACGGTGCGTTCAATTATTAACTAGTGTCTCAAAGCGCGCTATTCATGAGCATCGGGAAGAATAATGAACGTAACCACTAGAAGTAGAATGGTACTTCCGAAAATGAATACAAAAAAAGATTTCGCGAAATTTTTAAAAATGAATTAAGATTTATTTCCAAATATAAAATCAATCGTTTCGTCTCTTTTAAAACTTATACTATAAAATTAAATTTATATATAATTTTTCCACAAAACTTTTTTAACTTGCAAAATTTTGTTTTTAATAATTCAATTAATGATTTTTTATGTTTTAATAATTAATAAATTGATATTGAAAGTTGGTTTTTCAAAGAAAACATTGAATTTTTAAAAGTCAGGTGCTCATAACTTTTTTGATCGGGATTTTTTTTTGTTTTCCCTCCTAGCCGCCTAGGGAAGCGTTTACGACCCCGTGCACCTACACAAGTTTTTGATCATCTCATCACAAGGAATCACTTCTAATGACACATGATCACAAACACCTTTGATTGTGAGTAAAAACAAAGTGTTTTGTTTTTTGTTTAATGAAAAATTCAATCAATCAACACATACAATCTTAGATCGAAAATGGGGCGCCTCGAAGTTTACCGTACGCCTGTGGTGTAATGGACTTTTTTGCTTGGAATTGAACGTAGAATCAGAAAACATGTGTCCAAAAGTGACAAAAAAAATCGCTCCGCTCTAATACTTATATCTTAACATTCTAAAAATATTTAATTAAAAAAGAGTGGGGTGGTGAGTTAAGGGGTAGTAGGGGTGAGAAATAGGAATTCAGAATGGTAACGCTTGAATTTCCCAAGTGAGTTTAAAAGAAAGACGGGGAAAAAGGTATTAGGATGGGAAAAGATACTTTGAGAGGTTTCGTTTAAATGTGTGCTTGGACATGGGTGGCAAATAACACTCGCTAATATTATTGAATTCTCTACAGCATCTATTGATGGGCTCATTACCTGCGTAGACGGTATGATGCTGATATTCAGTTAACAGCCGTGTATGCCTCGTTCGCCTTATTGGATCAGTAAATTTTATCTTGCTTGATATAAATTCGCTGTCAGTAATTCCACTAATAACATCGAAAGTGAAACATGAACTAAGTAATGTTCTTCTCGATGATAAGGGCATTAAATTAAGGAGGCTAAGTCTTTGTTCATAGGGTGGCAGGTTACTGTAATCACGGGGATTGTAGGTGTCTCTCAATGCAAAAAGCAAGAATTGTTTTTGAATGGATTCTAGTCTTTCCTTGTGTGATTCAAACGCAGGGTTCCAAATAATGCATCCATATTCGAGGAGAGGGCGCACTAACGCACAGAATAATGACTTAGTGACCCATACATTTTTGAACTCTTTTGCACGTCGTTTTATGAACCCAAGTTGTTTGCTAGCCCTAGACAATATTTTATCATAATGTAGATTGAAACGCAACTTATTAGCCAAGATAACTCCAAGATCTACGATATGATTTACTCTAGATAATTCACTGTTGTTGAGGGAGTATATATTATTTGCTATTAAATTTTTACGAGAGAAGGTAATAATGTAGCATTTGCTAACATTCAGGCAGATATTAATTTGAATGCACCAATGTTCAAGAGATACGAGCTTCGACTGTAAGAAATTTTTATCATGCTCCGATTTAATGACATGATACATTTTTAGGTCGTCCGCATACATCAGATGATGGATATCATTCAATATGTCAGATAAATCTGAGATGAAAATGTTGAAGAGAAGTGGACCAAGGTGGCTTCCTTGTGGTACTCCGGATGTAACGGAAATTTGTTTAGATAAGGTCCCTTGAAATTTAACGAGCTGTGATCTGCCTTGGAGATATGACTTTAGCCAGTTGAGAAGAGATCCTGTGATACTAAACTTTTCTAATTTAGAAGCCAATTTTATAACTGAAAAAAGTTGAATTTGAAGTGGAAAAATTTTAATTTGAAGTTAAAAATCTGTAAAGGAGAGGCTTGCAACTTGCCACCCCATTGCTTTATGATAATAACTCAACGTAAAATCAACGTATTATTGACTTACTGCATACATTGGTAAAAAAAAAATATACTAAAATCTAGCCCTAAAGTAAATTTGCACTCTAAAACTGAGGATATTTCCTTAATCTAAGGAGGACAAATTATTTAGATGTAGGAAAAACTTACTTAAATATAGAATATTAAACTTAATTTAAAGAGAAGTTTCATACTTCATTTAAAGAAATAAGTCTCTAATTTAGGTACTTCTACAGTTAGGTACCTTTTAGTAGGAAATATTTAATTTATTTTAAGCATTGATTTCCTACATACTACATTCTCACAACCAACTGTACAATATGGAGCGTACAAAGGCCTAGTATACACGTTTGATTGATTTGAGTTGATTGAGGCTAAGAGTTAATTTTTACTAAAAAATACGCGCAAGTAAGATCTAATGCATCTCCATTTATAATAAATGATTTGTTTGGCAAATGAACATATATATTACAATTGACCTAGACTACATTTTTTAATGGCACACCCGCTCGCTCTTTAGATCTAAAATTTATAGGAAACATTTTCTCATATATACTTAAGGATATTTCCTAGAATCGCAATTATTGACTAAGTCTGAGTAATATTTTACTAGATGTAATGTTTAAGAATATTTTTTCCTAAGTTCAACGAATATTTTTTTGCTAAAATCAAATAAGCTCACCGCTGTATGAATTTCATTACTCAAGTTAAGGAAAAATTTCTCAAATCTAGTAAATTTTACTTGTTTTTTTTAAGGAAAATTTCGTCCTACGTTTTAGGGCAACCAACAAAAATTTTAGGATGTGGTAAGCTAACATTGAGTAAAAACTGCATTAAGGCGGTCTTCTCATTCAAAACCCGTTTTTTTGACCCTTTTTAAAAAAATTCTTATTTGAAAACGCAAAGAATAATTGAAAACTTTTTTTATTTATTGTATTACAAAAGGTTCAAAGTAAATAAAAAAATTTTTTTGCCTCGATACGTGGGCTGTTCAAAAAGTAATGAGACTTCAAAGTTGGTGGTGAAAAAAAAGGTGTCGTCACGGCGGCCACGATTTCGGGTCTCCGGAGCGTCTGAAATGAAAAACAAAAACGGGGTTATAATCAGTATAGATGTAATTCTCGGGTGAACCTCAAGCTTAATTTTGTGATTTTTTTTGACAAAATGGCGGCTATTCAAAAAAAAATTTCAATTTCGGGTTTTTTTTTGTAGTTTAGTGTAAAAAAAAAATAGTAAAAAATTTTTTAAAATTATGGTCGAGGTTCACCCGAGAATGGTGACAATTCTGCATCGATTCCATTTTGTTTCATGAAAATCGGTTCAGTTGAACTGGAGATATCATGGCGGCCAGTTCGAAAAACGTGGGTTCGAGATAAACGCGTTTAAAGTTTGAAGTAATTTTTTTGGGAAAAAAAAAAAATTCAAAAATGTTTAAATGCAGTTTTAAAGAGCTGACAATTTTTACTTACAAATATTAGTCGGCGATGCCAGCTCCATACAGGCCACCTTCCTCTTTTTCGTAGAAACTGCTTTCTGCTGCTAGGTTCAATCTGTCTTCATTTCGAGATAGTGCGTATTCGTATGCGTTTTTGCCAATCGCAATACCCATCAAACCCATAATTTTAAGTATGGGTATAAAACCGTCGTTGAAGAGGCATGTTGCAATGAAATTGGCCACTTCGATGGTGCGTGCGCCTGAGTTGATGTGTTTGGGCGAAAGTGACCAAAGAACAGAATTGTAGGACTCATTGGAATTCTGAGTTTCAGATCCAAGGCATCTTTCAAGCAAATTATCTGCCGACAGCGCTTCGTAAGCTGGTTTTATTACCTCCATCACCTTCTTGTCCATCAGACCTTGCTTCACAAAAAAGTCTGTATCTTCTAAAGTATTTCGAATTTCGAAAAATCCTTTTAGGGGCATATTCACAACTACCCAAGTTATAAATAAATGCAAAAAAAAGTTGAAAAAAAAAGTTGCTTAATGAGAAGACCCCCTTAAGCAAACTTTATTTCAACTATGCAAAATTTTTGACTTGAATTGAGGAGGTGACTTACTTAGTTTTACTTCTTGGTTTTTTTTTAGTGTAAGGTAAAAATCATTTGAATTCTCAAAAAAATTAAAATTGTACAGCAAATTTTCGAAAGTATCTAAAATCGAGCCTTTGCAGGTTGCCACCCCCCGAAAAACTGCTGATAGCAGGTCTGTTTCCGTACTCGATTGTAGTAACTTGCAATGTGCTAGAACGTGTTTCCGTACTTTTTCTAGCTAGAAGAACAAGCATAGAACCGCTCTCTAGAGCTCGAAAGTTGCTCGAAGTGTGCTAGAAAAAATTTGTTCCAGCTACATAAGAACAAGCACGAAGAAGAATAAGCATCAAGAAGAACAAGCAAATGTCAAATTGTCATTCGTTGTTTGGTTATGTTGTGCAATAAAAAACAAATTTACAAATTG
Organism: Coremacera marginata; assembly: GCA_914767935.1. Classification (NCBI taxonomy): domain Eukaryota; kingdom Metazoa; phylum Arthropoda; class Insecta; order Diptera; family Sciomyzidae; genus Coremacera; species Coremacera marginata. The sequence continues at coordinate 177,060,747 of OU612044.1, read as the reverse complement.
TTAAATATCAATACATATAAATAAATATAAAATATCAAGATAAAATTGGCGTCGATTGCGTTCGTAAAAAGTTAAAATTGGCGTTGTTTACATTCGATAGGCAATCAGCTGTTTTCGTGCTTGAAACTAGCTAGAAGTCGTTTCCGTACTTTTGACACTATTCTCAATTTTCATTGTGCTCTCTCACATTGAACTTTACTCGACTTTTACTCGAAAATGTGTACGGAAACACACCTAGTATTGAAAAACTCAAGTTAAAATATTTAATTTAGAAAATTTAGAAATATTAATTGAATTTAACATCAATTTTGCAGTACTCATTTTCTATTTATTGTTAACTTTAATTGCTCAAATTGCATCGAGCAATGCTTCAAAATTCTTAATACCGTGGTCGGCTTCTCTTGGTCTGTGCGCTGCCATGCTTAAATTGTAACGAGAATGTTAAAAAAAAATCACGGAAAATATTACTTAAATTAAATAAGACTTCAGTTTTGACTAAATGATACTTATAAACATTTATAGGTAAGCACACGTTATACAAAACAAAAGCAAAAAAGAGATGTAGCAACCCTCAAGCAAACAAAGCTGCCAACCCGCATTGTGACGCTGTTCATTAATAATATCTTAGGAATCATGTTAGGACTATGAAAATTTTATGACAAAGCAAGACATCACAAATATTTACCTTGAAGTCGATAAAAATGTTTAATATATGAGCACAGGACCAATAAAAAAAATTTGAATTTTTTAATTTTTAAGAACTAATATCTTATACCCTCCCTGTAGGAAAAGCAACTAATTTAAAAGTAGTTGATATAGTAGTTTTTTGTCAACCACAACTAGTTGAAATTCTGACTTTTTCCCATAGAACGAACTAACATATTTTGTATGGTGATGTCCGCTAAATAAGTCAATTGACTTTTGTCTGCATATATTTTTAACTACTTGTTAAATTAGTTAAATTTAAATTAGTTAAATTTAAATTAGTTTTTAACTACTTTAAAATAACCAATTGAAAACTATTACTGATGGCCTAAAGTTAATATTTGATGAAATAACATGGTTAAATATATATAAACTTGTAATCTAATAAAAATTTGCAATTAAAACATGTCAAAATCAGAGTAGTTGACGCCTTAATATAATTCAAAGTAATTTATCAATCACTTGTTTTTAAGTAGTATTTCAATTATTTCATATATAATGCAAATAAAACTATTTACAATTGAAGTGGATGCCGCCTTAATATAATTCAAAGTAGTTCATATACTGGTTTATTTTAAAATAGCTTTTTAACAAGTTGTTTTTAAAAACAAGTTAGTTTGTGCCAATAGGGCTTAAGCAGACACTGTGTTATTGCATCTGTCCACTCTAAATTTATATTATGAGTGACAACAGATATAGTTTTTAATGAACATTTTCTTACCAGACCAATGTGAGTATGTTTTACAATTTAATTTTATTGTTTCAATTTATCTGATGTAGAGGAGGGTAGCTGGTCCCCCATTCTCTCCCTCGCTATAACTACCCCTCATTCAACAATTTTTCAAACTGTTTAAACTGTAAAGTATTAAAATAAGCTTTGTGGTTTCCTTATAAAAACAAAAAACCTACACAGTGATCTTACACTGCAAATAAAATGAAACATATGAAAAAAATGTCATTATAAGTAATCTCAAAAGTTTGTGCATTGCATACTTTTGGGAACTTTTTATATTGACATTGCAGTGTAAGACTGGTGCGTGTAAGACTAATGAGTTGAGTTAATGCCAGCATCTACAACCAGATAACTAATAGTTACCAGAAAATATGTTATATGTCTACATGTTTATCTTTTTCCTGCTTTGTTTGTTTATATTTTGGTGATATCTATATATATAAAGTCGTTCGTGTGGGTTGGTGTCCGTTAAGATCTCAGGAACTGTAACACCTAAGGGCACCAAATTTACAACATCTGTTATCAAGGTTCATATCTGAAAAATAAATAAAAAAAAATTTTCACACCCACTATTACCGCCCACAAATCAATAAAAATGCTATATCATGGAGTCGTGTGTGACAAAATATAATAGCAAATATATTTGTTACATACCAGTTATGGGACAGACTTAGTAACATGCAATCACAAAAAATGTACACAAAACAAGTTATATGATAGAAATGATGTCCACATGCAATAATTACTTTGAAAAGTGGCCCCTTCATGACGAAAAAATTGTCACATTCATAACATAAAATGCGTACCTTTCTCCGGCTTACATATTTATTGTTCACTCGTGTTAAATAAGGAAATCATCTTACATACTAAAAATACAATCAATTCTAGAGGAACTGCATACATTACTCTTATATTTTCCATGAAAAACATTTGAATTTTTTAGCCTTAAAATATAAATATAAATAAACACATTCGTTTGGTTTAGTAAAAATAAGAACGTTTTATCTTTCCGAATACAACTCAAAACTGTGCTAGCACGAGAATGTTCGCCAATCGGAGTGAACAGTTTGCACAGTGCCTTTCATGTCTGAGTTATATTTGAGTTACATTGAATATTAAGAATTGTTATGGTTTTTTATCCTCAGGAAAATGCTTAGAGATAAATTTTGTAAATACAGAATTCAAAGTCCTATTCGCTGTCTTCATGTTTTTTATGAAAAACCCTCAGCTTTCGCAGGATTGATGATTTTTAAATACAGTCAAACCTGTTTTTGTGCGGTAGATAGGGACCGCAGAAAAAAAATCGCACAAAAAAAAATTCTTCGGAGACTTCATAAACAGCTATAACATAAAACTTTAAGTAATCTAATAAAGAAAATTTTTTTTATGCGATTTTTTTGTACCGCATAAAAAAAAATCTCACCTAGGAAACATTCTATGAAAAAGCGAAAAAGTGGTCTCGAAGCCAAATAAATAAATAAATTACACACGGAAACGTTAAAAATATAGTTTTAATTCTTCATTTTAAATGTGAAAAATACGAAAAATTATTCCATTAAAAAAATTCATATTAAAAAAATAAATTAAAATACATAAATTCATAAGTTAATCAATACTATTCGTCATAGTCTTCTCTGACATAAAATAATGTCTCTCGCGCTTTTTTTGGACATTTCAAAAACTTCAGAATTGCGTTTTGCTCTTACGCTTTTCTCTTTATTGCTCTTTTTAATGATAATTTCAGCTAGTGCAGAGTTTTTTTTAGCATAGAAAAGATCGCATACAAGAAAAAATATCATAACACAACTCGCACAAAAAAAAATTCGCACAAAACAAATCGCATAAAAATAAAAACGGCATAAATAAAATCCCACAAAAAAAAATTCGCACAAAAAAAGACCGCACAAAAACAGGTTTGACTGTATATCTGTAATTTTAAGTCACTCTTAGAGTGACAACAGCCAAAATATAATGAATGTCGGTTTTAAATAAAACTAATCGACAAATAGTGTCGGCCGTAGGATACTAGTTAACGTGCGTGGCTGGTGTGCGTAAGAACCCAGGTTTGAGTCCCATTTGACACAGAATGTTCCCATTCGACAACACGCTCAACTCAATTTATTATAAGAAGCTCTGTCAAAGTTCTTTCAAGGGCTGAAATGGTTAAATCTTTTTTCTTTTGATCGACAATTGGCTTCGATAGGTAAAAAAACAAAAACTTTCTATTGCATTGTGTGATGCAAATTGTGACTTGGCATGGGCGTAGCGAGGGTAGGGCAGGGGGGAAACTGTAGGGCAGGGAGGGAACATTAGAAAAATAAAATTGTTAGTATTAAATATAGAAACTCGAAACCTTTTTTCTTATAAGTAAAAAGAATAGAATTTATTAATATTTGTTAAAGCTTAATTTGTTTTTTATTACAAACTTACTGCTGACACATTTTTTATTTATTTATTAACCACATGTTAAAATAAACAGGGATGCCTGAACAAAATCCTGGCTACGCCCATAAAGCATGGGTCGTTATTTATGTGAGGAGAACGTTATACTGTCATTTGCTGAATGTTAACTATATTTACCATGTAAAATATTCTATTTAAAGGTTATCTTAATATATAAACATTGCGTTGAACCCAATATCGCTCAAACTGTAATTACTTATCAGGGACATGCTTGCCTTTTATGTAACATATGTGCATACTTGGCTGAACATTTTTTAAAACAGTGTGTTATAAAAGCACTGTAATAATGGCAACAAATAATTACACCTTAGCTTTAATGCTTCCAACCCGCCGTAGCACCGGCTTTTATACTAGTATATTCATAACGGTTAATAAAGTTTTAACAATATCCGAAGTGCACATTCAATATAACGAAATGTGGCTTAACGAGTTTCCGATTTAACGTACAGAAAAATACTTGTTAAAATGCAAAAATTTCTTTTTATTTTATTGATTTGAAATTTAATATTGGGAACAACATTTCTGAACTTAAAATATCTATAAAGATATGTTTGCTTTAAGTTTCTTTGAATGTAAAACTGTTTTACATTCTTTATTATAATAATATTTGGTTGGTTGGCTGATTTCAGGATTAAAAATATTTTATATATTTATTATATAATATATGATATATATATTTTTAATAACGAAATACGAATAACAAAAATTTATATTTAAAGCACTAGCCTCACAACATAAAATGCACTATTGGACGTGCACTATATCAGGAAAAAATAACTTTAAAAATTAAATAACTTTCGTAACTCTGATTGGAACTGAAATTTTTCTGTTTGTCATAAAAGTGGTTTCAGTTTAATTTTGTATAAAATATTTGTATAAAAATAATATTTCTATTTAAAAAAATTAACGTTTTTATTACAATATGCAAACTTTTTTACTACAATTTTTATTAAATATAAATAATGGATACTTCAATAATTTTAGATAAGACTAACTAACTAATGACTAACTAATTAATAACACTTTTAATGTCACCATTCACTATCAGAAAAATTAAATTTGAGACGCATTTTTATTGCAGCAAAATACTTAAACACAATTTATAGTTCATGCCATTCATCTTCAAGTCCCAATAAAACCACGTAAACTCACCATCTGCGGAACGCATTCAGCACATTATGCTAGCTATCTTCATATATCAAACTTATATTGAAAGATGTCATTAAATATTATATGAAGGCAGACATTAACGCTTAACCGCGCTGAGTATCGCTGAAACCAACAAATTAACCTCATCATGCTAGAACGACTTTATTAAAAAATTCTTCGGCATCATTATCGAAAACGGGATACCGAGAAAAAATCATATCGACACCAAAACCAGCAACTACTAGTTTGTTACCCACATAATATTGAAAAATAAAATAACTAAAAGTGATGAGAATAAAAGAAATAATAAGAGAAGAAGCGAAAAGCTACAGCAAAACCAAACCAAAGATAAAGAAAAGACAAAAAAATTAAAAGGAAAAGCGCATTAGACAACATCGTAAAACATAAAACTTTATGTGCGGGAATTCTAGAAAAAAATCAACAAAATAAACAACAAACGACGGTGAGGTCGACACCAACAAGAACAACCATAAGAAGAAGAGTCAGAAAATCCAAGACATCAACGCATCCCAAGACAACATTCGAGGATATTAACAACAACAACTACGAGAGCTACTAGTACTAAACAGTAAAGCAAGGACACTAAGGATAACAAGCAACTAACAACCAACAAAACGTTGAATGTAAAATCAACAACAACAACAATAGAAGCATAACAAAAATAAAACCAGGTAGAATCGCAAAATCAAATCAAATACAAGCGACTGGAGTTGAATAAAAACCCATGGTTATGAGCTTGTTTGTCGCCGGTATAGAGTGAAATAAGCTTAAGGTTAGCTGAGTGAATCCAATGTAAGGATAAAACAGAAAAAAAAAAAAAAAACGAAAATAACTATGAGGCAAAGAGTACGCGTGGCCACAGTTAATGTTATATGACTCCAATTTTTTGTTGTAGTAAAGATATCAATGATTATTTGCTTACATATCTATGGAGACAGTTGATGCTATGTTGAGGCATGACATGGTGTGTGGCTGATGATGTTCGAAAAATCAACTCTACTTATAGAGGACCAAAAGTTTAAATGAGAGTCGAAAAGGGGAAGACAAAAGGGGGGCAGTATGGTGACAAAACCACGAAAGAGAGTTTAAGAGTGATTTTGATAGAGAATAGAAATTAAGAGTATAGACCAGGAGTTCAAACTCAAAGAGTACTTTTTTGAAGCAGAGATGGTTAAAATAATCAAGATGTTCGTGTTAAATGCCTTACAGTAGAGCTAAGCAGTGAGTATAACAGTTCCTGCAGGACTCTGTTAGAGCAACATAGCCTATAATTATCTGCAATAATAGTTCTATCTACATTTCATAGCCGGTAAAGGAAAAAAAAATCTATGTAAACTGGCATGGGTGTGCACAGGATTTTTTCTAGGGAGTAGCAAAGTTCTAAAACAAGAAAAGCTTACGTATTTGAGAATGATTCTGAAATTAGCTGAACTCCTTTTTTCTTAGATGTTTGGTATAAAAATTGTGAATACCGTACGCAGTTTATCCTGTTCGACACATACTTGCACACATAAGAAAATCCAATATAATTTTAAAGATTGCGTCACAGTTTTTTGTATCAGGTCAGAAATCTTTTTAAATCACATATTAATTTTTTGCCAAGAATCATTTGAATTATTTTTTACAAAAGCAAATATAACTTTTTCAGTTAAGTAAATGTTACGACCTTTTTTATCTCCTAGAATACTTAAATAAAATAGAATTCATTTCTATTTAGCGCCCCTTCCCTACCTCCTCCCCCAATGTCTTAAAATTTTTAATTAAAAATAAAAAATTTAGTCGATTTTAAGCAATATACTTTTTGAGTTAATATATTTTAGACCTGTGTAAGCGCATCTTATACAATTTTGTGCATCATCGGCATAAATGAACTCAGTTTTAGCTATTTGATTTTTTGTTTTTTAAGAATGCATTCGTGTCATTGGAATATTCTAGAATGTTCAAATCAGATAAAAAACTATGATATGAATGATATGATATGATAAGATTTGAAGCAACGAGGCTTGAGAGTCAAATAAAGTTAAGAATGTTCTCGTATTGATTTTTTGTAGGTCTTAAGGTATGAAGAAAATAGGAAGGCAAAAAATGAATCCTTTTATTTTTATTTATTTATTATTATTATTTGATATACCAGTGCTACAAGGTGAAAACCTTATGATTAATGCACTGGCATCATTGATTTGTTTTTTTTTTTTTTAATATGACAATAAATTTTATGTTTACAATAAAATTCATTACTAAGAGTAATACAAATTTTAAATGCAATTAAATATAAGTAATATTAAATAGTGAATATAATATAAAAAAAAGGATAAATAAAATAAAAACAATTCCTCTTCCAGCGAGGTCATGACAAAACAGGAAATTTAATTTAATTTTAGTTTGTAACATTTTTAAAACTTTTATGTATATTAATTTTTTAGAAGAAAGAGAAGATGAATTTATCGAAAGAGAAAAAAAATAAAAAAAATGATTAAAAAGATTATTGCAACGATGAAAGATGATTAAATAAAATTTTTTTGAATTGCACGACTTTTTGTATTGGTCTAATAAAAGTAGGTAAGGAGTTCCAAAGACGAATTGCGTATATATAAAATTGCCTTTCAGATGTTAGATAGAAGTGACGCAATTGTATTAACGTATAGGACCGATTGGAACGTAAAGCAGTGATACGATTGTGCAAGTAAGCTGGTTCGCCAGAGTATAGCACTTTATGCAGCAGGAGTAACGTTCGGAATTTAAGAATGTTCTCAAGGGTCATGTTGCAGATTTTTATTGCGTAATGGGATACATGATCTGTACGTTTTAATTCAAAAACATATCTAGCTATGTTGTTAAATACAACATTTAGTTTTTGCTTACTAACTGAGTCACAATTGGCAAAAATTTCGCAAGCATAAAGAAGCGTAGGGAGGATGTATGCTTTAGCGATAAGAAATCTTATTTTGGGTGGTGTAAAATGTTGTGAAACCCAAAGTGTGTATTCCAAGTCAATGTCCTATTAAAGATTACTCCAAGGTTTTTAGTTGACTCAACGAAGTTAATTGAGGCGTTATTCAAAATGATTTTAGAAAATTCCGACACATCGACTGGTTTTCTAGAGATAACTATACATTTCGACTTTTTTGGGTTAAGACACAAGCCATTTTGACCTGCCCAAGTTTTTATGCGTGCTAAATCGTTGTTGATGGTAGATAAACAATCAGAAATACAGTCCGGATAACGACAATTGGACGTCGTCAGCGTACATATGTACTTTGCAATTTTTAAGAACCGTGGGTAAGTCGTTAGCATAGATGGAAAACAGGACAGGCCCAAGAACTGAGCCCTGAGGTACTCCCCTGTTAACCGTTAAGAATTCTGATGTTTTGGCAAATACAGCTTGGGATCTATTAGAGAGATATGACCTTAACAGGTTTACTTAATTTGGTACAAAGGATGCCATGATCGACTGTATCGAAGGCCTTAGAGTGATCAAGAAGAATTAAAAGGCTAATTTTTTTATCATCTAAGCCTGCTCTAATCTCTTCAGATACATCTATTAGCGCTGTAAGGCAACTCCTCTTTGCCCTAAATCCAGACTGCCTTTCGCTTAGTAACTTTTTATCGGAGATAAATTCGCTAACTTGCCGATTTAAAATCACTTCAATTGCCTTAGCCAAGAACGGCAATATGGCAACGGGTCGATATTCATTGCATGTTTTAGGTATTGGAATGATTTTAGCTTGTTCCAACATTTCGGAAAGATAGAAGTAGTGAGAATAGTATTAAAGGCGTAAGTTATGTATGGTAACAAGATTGGTAATAGAATTTTCAGAAAGAGTGGGTGAACTTCATCGAAACCAACGGCGTTTGATTTTATTGACAGAAGACTAGACAGTACTTCACTCTGGTCAACGCAACGAAACGAAAAAGCAATATCTGAACCTAAGACAACAGACGAAGAATCATTTCTACTAGCGTAAGCATTCTCATCAACTGTAGGCATAGGCAAGTTTACAAAATTTTTATTAAGGTCATCCACATCGATAGTCACATCGACAGCAGACTGATTTTTACCTACTCCAATGTCACGGATTTCTTTCCAAATTTTTTTTGATGCAACTGCAATTTTTTTATTTTTCACTATAAAATCTTTTCTTTAATGCTGCTATGTCATTATTTACCTTTTTCCTAACTTTTTTAAATTCAGTGTATAGCTCAGGTATTTTGAATTGCTTCCAACGATTGTAAGCCGCGTTTCGTTTTGCTATTAGCTTTTTAATATCGCTATTAAACCACGGCTTTTGTTGAGTTTTAAATCTTTTAGTTTTAATTGGTATAAATTGATTAAATAGCTGAATAATGTTTCGCTGCAAATAGCTAATCTGGTCTTCAATTGATGGCATGCAATAAATGTCTTGCCCATTTGTCCTTCTGGCTTCTTGATCGAGCTGGTAATGATCAATATGCTTAAAATCGCGAAAACTGAAAGAACATGGCTTTTTTACCATTTGGAAGTCAAAAGCTAGGAATCCTTTTAAATGTACTAAACTACAGAAATAAGGCAGGGTACAAAAATAATAAATAATGTTTAGCTCAGGTAAGAACCTAAATATATATGGCAAAGAGGATTGAGAATGTAGCACTTAAAAGTCAAATTAAATTCATGACTTGTACATAGAAAATATTAACAATATCAACCCAAATTAAACGATAATTTCAAAACTTGTAGGTCCTAAGGGAATAGAAGGAAAAAACTATTTTCTCCGCCATTTTTAATGTACCGGCGAAACTTTAATTTTACAGATATAGGTACATAATACTTATATCAGTTAAGAACCTAAGGATAAGAGGCAAAGAGGGCAACACTTTAAAGTCAATTTAAATTTGAATTGTCAAACATTTTCAAAAATATAAAGTAAAGTAAAGAAAATAGTCGTATATATTTTTGAAAATTTTAAATTTTGTAGGTCCTCAGGGTATAGAAGGGAAAACATTTTTTATGTCATTTAAAATTACCGACAAAATTAAAGGTATATTACATAAATAAGTAAGTATTGATTGGATCAGAAAAGAACCTAAAGATATGAGACAAAGAGAGCATATATTTATGACTTGTTCATCGAAACTATTAAAAATATTAAATAAAATTAGTAAAGTTGTCGTATATATTTTCAAGAATTTGAAGACTTGCAGGTCTTATGGGGATTGCCATTTTTACTTACCTATAGAAATAACGTAGAAACCTTCTTTTCCCTCAAAAAGGTCGAAAATTAAATAGGCCCTAAATTTTATATGAATTTTTTCGACACTCGTGTTTTTTTTTTTTGTGCTGGCGACAGGCATACCGTTGCATTGTTTTGATGTGAACAACAATCAACAATGTTCATCAATTTAAAACAACATTTTAAACAATTGCCAAAAAACATTAAAAGGCAAGCATGCAGTTCCGCATCTAATATTGCTCAAACTAAAATTATTTTTTGCCATTACCACAGTGCTTTTCCAACATATTCCGTTCTGAAAATGTTCAGCCTGATAGTATGCACAGAAAATTAATTTAATACTTATCAGTGACAGAGTATAATGCTTGCTTTCTATGTATGTGCACATTTTTAGGCTGAACACTGTAAAGTACTGTTATAATTTCAAGATATATTTTTTTTTTCGTTGTAGGACGAACTTTTGTACTTGGTACTTATATAAATGTTAATTTGAGATCATTTTTATAAGAACTACTTTAGAAAAAATATCGCCCACAAAAATCCAATTTTTATTAACCAGTAACCGGTTTTGTTAAACACTGGATTTCTTTTATTTTTGGTTTTCTGTGGAGTTATGTTTTAAAATGCATAAATGAGTCAAACGTTCAAACGTGTTGCAAAAATGCTTCCAGTTCTTTAAGCCGTAATCGGTTTTTAAAAACCCGTATAGTAATAAGTATTAACTTTTTGGTAGTTGGTGGTTGTTAGTAGGTTATTGTTCGTTGGTATTTGATATTTGGTATTTGCTATTTGGTATTTTGTTCTCCGTATTCGATATTCGGTATTAAGTATTCAGTTTTTGCTATTAGCCATTCGGCAATTGGTATATGGTAAGAAGGATTTAGTTTATTTTATTTTTAAAATATTCCAGAAAACTTCCTCAATATAAAGCCTCTAAAAATGCAACGTCACATTCTCACAAAATCAAAGCTAGAACAACTTAAATAATGAGGTTCACTCAAAACCCCTTATTATCGATTTTAAGCAATAAGCAAAATTATTTTCAAATATTTTGAAATTTCATCTCCACTGCGCATAAAATAAATTATATATAAGTTAATTTTTAATTGCTTCAATCCAATGAAATTCCTTAACTCAGATGCTGTAAATAAAAAAATTCAGCGCCACAGCATAAACTCACAATGACCGATTTCCTTACAAGCCACAGTGACTATTTAATAGATAACTATTTTCATTCATCATCATCAATAGTCCTCATTATCATCATCATCATCATCATCACGATCACCATCATTAACAACAACAATTGCAATAGCCACGACAAAGTCGACTACTCACAAGACAACACGCACAAGTAGCGCGCTGCTATTTGTAGCCACTCACTCACTCCCTCCTTAAGATTTAGCAAAACTTTAATACCAGACTCAAATTTGTATGCGTGGGTGTCACCAAACATGACTCTAGGTCTGTGGAATTTAAATTAATACAACAAAAAGCAAACGAACAAAACCATCCATCGACTTCATTAATTTATGCAAAATACGTTTGTAATTAAAATATGAAATAATAAGAAAAACATACGTCTTCACATAATAATTACGAAGAAGTGAAGACTAGAAAAAAAAGCCATTAATTCGCTTTGGTATTTATGTGGATTTTTCATCACTTTGATAATGGAGTGATAATTGCTTGAACCCAACTTGGTTAATTGTGAATATGAGGAATTTTTTTAGATTATGGCAGTTATGTGGTATATAAAACTTAAAGTTCATGCACTTCAGTAACAATAAATAGATTTTTAAACAAGTATTGCTCAAAGTTCACATTATCAAATCATGTTTATAATTAGTGTTTTATTTAATTCAAATGGTCATTTGAAACAAATTAACAAGAAAAATTCCCAATAAATAAATCGGCTTATCGATTAACCCGCTTTGATAATTCAAATATTGCACCTCGCCCTGAGTTGCGGCAATCTATTTCTTATCTTCTCTCGTACGAAAATTCCGCCCACACTCACAAAACTGAATGTAAAACATCACAAAAACAAATGTGAAATTGAAGGGATATATTGGCGATTTTGAAAGAAAAACACACTGCAGTGGGTTTCCCAAATTAGGCAAAATTAAAGGGTTTTTAAGAAAGAAAAAAATGCTCTTTTGTTTCTCTTTTTTTCAGTTAGTTCAGCGTTTTTACACTCAAAGAGTTAATTAAAAGCTTCTGTAGCGATATTTTACGCTACTTCAGCTAGTTTTTGCTAAGATTGCTCTCAGAGTGATGCTATTTAGCTTGTTTTTTAATAGATTTATAGCATTTGTCAGTTTGTTTTGAGCATCACATGGAACACCATCAATGGTCTTGTAATTTTATTATAAGTGATTCTATTCCGTTCATATTGCGAAAGTTATGTTTCTTTTAGAAATTCTATTTATTTTTGATTAATTTATAAACAATGATAATTCGGGTTTTTTTTTGGTTGACTGCAAAAGACCAGACGATAGAAATGCTAGATAAACGGCATTTGTCGCGTTCTTTTTGTAATGCACTCAACTCAGAAAGGGGCGAGAGAAATAATTGTAAGAGAAGAAGTTCTCACGCATTTCTAGCGTATATTTGAATATACATATACATATATTTGAATATACTACAATATTTGAAGGATATCTGCTGCCAGCAATTATTGTAGTAAAACTTCGCAAGTATTTGTACAGTATTTGTACATTACTTGTTCTAAATCTCTTGAACTAGTTCACCTATTTTTTTGCGTTACTTTTTAAGTTTAAGAGAGCAGAGTCTAGAGATACTTTATAGGAAGAAATAGTTAACTTTACATTTAATGAACTGTATAAGTTTTGGCAATAATGTTTTTCTAATATAGGACGTTTCTCCACAATTCGACATAGTCATCATCAGAAATCTGATCGTATTTTTTTCTCATCTAATTTGATTTTGTACAGTAACCGAAGTTGGAAAATTTTAATAGGGTGGAAGTCATTTAATTGGTTAAATAAATCGTTGCACCCACATCTACTAATTTATTTTTCTCATCAATTCTTTTGCGAGTTAATTATACCGCCTACGCTTTATTTCTTGCCAGTTGCACATCCGCTAATGTAAGCCATTTTTTGTGTGCTTTAGTTCAGAGTTTGGTAATTAAAAAAAAAACATAATTATTACTTCACTAATACAAACTTAAAACAAAAAAATATGGAAAAAGTTTTTATGAAGTATGGGTACAATATTAAAAAAAAGATTTATTGTTGCTGTTATTGTGTACTTGTTTTTTGTTGTTGTGCTGTTTTTGTTATTGTTGTTGTTATTGCAAGTTTGCAGTTGCTAGTATTTGATATTTATTTGCTTAAAATATGAATTTTTTTGTTTATGCACCCAAAAATATGCAATTGAAATTGATTTTTTTTTAATATGCTAGCAGAAGCATGAACAAAAATATTAACAATAACAGAGATGGAGAAAAAAAACAAATTTGACGCATGCAAAAATTGCTAGATAAGGTCGACTAGGCGACTGACTGATGCATATCCATAAAGCAACAGAACAGTGGCGATTGCTTAAAAATTGGTTTTGATAAAAATTTTTAAAAAAATTGTTTTGAGATAGAATAAATGCAAAACAAAAATTAACCATAACCAGCCGCGGAGCTTTGGTCCCGCCTGACACAGAAAGTTTTTTAATTGAATTAATTTTTCTGTTCGGCCGTCAACTCTTTGCAGACAATGGCAAACCTCAGAGAGTAAAAACTGTCATGAAAAGCTTCTTAAGAACATAAACCGTTCGAAATCGACATAAAATATATAGGTCTAGTTCTCGATCATTTATGTTCAAACATTTCAAAACACACACAACACAATTGACCACAAGAAGCTCGGTCAAAGTCCTTTCAAGGGCTGAAATGGCCATTTCGTTTTTTTTTTTATACAACAAAGATAGAGAGCTATCAAAAAATTTGTTTATGATAACTCAATAATAACAACAATTTTTTATTAAATTATAATCTTTATTATCTTTATCAATAAAGAAATACTCAAGAGTTTTGTTTCCGTTGCTTCTCAATGATTTAAAGACATGCAGGCGGGGACGTCCGAAGACATTTCGTAGAAAGAGGCGAACTATGATTTTAGTGTGAAATCTAAAAAATATATTATAAATTTTTGAAAGCTTCAAGATTTTACCATATCATTGTACCATTCATTAACACTTTAACAACCCAATACATACTGCAAAAACAAAGGGATATCAAAATAATCGTTAAGACTAGGAAACTTTATGAGCAATACATTCTTGAATTGGGTTTTTTAATGAAAGTGTGATTTCTCAAAAAAATAAAGTTCCCACTAGTGTGTCGTTTAAGAGTTAAACTAGTGAATTAAACACAATAGCATACTACACGCAGAGAAAAAATATGTTTATATATGATTGGTTTCAGAAACAAAATATTCAGAGGGAACCACTTAATGAGAACTTTCCTCCAATAGCATTATTTTTCGATATAAGAAGATATTAGTTGTGTCCAACATTAATATAATTGCCTTAGCTAAAAAACTAACGTCTACATTAATATGCTTGTGACAAAATAGAATTGTGTGTTTCTACCCAATAAAAATATATTTGCATCACTGTTAAACTCAAAACGAACAGAACTCCTTTCTTTTATGTGTTTCGCCTAGACATACAAATATCTGTTTCTTTTGCACTTGCACGAAAAATAGCGCAAACTTTGTTGCTTTATGCGCTTGCTTTTAACAGTTGCCAAGTCTTGGCGTCATTTTAAGTTTCAAGCAGCCGCGCCAAACGAGTTGAAAAGTTTAGCTCTTGTGAAAAGTGTTTCTGAAAATGTTTGCTTAAATTAAAAGTGTTTGTGTTTTCAAATTAATTAAATAAATAACAAAATAAAAGAAAAGTAAGGAGGTTCAGCAGTAAAAATAGGTGAGTTTAGAAGCAAGTTTTCTGATAAAGCGAGTGCTTCGCTGGCAAATTGGGTGCTCCGCTAGCAAAGATGCTGGCTTCATTTTACTTTAGGGCTCATGCTTAAATATTTTTTTTTTTTTTTTTATTATATGTATATGGGCCTCCTTAATTATTGGTGCAATAATATTTTGTCTGTCTCAAATGATTTAGGAGATACAAGTCGTTGAAGTTTGAAAGTTTAGTGCAAATTTTTAAGTGCGCGGGTCATGTCGACATCAACGTCACTTGAGAAACCTCAGGTTTCAACCAAACTGCCAATCAATTGGGCAACATAAATTATTTCAAAACAATTAACCGAATAAAGAATATAAAAACATTTAACTCAAAAACATATTCTCGGATTACAGAACACTTTGTCATGTGCCGCTGTTGCTTAACCCAAAACTCACTAGCATCGGAAATTTGTAAACAATGTATCGAATTGCTCTTGCAATCCAACTGACCCACTTAAGTGTTTTGGGTTTTCATATGTAAACAATTCTAAATATTGGTTGCAACACAAAAAATGCAATCAAAGGCAGGAAATATGTATTTTGTATTTTTGTAGTAATGTATTTATTTTGTATCTTAAGAGGTTACATTGGATTGTAATATTTTTAAGTAAGTTAGTCTTAATCTGAATTCAAGAAAATAAAGAAGCCTTCGGGTAAATAAAAAATAAAAATCTATTTTTTTTTCTTTACTTCTAAAGAAGTAAAATAAGTGGCGCAGTCGAAACGGAATAAAAATCAAAAGATTTTTATAAAATAACTTTAAGCTCTAAAGTCTCGAGTTCAAAATAAAAAAAAAAATTTTTTTTTTGAACGTGATAGAAATCAAAAGATATCTAGTGAAAAAGTGGAACTCACTTAAATCTAAAGATTTATTTTACCGTACTTGTTCGAATCCAAAGATTTGTCTTAAAGTCGTGAACACAAAACAAAAACAAAAAAAATTAATTATTAACAAGTTGACTATTAAGTGGCCAGAATACCAGAAACCAACCAATATGAACAACGAACAACAGGTTCCAGCGTCAGATATCATTAGGGAAGCAGCTAGAATAAAAGAGTTCCACGGAACTAAGGATTATGATCTGTCGGCGTTCATAAGGGAAGTGGAATTAATACTCCCTCTCTTCGATGGAAATCCCACCCTTAAAGAATTCATATTCCAACGACACGTAAGGACAAAAATCCAAGGCCCAGCACTCCAAACGATAAGAACACTCGGAAGTAACCCAACATGGAATGAAATCAAGGAAGAACTAGTGAGGAATTTTGGAGTAAAAGAGACGTATCATAACCTATACCACCAAGCAATAAACATAAAAAGTCTTAATGTAAGTGACTACTTTTATCAGTTAAGAAATATATTAGATAAATTAAACACTAAATATGATTTCGATGAAAATAAACCGGTAGAGTTTTCACCTATTGTAAATGAATCTATAATTTTAAAAACATTTGTTAATGGACTAGATGCCAATCTAGCCAGCATAATCCACAGTAGAAATATTCAAAATCTAAGATTAGCGTTTTATACATTACAAGAAACAGGTATGATAAAACAAGTAGAGAAAAAAGCGTACAGAAATAGAAACACAAACTCGCAAAATTTTAGAAACACAAACTCGCAAAATTTCAGAAACACAAACTTTACACAAAATTCATTTAGACCGAATTACAACCAAGTTGAAAATCAGAATTCATATAGACAAAACTATAACCAAGTAGAAAATCAGTTTAGACAAAATAACAACTCTGGACAATTTAGAAACCCATTCAGACAAAATACTCAAAATACAGGCGGAAGGAATTCGGGCCAAACTAGGACGAGTAGAATGGATGTAGACCATATAGAACAAAATGAGGTAAATTTTCAATTGCCGGGGGAGGATCTAATTTACCGATAGTTGAGCTAACTGTAGGAGATGAAAAAATAAAATGCTTGATTGATACAGGATCGACAACAACACTTATTAACGAGGACAAATTGACAAAATATAAAAGACTAAAATTAAAAGATAATCTACAATTTAATACACTCAGTGGACAAACAAACATAAGCCATGAAATAATAACGGAACTCCCAAAAGAATTTAACGAAAAAATATATTTGAGCTGGAAACTTACAAAGTTCAAGAATAAAAAATTTGACGCACTTATTGGACAAAATATACTTGCACCAATGCAAGCAATTATTAATCTTAGAGAGGGATACATTGAAATCAATAATGTAAAAACTACATTTTTGAGTGAATGTCCGTACAAATTTGACGAAATTTATACAATTGAAAATTCGTTTATTAACCAAAGCGTTATTGAAAAATTAAAAAGAATAGATATGAACTCTGAAGAGATAGATTATCTAAAATATTTAATAAATAAGCACAGACTTATTTTTTCAAGAAGGACAAAAATTGACTCATACACACGAAATTCAGCACGAAATAGTGACTACAACAAGTAGGCCCCTTTACTCAAAAATTTATAGATATCCACAAATACACGAGACCGAAATCAATAGACAAATAAAAGAAATGTTAGAACAGGGAATAATAAAGGAAAGCAACTCACCGTATAACTCACCGCTTTGGATCGTTCCAAAGAAGGCGGACAATTCCGGTACAAAGAAATGGCGTATAGTCATCGATTACAGGAAATTGAACGAAGAAACTATTAGCGTTTCCCTATTAAATTTCCCATCCCTAATATTGAAAATATCTTAGAGAAACTAGGAAGGTCCCAATATTTCACAACACTAGACTTAGCGAAAGGGTTCCACCAGGTTTTAATAAAAGAATGCGATAGACAAAAGACAGCATTTTCTACTCCTCTTGGGCACTATGAGTTTATGAGAATGCCATTTGGACTCAAAAATGCCCCAGCCACGTTCCAAAGATTAATCAATTCAGTTCTTAGAGAATTTATTAACAAAATATGTGTTGTCTACCTTGATGACATACTTATTTTTAGCACTTCACTAGAAGAACATTTGGAAAGCCTCGAAAAAATTTTTAATAAATTGAGACAACATAATTTAAAAATTCAGGTAGATAAATGTAAATTTTTTGCTAAGGAAACTGAATACTTAGGGCACATTTTAACAACAGAAGGAGTAAAGCCGAATGAGAGTAAAATTGAAAACATTCAAAAGCTTAAACTCCCTGAAACAACAAAACAAATCAAGTCATTTTTAGGAATTACCGGTTATTATAGAAAGTTCGTGAAGGATTATGCCAAAGTAGCTCATGGAATGACGAAATATTTGAAGAAAAATGCAAAAATTAATAAACAAGATCCACAGTACATAGATGCCTTTCAGAAATTGAAACGATTATTAACAGAAGCTCCAATACTTAAATACCCCGACTTTGATAAACGTTTTAAAGTAGCCACAGATGCTAGTGATTTCGCTATCGGTGCAGTTCTCACTCAAAGTGAGCATCCAATTAGCTATGCAAGTAGAACCCTAAACGAGCACGAAAGAAAATATTCATCCAACAAATATTAAAAGACCAACCAAATTTTCAGATCAATTGGACATTACTCGTTTTGACCTTACTAATAATGATAACTAAGGCTTGTGGAACACTTATCATCGACAAAATAGAAACTGACGATGGATTCATTGAAATAAAACTGGAAAACGCACAAATCATCAAGAACTACAACATGATTTTACATATAATTAACCCATCCGAAATAGAAAGTATCATAGACGACTTTACATCCGAAATACAACAATTAAAATTATTAGAAAACAAGCAACTTTTAAATTCACAACTTAAAACACTTAGACGGAAAATTCAAACCATCCTACCACATAGACAGAAGAGGGGACTTATAAACATTTTTGGAACAGGACTTAAATGGCTTTATGGAACAATGGACGACAATGATAGGACAGAAATAGAAGAACATTTAAAAATTATTGACACAAATAATCATATGGCAATTGAAAATATTAACAAAAATATCCAAATAAATGACCATTTTAATAAAACATTCGAAATGTTAAGAAAAACAATAGAGTCAGACAGAAATAAAATAAATGAAAAATTTAATGACATAGAAGAAACGAATTCAAAAATGTATGCGCAATTTCTTTACTTAGACTTTTTATTAAAAATTAAAACTTTGGAGGATCACATTGAACATATACAAAATAACATTGCTTCAGCAAGACTCGACATAATGACAAGTAACATCTTAACGGACGACGAAATAACTCGATACAACATCGACATTGACAAACTTAGAAACATACGACTAGGTGTAGGTGAATATAAAAATAACGAAATTATATTTGTAATAGAAATTCCTAAAAATATGCTTTCTGCACCAAGGTCATTAGTAGTACCCGTTTCAAACGCAAAACATGAAGAATTACTTATTAGTATGCAAGAAGTAATAAAAATAAATAATACTTTTTATGATTATAATAGTGATGTAAACATTAAAAACTTAAAAAAATCAAAACTATGTATTTACAAAGATAACTGTCTAAAAGTCAAAAACAATCATTCAGAAATTATTAATATAAAACCTGGTCTAATTTTGTTAAAAAATCAAATAGAAAAACTAAACTGAATGGAAATTACTTAATTTCTTTTAATGATTGTAAAATAAAAGTAAATGAAGAAAATTTTTCAAATAAAGAATTAATATTTCATGAAAGATTTGCTGTACCATCAATAAAAAAATTAAATAGTTCAAAAACTCAACCAACCTTTGAAGAAATTGTTATTCAACAAATAGAAAACATAGAAAAAATAAAAGAATTAAAGTATCACAGAAAGAATTTTACAACTGTGAATCTCATTGTACTTATTTCTTCTCTTATGATATTATTGCTATCAGCAATATTTGTATACATATATTTTGTAAGAAAAAACAGAACACTTAAGGTAAATATCGTCAACCCTCAAACTCAGGGGAGTTCTCAATCCAAGGGGGGAGGGGTCATGTCGACATCAACGTCACTTGAGAAACCTCAGGTTTCAACCAAACTGCCAATCAATTGGGCAACATAAATTATTTCAAAACAATTAACCGAATAAAGAATATAAAAACATTTAACTCAAAAACATATTCTCGGATTACAGAACACTTTGTCATGTGCCGCTGTTGCTTAACCCAAAACTCACTAGCATCGGCAATTTGTAAACAATGTATCGAATTGCTCTTGCAATCCAACTGACCCACTTAAGTGTTTTGGGTTTTCATATGTAAACAATTCTAAATATTGGTTGCAACACAAAAAATGCAATCAAAGGCAGGAAATATGTATTTTGTATTTTTGTAGTAATGTATTTATTTTGTATCTTAAGAGGTTACATTGGATTGTAATATTTTTAAGTAAGTTAGTCTTAATCTGAATTCAAGAAAATAAAGAAGCCTTCGGGTAAATAAAAAATAAAAATCTATTTTTTTTTCTTTACTTCTAAAGAAGTAAAATAAGTCGCGCAAGCTAAATTTACAAAATGTCAACGTGAAATTATCGTGAAAAATACAACAGTTGTTACCCTATTGAAGATAAATTTAACATATAAACATATAATAAACATATTTATTTACATATCGAAACATATTTTGTTTGCTTCTAAGCAAATATTTTGTAATCACTGTGAAAAACTTTTGGCATTCTTTTGCTAAAATATGTTTCCAAGTAAATATAGTGTAATTATCGGTAAATATATTATGTTGTTCTTAATTATCGTTTTGAAAATAATTGCTTGACTGCAATTACATTATGTATTCTCCAATTTATATTTATTTGTCTGTGAATATTTTATGTTATTCTTAACTAAATTATATTTCCAAGCAAATAAATAGTAATAGACTAAAAGTGTTCTCAGTCCATTTATACGTATAATAACAAAATATTTATATGAAAACATAGTTTCTTTAAAACAAATTATATTGTTTTTAAATTCAAACAACAAGTGCTAATGTACAATTAAATAATGTTCAGATGCAAATATATATAAAGAAAAATTGCATTAATTAATCATATTATACTTATGTAGAACCAATATATATGATTACCAAGGTCAATGTAATTTGTCTGTCAGAAACTTGGCTTAAAGAAAAACTGTGTAGTAATTTATTCAGCATTGATAATTTTAAATTAGTTCGCGCAGATAGGCAAGATAAGGTTGGTGGTGGCGTTGCTATATACATAAGACAATGCTACAATTTTCGCGTTATAAGACAATCAGCTAGTAATGATTTATTAGAATACATCTTTATTGAAGTTTTTCATGATGATGGTAGTTTTTTGGTAGGTTGCATTTATATAGCTCCAAATATTGCTAATTTCATTCTTATAAGAAACATTATGGAGGATCTAGCTCCTTTGTACACTGATGTTATTATTTGTGGGGATTCCAATTTGAATATTCTGCAAAATAACAATAGTCGGTTTATTGAGATGGTTGGGTACTTTAATTTTAAATTTGCAAATGTTATTTCTCCTACTCGCTTTCGTCCCAATTGCGCACCATCTTTAATTGATATGTTTTTAGTTTCGCATCCTAAGTTAATTCTACACTATGATCAGTTCTCTGCACCAGCTTTCTCACATCACTATGTGATTTTTCTCACTCTTAACCTCTTTCCCTCAATTAATACTGTTAGTCCAAATACAAGACCCATCTTTTCTAATATAGATATATATTCCCTTTTCAATGAATGTCAAGATATCGATTGGAGTGTAATCTATGCAACAAATGATGTTAATAAGCAGGTAGAATTCTTAACTGATAATATCAACCGATTGTTTTTTAAATATGTTCCAATTTCAGTAAAGAACAGAAAATCCACTAAATATCCATGGATTACTAGTGAGGTGCTGAAACTTATTGATAAAAGAGATTTGTTTTATGATAAGTGGAAAAAATATAAATGTGCTGTTTTTACAATAATTTCAAATGTTTACGCAATGCAGATACTGCTCTGGTTCGTAAGAATAAAAAGCTTCACTACGAAAGAAAATTTTCCCACTGTAGTTCGAGCTCTTCCTTTTGGAAAAATATCCGCTCGACTGGGATAAGTAAAAATTTACATATACCTTCTGAAAATATTAATCTGGATAATCTTAATAAGCAATTCATTCAGAAATTTAGAAACTGCAATAGTGTTTTACGAAATGTTGTCTTTCAAAGTTTTCCAGAATCAATTTTTGCGATCTCAGGAGTAGATTTGGTCAGTGTAGGGGAAGTTATTTTGCAAATTAAATCGAAAGCGAAAGGATCAGATAATGTTTGTCCTGTTTTCACCAAAATACTTCTTCCTGTCATCTTGCATCATATAACCCATATTTTTAACTCAATCATTACAACCTCTACTTTTCCGACTCTGTGGAAAACTGGAAAAATTTTACCACTACCGAAAAATAACTCTGAGTTCCGACCAATCGCCATACTCCCATTTCTCAGCAAAGCTTTTGAGATATTGATAAGCAAACAAATTAAACCTTATTTAGAATATAATAGTCTTTTGACTAAACATCAGTCAGGATTTCGAAGTGGTCGTAGTTGTACTACATCACTGTTGAAAGTATGTGAAGACATTCGGGCAGGATTGGATGATAATATGTGCGGTCTAGTTGTTTTTTGGACTTTTCAAAAGCTTTCGATAGCGTCAACCATCAGCAACTGATTGAAAAGCTCTCATCTAAGTTATCTTTTACCACCTCGCTACGCAACTTCTTTTCGTCATATCTCTGCAATCGTACTCAGTATGTTCACTACAATAATAATAACTCCTCCAACATGAATGTATCATGTGGCGTACCTCAGGGTTCAGTCTTAGGACCACTGTTGTTTATGATGTTTATAAATGACATCGCTGACTGCTTTTTAACCTGTGAGCATCACATCTACGCGGATGACATACAAATGTATAAACTTTTTCCGAAGTCGCTACACGGTCAAACAGTACATAATTTTAATTTAGACATAGACAGAATCTTTTGTTGGTCATAAAACAACGGTCTTAAACTAAATCCTAATAAAACCAAGACTTTGATTATCAACAGAATATCGGAATAAAACTGAGTTGCTACCACTTTACTTAAACAATTCCGCCATTGAATATGTTGATAGCATTAAAAATCTTGGCATATATTTAAATAGCAATTTTACATGGAACGCCCACATAAATAATGTAATCTCTAAAATTTATGGCGC
Organism: Coremacera marginata; assembly: GCA_914767935.1. Classification (NCBI taxonomy): domain Eukaryota; kingdom Metazoa; phylum Arthropoda; class Insecta; order Diptera; family Sciomyzidae; genus Coremacera; species Coremacera marginata. The sequence goes on along the minus strand of OU612044.1, from coordinate 177,037,307 downwards.
GCTACGTGGACTTAGTCCTACCACCAAGTACTTGCCAACTGCTGTTAAACTAAGGCTTGTCAAATCATTTGTTTTGCCCATCATTTTCTATGGTTGCGAATTGTTTGCAAAGTTCGATTTTGATTTACATAGAAACTTGACGGTGGCTTTTAATAGTTGTGCTAGGTTTGTTTTTGGTATTAATAGACGTTGCCATATATCTTCCGATTCAAAGAAAATAACCGGACTTTACCTTAGCGATATGTTAAATTTTCGTACTTTACTACTGTTGCATAAAATCATTAACAGAAAGGAGCCCGATTATTTATTTGAACTTTTAAGGTTTTGTAGAAATCAAAGAACAGAGCAGCTCATATTGCCCAGGCATAAGTATCTCTTGACCTCTCGACATTTCTTTGTCTACGCGATACATCTTTGGAATACGCTACCTATTAATCTTAAACGCATATGCAGCGCGAACACATTCAAGCGAAGGCTCTTTGAACACCTTTCTTCTGCTTTTTAACAACTCTCTGTGTATCTTAACATCTTTCTTTCCCTACATCTGTCTTTCTGTATTTCGAAGTTATTTTGCTTGATAATTAAATATTATGTAATCTTTACTTTAGTTACCTTTTCATTATTAATATTATTTACATTATATTTTTGTTTTAATCTCTAGTTGTTAAGATGAATTATAATTTTTAAACTCATTATTATTACTTAACCCTATTTGTACTAATTAAAAGAGAAATCTTATTTTACAATGAATAATCAATTTCAAAGAAATAAATAAATAAATAAATATGATTACTTGTTTCCAAGAAACATGCAGAAACATATTATACTTCCTGCAAATTATGTTTGGGAAGGCCTTTTTTTCAGCGTGTAGGAATATGATACGAGTAATATGATACGTATATGATATGATATACGAATATGATACGTAATATTAACATAAGCTTTGCTCATATTTTCAAGAAATTGAAGTTTTGCATTGGGTTTGTACATTAAAAATGAATTTTAATAAAAATTAACGTTAGTATATTTTAGCTGAATGTAATTCTAAAAACAAAAAATTACGAAAATAATATCATTATTTTATTCCAATTAGTTTTGAAAAAAAAGAAATACTTGTCACTTGCTGAAATTTTCAATTTAATGAAGTAGGTGTACATCATAAATTATAAACATCATAATTCTGCATTTTTTGCAATTTATTCAGTAAAAGTTTATCGCCGTGAGGATTATAATATTAATAGTTTCTCTCTTGATAACATTATTGAAAGAATTAATTAATTAGATGAATTTAATCTACAAAAATTGTATGATCTCCTATGTAAAATATTTAAAATATGGAATGAAAAAGATTATATTATTTTTATAAAAGAGTATTTTATAGTTTTCACTGATTTTTATGTAATAATTACTAATTTTGCAATAAAACATTCCTGAATCTTTAGTAGTTTTTTGATTTTTTGGTTTATATTCTAAGTATTCTACAATTTTTTTTTATGTTTGATACTATCTTATTTTGTGACTATCTGTCTTAACGTTCTGACCAATAAAATCTAAATAAATTTCAAAACATTTTCCATTCCATTTTTTCTTTTTCTGCCCCTACATACAATAATTTAATTTGCTTACACATCCATTTTGATATGAAATTCGGACTGCTTCGATATAGAACGCCTTTAAAATGAAAACTAAGCCTTTTAAATACTTCAATTAAGAGAATCAAACAGATATTTTTACGACAATACCGTTATCTTTACTTTCTTAATTCAAAAGCATCTTGTGAGAAAATTATTTATTGCAGGCGTTATGTTCAGTAAATTACTGTGATAATGTTGTTATAAGCCAGAGCAATTAAAACTTCCAATTCTAAGTAAAAACTATTTTTTTTTTAAGTTACAGCATTTTTTTTTAATGCAATATATCATGCAGTATGTCAATTGTTTATAAGAATTGCTTTAAAGCTTCTAGTTGCACCGCAGACCTCAACTCAACTTTGGGCTTGTGACTGCTAAAATCGACGAGCCGCCACTGTTTCGTATCAAGTTTTGAATAAAGGCATATTATGTGTAGGAATTTCAAATATGTATGCATATATTTCAGTCAGTGTGATTATGTTTGAGTGTCTGTGAGCGCACGTGTGTGTGTATCTCTCAGCATAGATACAAAAAAAAAATTGACTTGCGGTTATAAAATACATTTCAGCTTTTGTCATAACTCCGCCATTTTGGCCTATTATTTGGTTTATATTAACCTTTTTCATACTGTTTTTTTTTTTTTGTTGTTTCTATGAAAAAAAAAAAAAAATTTGATGCCGCAATTTTTTTGTGGGTTAATATTAACTTATTATTTTAATATAATTAAAAATTATTATTTTTCAACTTTTGTTGCTGGTTTTAAACGCTCATCAAATAAATCAGTAAGCAAACTTTAAACGAATTTTAATTAAATTTTAACCCTAAATTTAAACTTAAATTCTTTTCGATACTTTTTGAGTCGAAATGTTAAAAAAATATATACGTATATAACATGTTTAATATAATTGTAATAATATTATTTTTATTTCATAATAATATTATTATATTTTTATTTTTACTATATAAAAATTATGAAAATTTTCGTTTAATTTATATTTAAACTACCTTTATCATCGATGCTGATTGCATGAAACCTTAAGTTCTGCTAACTACCATGAAATCTTAACACTTTGCTTGCGCATAAAGCTGCATGATTGCATTTCGCATAAAAAATCTCTGCTCTTCTTATGCAAATTTACAACGCTTCCCATGAATACCCGAGCACTATACAAAAACTCACTGCCACCATCTGAGCGCTGAGCACCTAGCATAAATTCCTTTAATGCTACACTTAATAAATAATTTATTAATGATCGAAAACAACATGGCGAATAACAGCGCAAGAGTAAGACAGCTATATAAATAGTAGTTTCGCTGCATGCCGGAAGGAGATGACATTAAAATTGCAAATTGAGTTCCTGTTTTTTTATTACAGTGTATTTTGATTGTTGCAATAAATATAGTTGTGTTGTCTTTTATTTTATTTTTTCTTCTTTTGTCGTATTATTTTTATGTTTAATGAGTGAAAAATATTGTTAATCCTTTTTATTTTCATTAAAGTGCGCTTTTTATTTTATTTTTTTTTTCGTTTTTCCATATCTGCGGCCATTGGCATCTGTGTTTGTGTGGGTGTAAATAAATCCCTGTATTTACAGTTGGTGATTTAAAATTGTCGATGCAATCAGCTGGCGATGCGTTACGGATTATTTAACCGCCACTCATCAAAGGTAACCAAAGCGCGTCAGATCACGGTAACTAATGGGCAATGAAATCCTTTAAGCAGAGCATGATATATTTTCTGTGTGTTGGTTATATTATGTATAAATAAATATATATTAATTATATGTAAATTGATTTCGAGTTTTTGCTGCTATACATATATAAAAAATGTTGATACAGAAAAATATTTTCATTAACTCTTATTTCAAGTGTGTTAAAATGGATATAATGAGTTTTTAACAAATTTTGGTAGAAATACTAAGAATATTATACTTTCTGAGAGAAAAGATAAATTGGTTCATACTGTAGGGGAAGATTATTCGAAGATTACGTGGACCAGAGGATAGGCCAGAGAACCCCGGTTCAATTCCCACCTGACACAGAAAGTTTTTTCAATTGAATTAATTTTTCTGTTCGGCCGTCACCTCTCTGCAGACAATGGCAAGCCTCAGAAAGTAAAAAACTGCCATGAAAAGCTTCTTGAGAACATAAGCCGTTCGGAGTCGGCATAAAACATATAGGTCCAGTTCTCGATCACAATTGATCATAAGAAGCTCGGTCAAAGTCCTTTCAAGGGCTGAAATGGCCATTTCGTTTTATAATTTTTTTTATTTTTTTCTGTGCAAGAATTCGTTATAACAATAAGTGGTCGATTTCCTTTAAAAATTGAAAAGTTTTCAGTAATCTGGTGTCTCAATATGTATGACGAGAATTGTTTAACGATATTGTCTTGATGCTGCTTTAACATCACGCAACTCTGTAAAAATGTAGGTTTGTCTGGATAATATCATTTAAGCAATTATACTCTTGCTTCAGGGAGAACTGGTTCGAAAAGTATTTGTTACAATACAATTCCAATTCCTTGGAATTAGGATTTTGAAAATGATCATCTTAATTTCTCAGGAATGGACTTGAAAAAAATCGTCAATTCCATTACAGGAATTATAATTGGTTATTGAACAACTCAGTTCCGGCCGTGGCGCAGTGGGTAGGGTGTGTGGCCCATACGCCAGAGAACCCTGGTTCGATTCCCACCTATCGCAGAAAGTTTTTTCAATTGAATAAATTTTTCTGCTCGGCCGTCTACCCTCTGCAAACAACGGCAAACCTCTGAGAGCAAAAACTGCCATGAAAAGCTTCTTGAGAACATAAGCCACTCGGAGTTGACATAAAACTTGCAGGCCCAGTTTTCGATGATTTGTGTGCAAACATTTCACAACACACACAACAGAATTGATCATATGAAGCTCGGTCAAAGTGCTTTGAAGAGCTGAAGTGGCCATTTAGTTATATTTTTTTTTTTATTGAACATATCAATTCCTTAGGAATGGAATTGGAAAAAAATTTCAATTACTCAATTTGGTGTTTTGAGTAATTGAAAAAGCTATTGAACTTCAAACTTCCAATTACAATTCTTGTAATGGAATTAACTATTTTTTCAATTCCATGCCTGAGAAAAATTCCTATAATGGAAATTACAAATTACAAATTACAATTCCTGTAATGGAATTGACGATTGTTTCCAATTCCATTCCTGAGGAATTGAGATGACCAATTGCCAATTACTAATTTCAAGGAATTAGAATTGAGGCGCAATTAATTCCAAAAGGCATCATTACAACCCAGCTCTGGCTTCACGGAACTCTACATCTTTTAACAACTATCGACTTGACGATGATTTTTTTTTTGTTTATTTTTAGTAGAAAATTTTTTTAAAATCTTGTAGTACAGTATACAGTTATTCACTTTCACTTCACTATCATTTTATAAAATAACCTTTTTTGAAAATTTTAAATAAATAGTAATTATTAGTGTTTAAATGATTTCAACGGATTTAGAGGTTATTTTTCGAAGCACTTTGAAGCTCTTCACACAAATAATAGTATTTTTCGCAAAAACATTCTATTTTATCATTAAGTTTACGGAACTCGTATAGCAGTCAAGTTTCACCCGATTGACTTAAAATTTTAACTGTAGATTAACTAATAGATTATCTAGTTTAATACGAGAGAACTGACTTAAAATTGTGTTATTTTTTTAACAAATTTAGATTTTTAGTTTTGGCGTTTCCAGTAGCTTTTAAACTCTAAAAATAAATATGATAATCGATACGATATACGAGATGATTGAGAAGTGTTTGAAACAAGCTTTTAAGCTATACCAAAAATTTTTTTCTTAACTATTCATTAGAAAGAATAGTTTTATTACCTCCATCATTTTCATCCGAATTATCTTTCGCTGGTTTTGTGCATACTGTAAGATCAAGTGCATCCTTCGAGAAACACAAAAGCTATTTTGTCTTTCGTAATTTGCTTTTTCTTAATATTACAGCTCTTGAACTGATTAAACTGTTTTGAAAATATTTTCATGGTTTTTCCTCCTACTATATTATCTGAAAAAAAGTTATCTGAATTTTGTAACCTTTATTTGTGACTTCTTGAGCTTCTTCATATAGTTGACCGATTGGTAGAAAAGTGTTTGATACTTTCTTCGGGCATGTATTATATACTTATTTCGCGTTGTAGGCATATAACACCAGGGATAGATTTCAACAAATAATCTAACTATGCTTATTTTTGTGTTTGCCACGGTCACTTTAAGATTTTACAAGATAAATTAAAAACTTTTGCTATCTATTTTTGCTATTTGATTTAAGCGCAATTTTGAGGGTCAATTCGAGGGAAATATGAACTATAATCGACATTTTTCTTCAGTTGTGTTCTTTGTTGGAGGACACCCTGAAGGGTGGTAAATGCGAGACACCAAAGTGTGTGTTCAGATGAAATGTTGAGGGAGGTAAATAATACGACCAGTTCATACATTTGACTTTGAGGGTCAATTTGGGAGAGATTGGAACTATTGTATTTTCAATATTTTCTTTAAATTTTTTTTTTAGGTTGACTCTCAGAAGGGTGGCACATAGGGTGTGGGTGTGTCGGGAAAAAATTATGGGGATGAAAATATAATAAGGCCTAGTCATATAGTACATCTCTCTGGCGGTCGCCCCGGGGAGGCTATTAGACCAAAATTAGACCCCTTTAGGACCTTTTTTAAGCAAGTGCAAAAATTATATAAAAAAAATTATAATAAAATATAAATAGCCATTTCAGCCTTTGAAAGGACTTTGACCGAGCCACGGCCGCCACTGCTAAAAAAAATTATATGTAATTTCTATGTATTTATATGTAGGTTCATCTTTGACAAAACATGGGAGCGAGGAACATTAAATGAATGATGTGAAGCAAGCGTAATTCAATTAATTTTTTTGAGGACGAATCTTCAACCGAAAACTATTAAGATGGGATGAAACAAATATTGATTACTCATAATATTTAACGAAAGCGCGTTCATGTTTTTATTCACGAATGCGGAAAGCAAAGTGAAGGATGGTTCGTCAAATAAGTAATATTGATGCGGAGTGTAATTTTTTTCTTCGCTTAAGAGTTTTTGTGAATCCTGAAATGTGTGCTTGAACTAACCGTAGAGTTCAAAACATCTGGGCATTTCAATAAACCCAAGGCCCCAGGTAAATCCAAATACCCGAAAGTACATGGAAATACCCAAGTATGTCCCGGGTAGTTCGAGCGCTCTAAAACCTCCAAAGTCAAGAGTTCTAGTTCGATCTAGTCGAACTTGATGCATTTCTAAAGTTTTTATATATGAAAAAATCTATAAAATTGATTTTGAATACTTTAAGAAACTCTTAACCTATCTATAGAGGACAATTTCGAAAATATAAATTAAGAAAGGTACTCTATTAGACAGTGAAGAAAGGTACTTGATATTGATGATTAAGAAAATTTCAGTTGTTCAGATTTCCGTTAATTGGAATTCCTATTAACTTGCACATAAAGAAAAAATCTTTGTTTTTTATATAAAGGGTGGTTAAATTTTAAGAGCCGATGTTGAATGTGAACCACACCTAAACGTCAAGTTTTTTCTGCATTTCATTTGACATTTCTCAATTTCAGACTAACTCAATTTGAACCATGGAAAGATACACAATCGAGCAACGCGTTAAAGTTATTCAGGCTTATTATGAAAATATGCGTTCAAATCCAAATGCATATCGTGCACTTCGTGATTTTTTCGGTCAATTTAATCGTCGAAATGTGCATACAATCGGAAAAATCGTGCAAAAATTTGAGCAAACCGAGTCTGTATGAGATGTGAAAACACCAGTGCATGCTCGTACAGTTCGTACTGCAGAAAATATTGCTGCTGTTCGCGATAGTATGGCTGTAGAGCCGTCCACCTCAACTCGTCGTCGTGCCAAACAATTGCACCTCTCACGCTCGTCGTTGATGAACATTATGAATAAAGACACGCTTACAAGGTGCAATTGACTCAAGAACTAAAGCCTCTTGACCATTTCAAGCGTCGTCAATGGTCAGAATGGTGGCAAGAAATGGCAACAGTGGATGATAAATTTTCGAAGAAAATCATCTTTAGTGATGAGGCACATTTTCACCTCAGTGGATTCGTCAATAAGCAGAATTGCCGCATTTGGGTGAATGATAATCCAAGAGTGATTGTCGAAAAACCAATGCACCCACAAAGAGTGACTGTTTGGTGCGGTTTATGGGCTGGCGGCATCATCGGGCCGTATTTTTTCCCAAATGAGGCCGGTCAGGCAGTTATTGTGATTAGTGTTCGCTATCGTGAGATGATAACGAACTTTTTATGGCCCGAATTGGAAGATATGAATGTGGACGATATGTGGTTTCAACAGGAGGGTGCCACATGCCACACAGATATCGAAACAATGGCTCTTTTGCGCGACAAATTCAATGGCCGTGTTATCTCACGTAGTGGTGATGTCAATTGGCCACCAAGATCATGTGATTTGACACCGTTGGACTTCTTTCTTTGGGGTTATTTGAAAGAAAAGGTGTACGTCAATAAGCCAGCAACAATTCAAGAGCTAAAGGATGAGATAATTCGGCACATTAACGGCATAGAACCTCACTTATGCCTCAGCGTCATCGAAAATTTGGACCATCGGAAGGAGGCGTGCCGCCGAGGTCGCGGCGGCTATTTGGCCGATATTTTGTCTCATACATAAATGAACCATACCAATATTATTATAATAAAAACAAATGACAATAATTTCTGAAATACTTTGTCTTTTATTCAAGATCAACATCGGCCCTTAAAATTTAACCACCCTTTATATGTATTATATACGTCTCATCAGTTTTATTTCATCAGTTAGTAATAATATATAAAAGTTAATAAATGAATGTTTTTGCATTTTGTCTGCAATTGAGGAATGACATGCATATTTTAATTTACGATATTGGGTCATAATTTTAATTCTCAAAAAAATTTAACATTTTGTTCTTAACATGATTTTAAGGATTCATTTTTTTTATTTTAATATTATCATTTAACTTTTCCGAGAAATAATTTGTGTCCGTAGCATAGATCTCAGGCACAAAAGTCCCTAGTATCGGGCACAGTTTTATTATTTAAAAGCTGTGAGCAGTATATTTTCTGGAATAGTATCGTTTCAGGCCTAAATCTTCACTGTAATGTAACCAAAAAGCAATCAATGTTTTTACTGAAATTTGCCCCATATTTTTCTCATATTTCCCTGAAAATGTACTGAGCAGTGTCCAAAAACGATCGACTACACTCGGACACAATAAACAGACGAGTACACGATAAACCGGCCGATTAGATCTTCGCTCGGACACTGTGCCTGACCAAGGTGTTACAGAACTAGCATACCTTTCGGTGCATGTGTCGGACATTTACAGACATGGCCACCCGATACATATCTGCTACTTTATGGACGCAATATATGAAATGTTTCTGGGGCTTATTTCGTTTAATTTTTTTTTCTTTGTTTTATAGTTCATATAAATAATTTCATACAAATAAAGAATCTTATGCAAAAATAACTTTTTTATCCTTATCAATACAGAAAAATTGTATCGAATTTTATAAAAAAATCTGTCTCGAGTTTTTTTTTCCCCCATTTATTTGTCTTTCTGTAAAAATCAGCATTCAGAATGGCGTCATTTTCTTGTGTCCCACATTTTTGCTGTCTATTCAATTATGTAATTAAAGCAACGCCAAATGGAATTACTGTCATAAAACTTTGACACATCGAAGAGATTTTCTTAGTAGAGAACAAAACTTTAGGGAAAAAAGCAAAAATCATCATAAACTTTTCAACTTTGCATATTAAAATTTATGTTTTCATCTGTCATTTCTACTAACGATAATAAGCTGCCACAGACACAAAAAATTATGTCAAACATTAAAGTTATATATACAGTGACTCACAGCTTATTTGATGCAGGTAATACTTGTTTAGAAAAACGAAAAAGACTCGATGTTTGTTAAATTTAATAAAAAAAATTTATACGGCTTGTAATTAGAAATGCATGTACTGTTTACCACTGCAGAAAAAACAACAACAAAAGCAAAGCTTACTGAAAAAATATAGAAACAAATAATTTTCTCATCAAAATATGCTCACAGCTTAAATGATACAGTGTATTTTATATTTTCTCTGAGAATGAAATAACGGTGAAATGTATTTTTTTTTTTGTTTAGCTTAGCGTCTTAAGTCATTCTCAAAAAATTTTTGTAGAGAAAAGTTGAAAAAATTGAAATTTCTTGAAAATGAGAAAACGGACCTCATTTGAAAAAAGGGAAGACGTTATTCGTCATTATAAAGAGGGCAAAAGCCAACGAAAAATTGCAGAAATTGTTGCTATTAGTTCGTCAACTGTCCAGCACATTATAGAAAAGTTTCGCCACGAAAATAGGATAGATGACATGGGGAGATCTGCGCCAAATAAAATATTCAATGATGCAGATAAGAGGTGGATTGTTCGCAAATTTAAACAAAAACCCGATTTAAGCGCTCCAAAATTAACGAACGAGGTCGAAAAATACTAAGGCAAGGTCTGTAACCCTGAAACTGTTCGTAGAGTTCTGCGCGAAGAAAATTTTCATGGAAGGACTGCCCGAAATAAGCCGTTGATTAATGCTCGTAATAGAAAACGAAGAATAGAGTTTTGCAGAGAACATATGAACAAAGATATTTCGTTCTGGAAGTCCGTTGTTTTCGCGGATGAAAGCAAATATAACCTGTTCAGGTCTGAGGGAAAATCCTGCGTTTGGAGAAAACCAAACACCGAGCTTCAACCATGTAATTTGCGATCTACAGTTAAACACGGTGGTGGCAGTGTGATGGTATGGGGTTGCATGTCCTATTCAGGCGTCGGAAATTTAACATTTATCAATGGAAACATGAATAAAGAGATGTATCTGGATCTGCTGAAAGATAATTTAGTACAAAGTGCGGATAAAATGGGCATTAGGGATTCGTTTAGGTACTACCAAGACAACGATCCCAATCATACGTTTGGTATTGTAAAAACTTGGCTTATCTGGACCTGCCCACATGTAGTACAGACACCTGCACAGAGTCCGGATCTCAACGTTATTGAGAATTTGTGGTCAGTGCTGGAAAATAAAATAAGAAACCACAATATTTCTAATGCTTCTGATATAAAACGGGCACTACAGGAGGAATGGGATAAAATTAGCTCCGATTATACAGCAAAACTGGTAGAATCTATGAATTAACGATTAAAAGCTGTTCTGAATCAAAAGGGATACCCCACTAAGTATTAGCCGTAGTCATGAAGTCGAAATATTAATGTTTTTATGTTTTTTGAATACTTTTAATGTAGTGCATCATTTAAGCTGTGACCTCAAAACTGTAAATGAATTATTTTAATTTGCTTTATCTTTCTTATGAAGAAACATTTTTTGTTAATTTTTGTTATTAAATAAAACATATAATTTAACAATATAAAAAATTTTTTCTCTAATGGAAATACCATAAAATATATTTGATATTTTAATAATTTTTTTTGGCTGCATCAAATAAGCTGTGAGTCACTGTATATATATATATATATATATAGCATTTCATTGAATTTATTTGAAAGAAAAATGTAAAAACATTTTATGATTGTATGAAAAACAAACAATGAAAATAAAGGAAACTACAAAAAAGTTTGTTAAATCCTATTACATGAGTTATTATTAATAAGGAAATTATTTTTATCTACTTGTGACAAACCATGCGCTAGTGACAAATGGTCGACAAAGATTTACGTTAAACCTGTAGGAAGGTATGTAGGTAAAATTTTATAAATTACTTTACTGTGTTGAGCAGACAAAAACCCTCTACAACAAAAATCCAAACTGACAGCTAAAAGTCAAAAAGAACAATGAAGCACAGAGTAAAAAAAAGCAAGCAAACACGACGCGTTACTGATAACGTTGCGTTAATGTGGCGTTATGTTGCGAACGCATCACGTTACATTTATTTAAATATTTCTGACATTAATCAGCGCCATATATTTTTTTTTCAAATATTTTTATTTACATACTTTCAGCAGTTGTAGCTCCTGCTTTTGTTGTTGTGATGTGTTTTGTACTTAGCTAACTACTCATTAAATGGCTTTTGTTTTAAATCACGATTACTGTATAATTTGACGCAAGCATCAGCCAGCCAGACGCAAACCATAAGTTAAGAGTAAAAGAAAAAAAAACAAAATGGCGTCGCGTCGTTTCCGTTCCGCTTAAGATAAAACCTACCAATTTAGATATTGTGCAAGGTTCAGGTTTAAGTTAAGTTTTTGCTTTTATTTTAATGTGGCTTTTATGGATGAATATTTTTTTAGATTTACAATTTTTTTTTTTTTTTGTAATAACTTGCAAAGCTACCTCTGTGTAGCTGCCTCCAGATAGCTGTTCACTTTGCATGCCTTTCTCACTTTCTGTAAGCTGTCCACTGGCTTTTGCGTCACGTAACGTAACGTCGTTGCTCACGTTATTCACTCGTCACATTAGCATGCATTTCGCATTTTTTTGTTCCCTGCACATTCTTCGCTGCGTTTGTCAAGCCATATCAAGGAGCTGCTTGCTGAAGCTGTCAAAATATATGCTCAATATTTGCTGTCATTGTGCTGCTGCAGGCATATGGCTTCATATATAGAAATTATTGTGTAGTTTTGAGTTTTTTTTTTAAAGTTTTTGTAACGTATTGTATGCTTAGTTTTGAATGCAAAATGATTACCAATTTGTCCATAAAAAATAATCTTAATTTACCCATTTTGTTTGGAGGTAACAGAGTGGCCAGACTGTAATTCATACACCTTTCTGTTTCCCAGTTGCTTCTTAGACGTCTGAAAATTTTTAATATGTTTATTTAGCTGATAAACATTTTGACTCATTCCATCAGATTTCGTAAAAAATTTTCCGCACCAAATTGTGAAAAATTTACAAAAAATATGTTAATGCATCCATATTAGAGATCACAAAAATATTTTTTTCTATTTTTGTTTCTTAAGCCCTTAAAGAGAAGTGCCGCTCGAAGCACTTTGGTGTTGGCCAAAAAACACTTTAAAGGGTTTCTTTTATTTCTAAATTCTGGGACTATATTGGGATCGAAAAACTAAATAAAACAAATAGTTTTAAGTACAAATTTTTGTAAGTTAAAGTTTAAAGAATGCAAAACCATTTTATTCACTTATAAAAAAAGCACAAACAAAAACACATAATAAATAAATGAAAGTGGCGGTCGTGGCGCAGTGGGTAGAATGCATGGCCCATACACCAGCCAGAGAACCCTGGTTCAATTCCCACCTGACACAGAAAATTTTTTCAATTGAATTAATTTTTCTGTTCGGCCGACACCTTTCTGCAGACAATGGCAAACCTCAGAGAGCAAAAACTGCCATGAAAAGCTTCTTGAGAACATAAGCCATTCGAAGTCGGCATAAAACTTGTAGGTCCAGTTCTCGATCATTTGTGTTCAAACATTTCACAACACAATTGATCATAAGAAGCTCGGTCAAAGTGCTGAAATGGGTTCAGCGGTTGAAATGGCTATTTTCGCTTTATTTTAAATAAATTAAAGAATAAGTATATATGAATTAAAACTAGTGACTCAAATTCTCATTATGGACTTCGAGAATAGCCTGAAATTCCCAAACCCATTTTTTAAGATTCAGGAACAAATTTGAGGTTCCTGTAGTTGTTTGAACATAGTTTTCGATTGCCATGAAAGACGTGAAATCATATACTTCTTCTAACTGAATATCAAAACGAACAACCGTCCAATTGCTTAGGAAGATAGTAGATATCAGACTAACGGAATTATTTTTTAAGGAACCCGTCAAAATAGTCTCGAACTATTTTTGTTAAACTCATCAATATATTTATAAAAGCCCATAAAACCAAACGGATTCGTTTCGAATTCAAAGTGAATCGAGATCTAGTGCATTTAGTTCGAAAACGAAATTTGTTCTAATGGATGCATTTATGAAATCGCTTTTCCGAAGAAATTTCTGGAATATTTAAAAGTGATCCCTAAAACTAATGTCACAACAATAATTCTAACTCTACCTATTAGCATATTTTAAACAAATATATTTTTACAACCGAATCACAATACCATATTAATACTTTTACTTATCTCTATCTATATACTTATTACATTTATCTTAGTCATAATTTTTGGTTTCAAAATTAAAAAAATTAAATATTAAAAATGCTTCTTTCATATGTTCTCTCTATTTATGGGAAGATATTTACACAATATTACTTACTTACTTAGGTTGCCATAGCAACCCGCGTTCGGGCCTCGGCCGACCTCATCAATTCTCACCAGGCTCCTCTGCCTTGCGCGCCTTCTCCAATCGGATACACTAAGTGCGGTTAGGGCTTCCTCGGCCTGGTTCATCCATACGAGATATGGTCTCCCTCCCTCCTCGTACCAAAACCCTCGCCTCGAGAACTTTTTTCGGTGAAACTTCGTCGACCATACGATGAACATGACCCAGCCAGCGTAGTCGCTGAACAGCTATAAATATTTTTCTGTTAAAGAGGTTCTGTCTTTATTCATGAGAAAATATTTATCTTTTTCATGGAAGCTTTTTACCATTTTTAGGGAATTTTTGGGATCACATTTAGAGAAAAGCAATTTCTGGAGCAAAGCCAATACCAGTTTTGACTTCTAAATATTATGCCTTTTTTATCATTTTCCGATTTTTTCAATTTTTATTATCAATTTTTTTTATCAATTTTTTTCTGAGTGTACATCTCCAAATGGCAATTTTTGTTTTTGTTTTCTTAATTATCTACGTGCATAAATTGCAAAAAAAAAATTTTTATAAATAAAATATGCAAATATTTTTATATTTTAAAGTACTATCGAAGTGCAAAGTGCCAAATCTTTAAAAAAATGTGAGTTTCGAAATGCGCCCGGCTTGACATACAATCACCGATAGATGAATTATTATTATTTGGTTGAAAATATATAAAACTAAAAAAATCTGTAGCAAACCTCTCCAAATAGAGTGCAGCACTAACGCGCAAATTGCACTTTCTAACCATAACTCGTATCAGTTCTACCTATTCTGATATCCTAACAACTAAGTGACAAACTAGCGAAATCTTATCTACCAAGTACAAACAGCTCCCTTCACCTCTTAGTTCTGAAACGGATTGTAATTCAGGAGTTTGTGCAAAACCAAGTTGTTGGGTACGAAGATGTTTCGAATCATTAACATTCTGTGGCGCATTCGAAAAAATAAATGAATGAATGAATAAGAACAAAAAATAAAAAAATTAAACAAAAGAAGCAACCAAAAAAAAAAAAAGAAAACCAAATAGAAACCCAATAAAATAAAAAAAAAATTCGAAACCTTTATTTTGTTTTGTTGGTTTTTTTAAGTTAAACATTTAAGAGTCAGAGAAATACGTAGGTGGTGGTGGTGGTGGTGTTGGTTCCCAAGGATGAGCGCCAGTGAAGTGCAGGACTGTCATTACGCCAACGACAACAACAATAAAAACCATCGAACAAGCTATCGAAGCAGTAGCAGCAGAAGCAGCAGCAGCAGACAACCTGCTATGAATACCAGATTCTGGAATTCTTATGAACCATTTCGGCTTTTTTTTTTTGGGTGTTCTGTTTTGTTGCTTTAGGGAGGGCGCTAAATACAGCAGCATTGATTCAGATAGCCACTAACACACACTCAAACACCCTCCCACACACTCACACACACATACGCACACACTGACAGACATATGCTAGTGCAACGTTAATGATTACCCTGATG
Source organism: Coremacera marginata (assembly GCA_914767935.1). Classification (NCBI taxonomy): domain Eukaryota; kingdom Metazoa; phylum Arthropoda; class Insecta; order Diptera; family Sciomyzidae; genus Coremacera; species Coremacera marginata. Next base: position 177,021,859 of record OU612044.1, on the reverse strand, counting down.
AAGAGTATAAATGTTTTCGTTGTTGTTGTTTTTCTTGTTCTTTTTGTAGTAGTTGTTGCTGTTGTTGTTATTGCTGGTTTCCAATTCGTTTGCTGCGGCTCAATTTGGCTTGACTTGGCTTTGGTTCTAGTTGGCTGTGTTTGGGTTGCCGACTAACTTTGAGCTTGGATGTGGAAAAATATAAACACGTAAATTATTAATAAGTCAAAATTGCTTCTTTAATATCTCTGTATACGTCAATGCCATGTGTAAGTGTGTAAGTTTGAGTATGGTTGCTATCTGGCTGATATCACTTGATATGCATCAAGTGACTACCGACTTGTTCCTCTTTCACTATTTGATTCACTGATTTTATGATTTCCTTAATGGATAGAAAGCTACATTTCGTTGTTGTTGTTTATGTTTTTGTTGCGGCATAAATATCATTGAACTATCGTTAGAATATGCATATGAAATATTCTTTTTGAGTTTTCTAATAAACATTTTTAAAATATTTTAATGATAGATTGTTAAAAATCTTATTGCATTCATCGTTTATAAATTTCAGTTTATTGCATGGCATTAAATCAAAAATGAGCTCAGGATGGCGTAAAAAAAACTATTTATTTAAATTTGAAAGTCGTTTTACTCTTAAAAGTTAAAGAAATATTAAAAAAACAAAAAAATTTATCATTTTATTTTGGTCAGCTATAATGGTGAAACATGAACATTTAGTACGCAATCAACTGGAGCCGTTGAGCTTATTAATTCTTAAGTATTTGGCGCTTCAGAACGTTGAGGTACCCTGTAGGAAAATCAACTAATTTAAAAGTAGTTGATAAAGTAGTTTCTTGTCAACCACAACTAGTTGAAATTCCGACTTTTTTCCATAGAACGAACTAACTTATTTTGTATGGTGATGTCCGCTAAATAAGTCAATTGACTTTCGTCTACATATATTTTCAACTACTTGTTAAATTAGTTACATTTAAATTATTTTTTTAATTGCTTTAAAATAACCAATTGAAAACTATTGCTGATGGCCTAAAGTTAATAATATTTGATGAAATAACATGGTTATATATATATATAAACTTGTAATCTAATAAAAATTTGCAATTAAAACACGTCAACATCAGAGTAGTTGCCGCCTTAATATAATTCAAAGTAGTTTATCAATCACTTGTTTTTAAGTAGTATTTCAATTACTTCATATATAAACAATAAAAACTATTTAGAATTGAAGTGGATGCCGCCTTAATATAATTGAAAGTAGTTCATATACTGGTTTATTTTAAATTAGTTTTTTAATTAGTTGTTTTTAAAAACAAGTTAGTTTGTTCCTTTAGGGTACCTACTGGTGGAGACTACTGGTTGCGAGCAGAGCATTGCACGAATATAAAATTTTCATTTGTTCGTTCTAGGAAAAATTCTGCAAACGAACGAACGAACAAAATTCTAATTTCTATTTTCTGCGAATAACCAAACGAACAACTATTTTCTGCGAACGAACGAACGAGCCACTATTTCTACGAACGAACAACTATTTTTTACGAACGAATATCTATATTCTAAGAACGAACGAACCAGGCCCGTAGACAAGGGAGGGGTTTTGGGTGTTCAAATCCCCCCTTTTCCCCCTTAGGGTCCAGAAAGTATAAAAAAAAAATAAAATATAATCAATAATATGACATTTTTTATATGCGCATACTTAATGCGCCTACGTCTCTCTTCAGTGACAGTATAAACAGCAACAGCAACACGCTTAATATATCGAATAAAGTTCGATACATTCAATTGAGCCTTGTCCATCACCAGTGATTTAGGGATCTATTGCGTTGGAGAGTATTAAATGAATGTGAGGAAAAATTTTACCTTTACAATTGCTTTAATTGTGGTTTTCTAAAATTTTAACCATTTGTATGAAGTGGTATTCTATTGATTATTTTATTGTGCAAAAATACTAAAACGTTTCAACTTAATTAGCTGCAGAAACAGCCAGAAAGGAGGAAAGTAAATCTTTGTTTTAAAGGAATTTGTTTCTTTTATCAAATTCCGTCCTTATTATTGCGACTTCTTAATATTCTTTAATACTTTGATCCAATGTTACAAAATTAAATATGAGTAATTATAAAAATTAGATGACACCGTCGAAGCCAAAGCGACATTAGAACTACTTTGCTTATGTACCAAACGAGTGCAGCGCTGCCAGAATGGTGCAGTGGTCAATGTGTACGGTGTCCATTATATATTATAATTATTTAATGGTTACAATTCAAGCTAATCCATAATTATGTAATATTGTATTTCGTTTGTATTGTAGAAAGCGTTCATGAATCTTTAGAACCTAAAAAGTGTCCAGAACTGCCTTTGGAACCGGCAGTTGCAGGAGATGGTAGTATTGACAGTAATGTTAAAGGCGGTCGTATAAGTAGTGTTATTAAGAATATTTCACTTTTTATGTTAATAATTCTAAGTTTGTGCATTTTGTGTGTATGCTTGTAGAAGTTGTTTCAGAAACAGAAATTTTATTTGATACATTGGAACTGCCTTCGACGTCGGCAGAACATAAAGGTGCTGGCAACGATATTTCCAATTTCATTTCATTTCAAGATTTGAAAACATTTAAAATTCGTCCCATACCTCCCCACCCTCCCCCAACTTTCAATTTTCCTGTCAGTGGTTCGCGTAATATACGATTTAAGCAGTCTTGGTTGAACCGTTGGTATTAGTTAGTTTAGTCCAAATTGAAAAATGGAGCTTATTGTAAGTTTTGCGTTTTTTTGTTTTGCGTTTTATCTCAATCACTTAGAACAACAAAATTTTTTTAAAATAAAATGTTCAAACCTTTTGAATGTTGTCGAAACAGTCAATTATATTTAAAAATTTTGCTAAGTGATCTGTTAAAGTTTAGGAGAACGGATTTACTTATAAGAAAATGTTAGACTTCTTATCGTAGTAATTTTTCTAGTAGTTTCTAGAAAATATTGTTTGAAAGGAATTTGCATTGTAGGTCACATTCCTAATGGTGTGGAAAATTTTTACAAAATTACTGTTTATATACCTTTCCTTGATGCAACAATTTACAACATGGAAGTACTGGCTTTTGTCATCGGTCAACTTGATTTTGATGACATCCGAAAACGGGGAACGATCAAAAATTTTAATTAAACAATATGCAAGAATTTTACCTTGCTCTGGTAATACTACCATACGAATAAATTAAATCAAAATTCAGTATCGGATAGGTGAAGGAGTGCAATTGATATTTGAAATATATTTCTAGAAGATCTATGGGCGAGTACCGCTTAAATGGTTGTGCATCCTTAAGAGTACATAGGGATAGCAAAGTCACAGAGGATGATGATACAAACATATAAAAATAAATAAAAGTAAGTTTTATTAAAAATTCATTAAAGTTTTATACTAAATTCCTTTGATACATCGATATCAAAAAATATCGATATATTTTTTATGAAAATTCCCCCCTTGGGTAAATCCTGGCTACGGGCCTGGAACGAACGAACAAAGTATTTTTACTTTTTTCTACCAACGAACGTTCGTGCAAGGCTCTGGTTAATAGTTCTGCTAGTTTGTTGAAGAAACAATTTTATATAGAATATAGAGCACATAAAATATATATATATTTATAGAGAAGAATATATATAATATATCAGTGCAGGGCGAGCACATTAAAAGCGAATTAGAGTTGGTGGGTATTCCAATTTTTTGAGCTTAACCTAAACTGCATTGGTGTTACGTTATTATTGCTATGATTCTAACCAGGTACGCGCATTTTATATGGGTGAGGGGTGGAGGTAGTTTTTTGATGAAAAAATAACTATAGGTACAGGAAAAAAAGAGAAATCAATATATGTATTCGAATTTTCCCAACCAAAATTTTTTTTTTTTTAAATATTACTCTTGAAGGTGCCATTTTCTTAAATACACTAAGGTAAAAAACGAATATTAAATTTATCCACGCCCGTGCATAAATTGTATTTAAATATTCATGTCAATAAATCAAATATTTTTCTTACAACACTTTTTTTGTGAGTATTTAAATATTTTTAAACAAAATTAGATTGAATTTTATCATGCTTGCTGTTACATGAATTTTCTGATATAAGAGCCGAGCAAAATTCTCAAATGCAAATACTTTATCCGGGAAAGTCTTATATGAAATCCCGGTTAAAAGCAGTTGTGGATCTTATAAGAAAAATTCGTTTAACGAACCTTTTCGGGCTTATATAATAAATACACTTTTACACTAAGAGGAAGAACTATTAAATCTATCCAAAAACATTTTAAAGTAATCCAAAAACCGGGTCAAGACTAACATTTTTTTGGCACTTGACCACTAGCCGCCGTAACTCAATAAACATATTTTTTTTTCAGGTATGCAAACACAAGACCAAAGTTGCCATGCTACAAAAAAAAAAAATTTCACAACGCTGTCAACTTTTTTAGTTTTTTCTATCCGGGAAATTTCGTATGAATTTTTTCAAATGGTTCACGCATTTGCAACTTAATAAGCGGGTCGATTTTTTAAGCGGGAAATACTTTAAACGGGAGTTTTCCTGTATAATGCTTATGGGATTTTTCTTGACCGAATTTTGTTAACTTATAAGAGGGAAAACCCATTAACCGGGGGGCTTATATCCAGAAATTACTGTATTTGTTTTTAATAAATAAATTTTTCAATTGAGTTGTGGCAGACTGGTTGACGTGTTTGCCTTGTAATCGAAATGCCCGGGTTCAAACCTGGCTGGCGGCGATTGCTTTTTGTTTTGTTTTAACAATTTGCTTATAAGTTATTCTGTTATTATAAACCAAATTTCACACCAAAATTGTGGCAGCCGTGGCGTACTGGTTGGGGTGCTTGCTTTGTAAGCGAGATGCCCGGGTTCAAACTCGTGGCTGGGTGATTGTTTTTTGTTTTGTCTTAAAAAATTTTAAATATTAACGTATTTGATTTATGCAAATGTGTCAATTGTTCAAAACGATCTGGTTTTTCGATGAATTAAAAACGTTTTTGGATAAACTTAATATTTATTTCCACTCTGTGAATGAATAAAAATACCGAACACCAAATTTGTTTAAAATTTTCCAGTTTTTATGGATATCTTGTAACAACTCACTGAAAATATTTCGGAAGGCTTACAGTTTGTCAACTTTTTTCAATTCATGTGCATGTGAGTGGTACAGTGCATTCAAAAGCGACCGAAATGAAGTGGAAGTTTTGTCTCAATTTACCTAAATTTTTTATTGCTTTTTGTGCTTGAAAGTGATATTTGCAGCAAATATATAAAAATTGTTGTATGTTTAATCAAATATTTCCGTAATAATGTGCTCAAAATTATATTATAGGGCGGCAATTTCTAAGCAACTGGAAATTTTAATCAATTTCGTTGATGAACAGACGCAGCTGGCTAACAATCAGCTGCGTTGTCGCAACAACTCTTTTTTTATTTTCCTTATCTTCAAACAAATATATAATTAAATTCTGGCTCTGAAACATTTAAATTTTATAAATTTAATGAATTAATATTAAATAAAAAGCACAAACGATACCAAATTATCTACGTATATCGTGCAATTCAGTTTTCAAAACGATAGCATTTGACTATTAGACATACATGAAGCATGCAAAACGATATCGTTATGACGATAGTAAAATTTTTAGGTTACGTGATGATAATGTATCGTCAAAATGATATCGTCAAACGATATCATCATACGTGATGAGAGCCCTGAACTCGATTCCGGAAAATGCGTTTGAAAAATGTTTTGATGATTGGATTGTTCGTTGGTATAAGTGTATTACATCGAAAGCAGGCTAATTTTGACCTATTCAAAATATAATATTGTGTTTATTGACCTATTCCTGCTACTTTTTGACAGAATTTATGGCCAAATGATATAACTGTTTTATTTTGCAGAATATGTATTTTCTGGATCATACAAGTTTTCAAAACTTAAAGAATAGTCTATTCAAAATAATATTGAATATAAAAAAAAAAAAAAAAAAAAAAAAATTAAAAAAAAAAAATAACAAAGTTAAATACTCTATTTTGAGCATTGAATGGAGTTTTAATAAATGCTATATCCCAATTTTCAAAATTTGTATTGAAAATGTCAAATTTTGCCTATTCATGTTAATTTAAATGAAAAAAAATGTTCTTAAAAAATTTTCTTAAAAATTTTCCTTTTTCTTAAAAAAGAATATAAAAAATTGTGAAAGTATGATTTGAATTATTTTGTTCATAATTTCTGGACACTATGAGGGCTGAATTGAACTCCCAAAACTCCCCGTGGGTACGGGCCTGTCAAATTCCGAACGCAAGCGAAATAACGGATTTTCTCACGGCCGGAATTTTGAAGAGAATATAAAAAAAAAAGTTTTTAATGTAGCATTTCTAGTTTTATGCGTAAAAATTAAGTTTCTCATCTCAGTTTTACTACAAAATAAAAATGTTTGAAACCATCGAATATATGAAACTCCAGCCATCGAATAATCCCCTTCCCCCTATAAAGAAATCCGGGCAGTATCTGACTCTGCCCGTGAGTCATCGCTTTGTCTCTTATTAATGAATTATAATTGTTATTTCTTTTTGTTTTTGGGGCCAGAATAAAAGCTTAATTGAATCACTAAATATATGTACAAAGTTTTTATTACTGCAATGAAAATATCGTTTACTAAATCAGCAGATTTAATACCACTTTTCATCCTACTGCTTGATCCACAATAACTTAACAAGTATTTGAGACAGCTTTTTGCTAGCTCATTCGACACTAGCTGAATTTGTATTCAATTCAATTGATAATCTGGCAGCGTAGAACACATTCAGAAGAACCTAAATCGTTGCGTAATAGCCACAAAAACAAAAATAACAGTCACATTGACAACAATAACGACAACAATGAGCAACATAAGCAGCAACAACAACAGCAACAGCATAGACAACAACAAAGACACCAACAACAACCTGTCGCATGGCATGGTTTGACATTCAGCTGATTATGTACACGACAGACGCTTACGTTTCCTCAACAAGCTATAACGGAAGTAGCACGCAAGCACACACATACTCATATTTACAGTCCTACTTATATGGCTATAAGTCCAAATATGGCACAGTTTATGAACTCCCCCACCAACAAACTCACACACTAACACACAACACTTACACCTGCCGCATGTTGTTTGTTGCATTGCATGCGTGGATTTAATGCGCGCCAAATTGTGTCCATTATCGCGAGGCCTCAGTTCAGTTCCTTGCTTACCGGCTGCCATTTTCATATCTTCATTCCGGTTGCCACAAGTTTGGTCTTGAATGGTCATTGAGCTTTATGTGCCATGATTTTTGACATTCATTTACTTCATAAAGCGGTGGCATAAAGTGCGTTAAATCGGTGACAGTTTGGTTCGAAGTTGGCGTGCAGAAGAGTCGGAGAGAGATTAAGACAAGGATTATTTTGAATTTATGCAGGCAAAAGTACTAAGAGTTTATTTCCTTAGTTAGTAATGGTGGGAAAATCTGAGTTTTAGTATCAAAATGCGCTCATTTTGTGTCTGTTTGATTTTTTTTTTGTGTCTGTTCAAAAGTATTACAATGGCAATAAAATAATGTTTGAGTAAACAAAATTTTCCAGACTATTATCTATTTAAAAACATTTTTCTAGTTTTAATGTATTATTTTTTTTTAACTTAAAAACTTTATTTAAAAAAATAGAACGAAACTGGCCATTTCAGCCCTTGAAAGCTTTGACCGAGCTTTGACCGAGCTTCTTATGATCAATTGTATTGTGTGTGAGTTGAAATGTTTGCACACAAATGATCGAGAACTGGTCCTACAAGTTTTATGCCTACTCCGAACGGCTTATGTTCTCAAGAAGCTTTTCATGGCAGTTTTTTCTCTCTGAGGTTTGCCATTGTCTGCAGAGAGTTGGCGGCCAAACAGAAAAACTAATTCAATTAAAAAACTTTCTGTGCCAATTGGGAATTGGACCAGGGCTCTCTGGTGTATGGACCACGCACTCTGCCCACTGCGCCATGGCCGCCACAATTAAAAAAAAAATTTAATTGAAAAATTGAATTGAAAACAAAACTTTTATTTTTACATAAATATAAATCATAAGTTTTCAGAATCAGAATATATTCAGAAACAATTAAAAATTTTAAAAATTCTGAAGCAATTTATATGAAAAATATAAGTACCTGAATATGAAAAACTGATTACACTTTAATTTAGAAGGCCGAAAACATTGGGATCGAGTTTTATGCAAAGGTTACTTTTTTACGCAACTGGTTAGTGCAACTGTACACTAAATTTTTATTGTTCCCTAGTAGCCAACAACAAAAAATTAAAATTTTTTTTTTTTTCTTGAAAATTAATCTATAAAAGTAGTGATATTTTAAATCATAAGTTGCTTAAAATAATTCTTTATATTTCAAAAAAAGATGCTGGAAAATATAGAAAAGGAGTTAGAGCGACCAAAAAACATTATTAAGTTTTTCAATAAAACTTTCTGAGAGTCATTTCAAATAATAATGGAAGCTATATAAATAATGTACATGTATTACTTTCTGAAAAAACAATATATTAAATAATATAAAAATTTTTCAAAAAAAAAAAAAAAAATTTATAAATTAAATTACTCAGACAGTTCGAGTAATTCTAAAACACTTATGTGTATTTACTTACTTTTCAAAAACCCAATTAACTCCAAATCGTTTTCGGACTCCTTTTGAAACGAATACGAGATCTTGGATTCGCCATTGCAGATTCGAAACGATTTCGCAAAAATCTAAATTAGTGAATCCCAGAAATTTTTTGGAAGACTTCTTTATATAAAAATCTTGATCGACTATTTGTTTCGAATGTATAACGAAGTCAACTTTTTAATATGAACAATTTTTGATGTAGAATTACGTCTTACAGCACGGTTTGTATGGGGGTATTTTCACAAATTTTTTCAAGGCCATGCAATGTTTTTTTGGGGACACTTATGGGCCTTATACAGCCTTTATTTTTCATTGTACAAAGATAAAATTTATGCCAAAATATCAGTTATATTGTGCCTAAAAAGAATAGCTAACTTTGGATTTTGTCACTTCTTTAATAAAGCCACAAAAGATACGTTTTATGAATTTCTCAGAGCTTTACTAGCAATGCATACGTATATAAAGGCTTGCGCCGATAAGAAGCTTTCAGTCTGCTGGCAGACTCCAATCAAACGCTCAGGGTAACGTCGCTTTGTCCGCCTACTGCCTGAGAAAATAAGACGTTGCAATATGAAGAAGCGATGCATAGGTTATTATATTAGTTTATATTTGGTATTAAAAAAAAGCAGAGCTACTACATACTATAAACCATTATATAAATCAAGAATCATAACTGATTGTGTTGTTGTTATTAATACGTATGTTTGAAATATTTGCATACATATATTTCTTTCGTATCACCCCTTTCACATTGGTCAGGAATTGAATTCAATTTTCAGAGTTTGTGGGCGATTCGCCGCAAGTCGGAAGCGACGAAAGGGAGAAAAATTGACCGTACCAATGTCTCTGTACCGTCAATTTTTTCGTGTTCCCCTTTGTTCTCACTTTCATTGCTTTCAATTCTTGACCAATGTGAAAGGGGTATTTTTGTAGTTTGTTTTTGTTAATCTTCAGCAAGATTAATACAATAAATAATACAAAATATATCATTACCACTATGCTAGTTTAGATATACGGAGACTGCAGGGTGGCATGTTAGAAATGCTATTAAAGACATTTAATGCTATTTATTTTAAAAATATAATAAATTCGAATTATTTATTGAACTAATTTTATATATATTTCACATTAAAAATATATTTTGTTTGTTAAATGTAAGTTTTCAACTAAATTTAATATATATATAAGTTCATTACTGCAGGAAAAATAATAAACTCATATTATTCCAATATATTTATTTCAATTTTTTAAACAAAAGATTGCATTATATTTATTTTTAACCAACATAAAAATGAACAAGAAAAACAAATTCATCAACAAATATATTAAACAAAAATTCTACGTGCATACTCACGATTCTATTGAAACTGTGATTTTTTTTTTTTAATTTTTTTTTTAAAAAAGTTTTTATTTTAGTTGCTGTTATTTTTATGTCTTTTAAGTAAATACCCATTTTTTCAAGTTTTATTTGAAAAAAAATGGTCAAAAAATAATTAGACTAATTTCGAATTTTTGAAAGTCAAAACTTAAAAGAAAAGATTTTAAAAATAACAATAATAACAAATCTTAAAATAACAATTTAAAAAAAGCCGAGTTGTTGTTCGAACCCACGTCAGCGAATGCTTACTTTCATTATGATGCAAATTAAGCAACAGATAACGAGGTTTCGATTCTTGATTCTTGGTAAGTTTGAAATAAATTTAAGGTAAATAATTATAATATTTAGATTGTTTCCGTCAATAATAAATAATTTATAACTTCTTATTTTTTTTTTTTTAAAAACCTTGAAAATCAATCTTACGTTTATTTTGTTCACATAAAAGGAAAGTAACTGTACTGTACAATTGTCACGCATTGTCAAATATCTAATTTTTTACTAATTCGAAAACGATCCGCTATTTTTCCAATATTAACGATATTAACAAAAAATAAATAAAAATTAAAGTGCGTGTATCGATATATTATTTGATTCCATAATGTTATTTGAGAATATAAGAAAATTTGCAAAAAATCTATCTCAAAATGATTCGATTATTTTAAAAATCTCGTTTCCAACACAATTCGATTATTCTAAAAATTAAGTTTCAAAAACGAAGTGGGATTTTTTCCGATCGTGGTTTCGAAAACGAAACTAGAATGAATTTTGTCTCCTATTACACGAGATCTCTATTTCACCTCGAATTTGAAACGATTCTGCTTGGTTTACTGTGAAGCTTCAATAAACTGGTATAAATAAAAGTTATTTTTTTGATTTTCTATGAATAAATTTAAGTCTAGACTTGCAGTAAAAAAAAATCCCAAACGACTACCGCTATGAATAACAGCAAATTCACCAGCAACCAATTTCTGCAGGTGAAAAGCAAATCATTGGGTTTCTTTAGTAATTTTCCCTGTAGCTATTTGTAATTTCTGCGTTTTTCTAATTTGTCATTCATATGAATCGTTGTTATACAATACTTTACTACAATATGTGGCGGACTCATTGAAAAAGAATTTAAATTAAGAACGGGCAAACTTCCAAGAAATAAGCAGTTCATAGAAATACTTCATATATATAATTTTTTATCAGAGCTAGCTTAAAAAATCATTAAATACTAAGATGGTTTTGAATGTTAAGATTTGTTATTATTTAATATTTGTCATAAATAAAAAACATTACAAGAATTTTCCCTCAAATAGGCAGCGTTCCTAAATGCATTTATGCAAAGCATCAGTGACTTTTTCTTTAAATTGATGCTTAGTTGATTTACCAAAAGTGCGCAACTACATTAATATTTTTTAGCACTCTTTAGTTGCGCAGTTTTGGTGAATCTACTAAGCACCAATTCAAAGAAAAAGTCACTGATGCTTTGCATAAATGCATTTAAGAACTCAGCCATAGTGTACTTTAAGGGGCTACTCCTACTTGTAGAGCAAAAAATTTGTAATTTTGATGAATTCTTTCTTACGAAAACAACTAAACTTTTCTACACGATCAATATATCGGCTTAAAGTAAATACAATGGATACCTTTTAATAATTTTTTGGAGCTTACTCCTTTATATTGCATATATTGCCCGCGGTATGAAAATTTTATGACGAGTGAAATCGAGCGTTATCTAAAAAATCAAGCGTTACGCAGTCAGCGTTGTGCCAACAAAATACATACTCACAGCAGAGAAATATCAACAAAATACATACAGCAGAGAGAGTTTCAATAAACTCGATGTTGCTGCCCTGTAGGAAAATCAACTAATTTAAAAGTAGTTGATAAAGTAGTTTTTTGTCAACCACAACTAGTTGAAATTCTGACTTTTTTCCATAGAACGAACTAACTTATTTTGTATGGTGATGTCCGCTAAATAAGTCAATTGACTTTCGTCTGCATATATTTTCAACTACTTGTTAAACTAGTTATATTTAAATTATTTTTGTAATTACTTTAAAATAGCCAATTGAAAACTATTACTGATGGCCTAAAGTTAATAATATTTGATGAAATAACATGGTTAAATATATATAAACTTGTAATCTAATAAAAATTTGCAATTAAAACATGTCAAAATCAGAGTAGTTGCCGCCTTAATATAATTCAAAGTAGTTCATATACTGGTTTATTTTATATTAGTTTTTTAATTAGTTGTTTTTAAAAACAAGTTAGTTTGTTCCTATAGGGTGTCTACTCTTCTCTTTTAAACATATCCCAGAAGGAAATTTGCTGCTTACAATATCAATGCTGTATTACACACCATGAAGCACGAAGCGCTTCAAGTTCTAATACAACTTTCCATTACTTTACACAGCACTTGGCCGCCTTAGAATTAATGAATTTTCAACACGCATTGTTTGCGGCAAAGTATCAAGTCTAGCTACTTCTTGCATCTGTAAATGCATGAAACTTACTACTTTCTCGATGTAACGGTGTGCTCATATTCAGAATACATCGAGTATTAAGCAGTAGATTGATATTTATACTTCCGTTATTGTTCACAAAAGTAGTGCTACGGAAGTAATGTACAAAACCATGCAAGAGATTACACAGTATTCGGGTTATTTCCTTTTGGGATGTTCAGCACAGCAAACAATTTTGTGTTTGAATGTGTGTGCATTTGCAACGTAGCCGTTGCTCATATGAGAAGTTCATATAAAGTGCGCTTTTATTATAATTGATAATATAAAAGCTTGGTTAATTATAAATTCAACAAGTTTTATCATTGAAATTAATTAAAAATTCATCGAGTTATTTAAATTTTAAGCATTAATCTTTTAAAAACAGCACAAAATCGTTGTGTTTCATGCTGCTTTGCCTAAACTGAGTTTTTCGCAAATAAGATCAAGCAAAATATAATTATTTCAGTGATTTTGTAGTGTAGCAGAAATACTTCAAATTGAATAAATTGACGAATTTTGAACCGATTTCAATTAAATACAACTTGCTGGATTTAGAATTAGCTTAGCATTTTTATTGCTATGACATAACGGGACATTTAATACAGAATATGTCCACAAAATGATCTGAAATAGAAAAAATATGAAAAATTTAAGGAAACTTTTCATCATACAGAAGAAGGATTGCGCTTGATACAATTTTTTAAAGAAGAAGTTAATTTAGATTTAGTTTCTGGAAGAACAATGGGAACGACTAGATATGGTACAACCATTGATGCTATGTTTTCACGATTACCACGAACCTAACATTACAGTATTTAATAACGACGTTACTATTAATGAATTCATCAATTTATAATATAAGAGATGCTTTTATTTACCCCCTTTAGCTTTAATATGCATCTCAAATTCCAAGGTAATTGATCTAGAGGAGTAAACTCCAGTCGCGCGTCGGAGCTGATACGCACACTTCTTTTTTATTGAAATATATTGTATAGTATGTTATAAGTGGCTGTAAAAAAAAAATTGTGTTTTCATTTTTGCGTTTTGCGGCAACCATCATTATGGAGTGGTAAAATGCACCATCTGGAACAAAAAATGTCAATGGATTAAGTTAAATTACAATATAACATAGTGTTTGATCGATGGATTTAAGAAATATGCATTTTTGACCAAATCTTGGTTAATGCCATTATTTATTGATTGCATAGATTGCTATGCATTGAAGAAGCTTGCAAAATTTCATGAAGATGGGTTCAGTTGTTTTTGAGTATTGTTTGTCACCGATTTAGAAAAAAAAATTTCATTTCCAAAAACAACGCGCTTAAGTTTTCAACTTCAGTTTACACCAAGAACGGAGTCTTCTCTTTCAACGATCATATTTCCATCAATTTCGTTCGGATCCACTTGAATTATTAAGGGCGTATTTGGAGATAGTTGTACTACAAAAATATGCCATAAAATCTATGAATATTTAAAGTAAGAAGTGGAGGTGGCCCCTTAAGAAAAAAGCTAGACAAATACGGAATATCAATCCAACATTTTCCGGTTAACTATTTTTGTTCCTATTTTTACCCGAGACAACATACGTTTGAGACCCAAATTAAACGGTAAGAAAGGCCAAATGCTTATATTATTTGGCAGTGCGAATGCGTAATAGTGTGCGATTTAAGGGTTAATAGTTACTTTAAAAATTTATGAATGATAAAAACATATATAATTTTTTTAAAACTCAATTTTCTGAATTCATCCACATAAAAAAGATCTGAAATATACGTGAATGCATTAAAAAGGAACCATATTAAAAAAAAATTAAGTTTTTCGAGTTTTTGATATTTCATGAAACTACTCCATCGTGTCAGGATACCGCGATTGCAAATTTTAATTCCAAAATTCTTAAGAGCTAATAGAAACTTAGAGCCAGACCAATAAGACAATCTTTTAAATGAAAACCAACATGAATTCAAATTTTTTTCGAAATGTGAATGATTTACTATGAGTTTTTGAATAAAAATTTGTGTAAAATCCCATTCCATTAGGAGCTGTTCATAAATTACGTAACATTTTTAGGAGGGGGAGTGGAAGGGGAAGGAACTTCGTGCTTTACGTCACATACAAAAATTGGGAATTCAGTTTTCAAATTTTTATATTTAATTAAAATTCAATTTTATTTTTAGTATTGCTTTCATTTTTTATCAATAAAAAACACACATAATAAACCAATCGGTCAAAAATTTGGCCGAAAACATGTTACATAATTTATCAGCATCCCCTTATGGAACTGCTTAGTTTGTGGAAGAAAAAAAATTGTGCTTTTGCTTTATTTTTTTTGTTTTTATTTCACCAACTATGTGTGTAACATAATATTAGTAATATTATACGTCCACTATATAAACATATTTTTTAACCGAAAAGTAATTTAAGCATGTTCATGTGAACTTAATTTCTTTTAATAGCAATCGAAACACATTTATTTTTAAGAATAAAAACAACAATAATAAACATAATCGCATTTTAGAGCAAAGTGCACAACTTTAAATACACAGCTGCATTCCATAGATACTTTTATAAGCAGTGCTACGAGCTGTTAACTTCAAGCTTAACATGATGTTGCAATTTTGAAATGCTACCAACTATAAAAAATTGCTATAAAACCATAATCTATATGAAATACCGTAAATGTTAACACAAAATAATAACACTGGTACTGGTAGTCGAAATTCTTAACATTATAGATACATAGATACTTTTTCCATATTATTTAACAAATACACGCTCAGCGAGAATTTACGAATTTCGAATTTACGTTACGGTGAGTGTATCACGTAAATACGACGCTGACGCAATGAGTAAGCGGGACAGCAAAAACAAGCAATGTTAATAATGAAGTTGGTGTACAGCTAGTGAACGCATTCTAACAAATTTTAGCCGGCTCTTTAGACGCTGTGAAACCAAATGGAAATAAAATGAAACAAAACCGTGTGGAATGACTAAGAATGAAACAAAATAATAAGTAAGAGCAAACTAGCTCTCACACATTTAAATAATATAAGAATGAATTTCGAAAAATCGAACAAATATTCTACGCGGCTGGAGCGACGAGAACGCTAAAGATGATGATGATGATGTGTTTGGTGATGATGATGAGCATGCGGAACGGAATAACATGAAACCTGGCAGCACTAATATAACACCAGCAAGCAACAACAAATGCGATTGTCGCCATATGGCGTTGCCATCTCGCTCTGGTAGCGCATTTGCCGCATTTAGTCTTGTTTATGCCGGCTAGCATGCAACATAAACGTATCTTTCGTAATTGTCGTTGTGCTCGTTCCGTCGTCGTTGTCATCATTATCGTCGCCGCCGCCGCCACCGTCGTTCAGTGCACCAAAACGACCGAAACCGCTTTGTAAAGCAGAGAATAGAAAAAATAAAAATAAATATTTTTAAATAAATAAAACAACGTTTCGGTAACGCTGGATTTAAAGATATTTTCAATGTCTGTGCTGCTTTTATTTTATGTTTAAAGTTTTTGTGTTTTTGGGTTCGCTGCAAAAAAGTAGTGTTCAAAAAGTGAGCGAAACAAAAAAGTATCTGAACAACGTCTGGTGCATTTCTGATAAAGCATTTATTTAAAGCACAGCGTAAAAAGTTGCAGATTAAAAGCAAAAATATTTTAAAAGGAAACGCATTAAAAAAAAAAAATATACGAAAATTTGCAAATCTGCTGTAAACAAATTATTTTTAATTATTTTTATGGTGCAAAAGTTATGCAAAAATATTGCAAGAAATTCTAATTAATGTGGTAAGCTGCAAAACAGCAACATAAACGCCAGCATTTGATCAAAATTTGCACAAACAAGTGTTGCAGATACGCCGTTTCCATGCGAACCTACTAAAAGATACAAAAGTATCTGCGTGTGCAAAGCAAGCATTTAAGCATTAAAATAAAAAAATAAAGCTTAGCTTGTAAAAAAATATTTTCAAACAGTGTGAATAAGTGTAACCAGAAAAAAAAACACAGTGCAAAAAAGAATTTCTTTTGGAAAATAGTCACAAGAATCTAGCTAAACAAGTGTTTTTGTGCACCCGTGCATTATTTACTCATATTCAATAAAAGTACAGCACAAAAGTGACAAAAGGTAGTAACTGGAAAAACATATGTTTAGCTTATTTTTTATTTTTACTGTTATTCTTACTAATATTCCTATTATTATTTTGTTTAAGAATTCTGCGAAAAGAACTGTTTAAATAAATATTACTCACTCGCTCGTCGTTATCGTTGTAGCGTTGTTTAAACTTTAAATTGTTCTCTCAAGTTTTGCTATAATTGTTGATTAAAGTTGCAAGCTTATCAACAAGTATTGCAAATGTGTACGTGTGTATCTAAAAACTTTGAGTTACTACTTAGCTATACAGCTAGTATTAAAAAAAAAAACCACATTTAATGTGCTCTTGGCAAATATTCTCTGTTAGCTGAACTTACAAACAATTTGTTGTCTGTGTATCTAAAATTTCTTTGCAAATTCCAGAAAGTTGTTTGTTGTGGATGAAGTGTGATGCAGTACTAAGCTTTTTGAAGTCTCTTACAAACAATCCTGATAAATTCATCAGCTACAAAATATTTGCATGAAACAAAGTTCAAAGCTAGAAAATATACACAAATTTTCCAGCTTGCAAATGTTTCAACTTCTTTAGGATTTTTCGGAAAAAATTTTTTTGGCAAATTTGTTGAGTTTTGAAATTCTTTAAGGCTATGTTGCGCTAACAAGCACATATTTATGAGATATGAATTCCTTCGGGCTAGAAGAGCAAAAGTGTTTCATTTCAAAAGAGTAAAATTTGTAGATAAAAATACAAGTTTGAATAAAATTATATATAGGATATGAGGTATTTTTAAAAGCTGCATTTTCGAAGAATTTTGATAAATTTTCAATAATTATAATCAACTTCTAAAACGATTTTAAGCAATTTTATGATTGATAAAATGAGAAAATTAAAGGAATATGTTTAATTATTGTTTTCTTTTCAAAATATGTTAGCTTGCAGTATTGAAAAAAAATCAATTTTAAGTGTTGTTACCCCTAAAAAAATGGTTCTGGAAAAAGGTATGAATTCTAAAGGCTTGGAGATGAACCTGATATTTGAATTTTAATTCAAATTTAAAATTTTTGTGTTTCATTTTGAGATGAATAGCATTTATAAAATAATTTCAAAAGAGTAAAAATTGTAGATAAAAATACAAGTTTGAATAAAATTATATATAGGATATGAGGTATTTTTAAAAGCTGCATTTTCGAAGAATTTTGATAAATTTTCAATAATTATAATCAACTTCTAAAACGATTTTATACAATTTTATGATTGGTAAAATGAGAAATAAATGGGAAATGGGAATATGTTTAATTATTGTTTTCTTTTCAAAATATGTTAGCTTGCAGTATTGAAAAAAAATCAATTTTAAGTGTTGTTACCCCTAAAAAAATGGTTCTGGAAAAAGGTATGAATTCTAAAGGCTTGGAGATGAACCTGATATTTGAATTTTAATTCAAATTTAAAATTTTTGTGTTTCATTTTGAGATGAATAGCATTTATAAAATAATTTCGAACAAAAGCAAATAAAAACACGCAGATATATTTTCACTTTTTTTGATGATTTTAAAAAATCAAATGTTCTGATCGTATATCTCTTCTTTTTTTTTTTTTTTTTTGTTTGAGAGATTAATATTAAACGTGCTGTTCTTGATTTATAATCATTACATTTTAAATTCTTGTATGCGGTTATATTTATTTGTTGTATATAGTTTTGTTTTCTCTTATAATTTATTTTAACTTAATAAACTTTTTTCATTATATTTTCTGCTTTTCATTCATTATTATTTTTTTTCTTTTTCTTTTATATATTTTTCTTTTTTTTTTTTTTTTGTGAACATTTTTTTATTTTACTTTTATGTTCCTTATTTTACATTATTTCATTTGTTATTTTCTGATATATTATTTTTAAAAATTTTTAAGCAGATTTTTTATATATTATTTTTAAATACATAAATAAATTTATTATTTTTAAATTTATTTTTTCTTAATTTATCTTAATGTACTGTGAATTACTCATTTTACATATTTATCTACACTTTTGTTACTTAGCTTAAAACTAAAACGAAAAAAACAAAGCATAATATTTTATTTTTTTTTTTTTTGTGTACTTTTGTGCACAAAGAGATGCGAAGAGATAAAGATAAATTTCTCTAAAGTTAAAAAGTAAGATTGTATTTTTGTAGATATTTTTTAATGTATGTTTAAAAATAATCAATAGATAATTTTAACTGTAGTTAAGATTATAACAAGCATTAGAAAAACGTATGCAATGCCTTAGATACTACACTCAAACAAATATTTGTTCATATTGACAAAATTGTTGGTTGAGTTTATACTTTTTTTTTAAATATAGAGTCAACAAACTCTTTAGTCAGTTTAATTTAAGTAAAAAAGTTGTGATCATATTTATTTAATTAATGGATTTTCGATTTAATAAAAGCCTTTAGCAAAAATGTCGCGCTTGCATTGTATTTTAATGAAAGAATTTGTCAATATGGATGCAGAATATTTCAACATATAAAAAGGGTTTATTGAATAGAAAAATGCATGTCTGTTGAAAACATACTTTTTTATATAACTTGGAAAAATGTTTTATTATTAAGAGCAATATATTTTGTTGGTTTTATTTAAGATTTCGTTATTTGTAAAACTTTTTTTATAAATTTTATATTAGCGCATTTTGACAAGATAATTTTACAAAAATATAAATGCCATTCGATACTAATATGTATTTTGTATTTTGAGATAAAAGTTAAGAGTCATACAAACTAGTAAAATTTTTAATTTTTAAGAAATAATATTATCATGTCACCAATCAACTGAAGAATTGATTCATGATGATAGTATAATGAATCATCATCACTAATGGTAGAACAATAGCAAAGTATTCTTAAGTTAACTACAAAAGAGGATTTTACTATATCATGTCGATACAGTTTATAATATAATCATATATATAAAAACTCAAGATAGAGCTTAATGCATTGTAAAGATTCGCGGTGCAGAAATCGAACATAACATTGCAATAGATGCACATTCGGAAGGTGATGTTGCAATATCTGCTATCGCTGATGCAATATTAGAAGGACTGGGATACGATGACATCAAAGAACATTATCCTCCATACTCTCTCAAATGAAAAGATTGTGATTCACTACACTTTCTTGACATTGCCATTATATAAAAAAAAAGAAAAAATATAAAGTATATCCATTTTAGATTTTACTATAATTTGTGAGGATTCTAATATAATAAATGTTATGATAAAAATATAATAAATTTTGTTTCAAGCAAATGACGCCACCGACGTACCAAGTCTTTATGATAAAATTATGTTAAGATTAGGATAAAATTATGATAAAATTTATGATAAAATCAAATCGATTGCACAGTTACGTCATGTTAAAGTTATTTATCAATTTAACCAAGAATATTTCTTTGAATATAGAAACACATTTTAGAGAAAACTGAAAAATTAAAATTAAATCATAAGCTTCTTAAAAAAATCTAAATCATTAAAGTCTGATTTAAAACTCTTTTTGAAGTCTCTTTTTGAATGCATACCACAAAATTTCAAATTTTTCTTTATGTTGAGAAAATATCCGCTTGAGTGAATATAAATATAAATATGTGAATATAGTTAAAATAAAATTATATAAATTTAAAAATGTTGTATAATCCAGGAAATGCATATTTTACGGAATTTTTCGTCAAGCGAAATTTCACGTCAAGCATATAAATAGAAATTTTATTCATCCGAACATACTTTTATGGTATGTATGTAATTCTACAATTCTAAAGGTCTACTTTCCGAAGTCTAGCTTCCTAAAATCATCTCAAATCTAAATATGAGTTTATAGATTTATACTAAATACATTTTTAATTTCTATCGCTAATTGACACTGATTTCTATAGCTAATTCATTTAATTCATTTTAGTCAAGGTATCAAGTTCTCATAAGAAAATTATAATAAAAATTTTTTTATAAACATCGACATTTCAAAATTATTTTAAAAATTTTGAAGTTAAAAAATTTAATAAATTTGTTTCTGTTTTTGCTTTTGACAATAATTTAATAGTTTCAATAGTTTCAAATAATTTCAAAGTTCTTAAATTTCGGAATCTGATATATTGAAATTAAAATTGAGGTATCTTCGAAATTATTTTTAAGGTAATTTATTTTTGTGGCGGCCGTGGCGCAATGGGTAGAGTGTGTGGCTCATACGCCTGAGAGCCCTGGCTTGAATCCCACCTGACAGAGAAAGTTTTTTCAATTGAATTAATTTTTCTGTTCGGCCGTCACCTCTCTGCAGACAATGGCAAGCCTCAGAGACTACCCTATAGGAACAAACTAATTTGTTTTTAAAAACAACTAGATAAAAAACTAATTTAAAATAAACCAGTATATGAACTACTTTGAATTATTTTAAGGCGGCAACTACTCTGATTTTGACATGTTTTAATTGCAAATTTTTATTAGATTACAAGTTTATATATATTTAACCATGTTATTTCATCAAATATTATTAATTTTAGGCCATCAGTTTTCAATTGGTTATTTTAAAGTCATTAAAATATAATTTAAATATAACTAATTTTACAAGTAGTTGAAAATATATGCAGACGAAAGTCAATTGACTTATTTAGCGGACATCACCATACAAAATATGTTAGTTCGTTCTATGGAAAAAAGTCAGAATTTCAACTAGTTGTGGTTGACAAAAAACTACTTTATCAACAACTTTTAAATTAGTTGATTTTCCTACAGGGTAAAAACTGCCATGAAAAGCTCCTTGAGAACATAAGCCGTTCGGAGTCGGCTTAAAACTTGTAGGTCCAGTTCTCGATCAGTTGAGTTCAAACATTTCACAACACACACAACATAATTGATCGTAAGAAGCTCGGTCAAAGTCCTTTCAAGGGCTGAAATGGCAATTTATTTTTTTTTTTAATTTCTTTTTAATTTTTTTTTAAGAAATTTGATATCTTTATTTGAAAATTTGAAAATTTATTAGCCGCTGCTTGATGTATTATTCATTAAAATCATTATATATTTCATTGAATCAATGTATTGTAAAATCTTACGTTTTAAGATAATGCGTTCTTAAGTCAATAAATGTGTTTTGAACCAACAACAAATAGGAAAAAATAAATTTCAATGAACTCACTTCCTTACAAACAATGAACAGTAAATTGAAAACAAATGAAACTTAAAGAAGTTGTCATTTAACCTAACGAATTTATTCTTTCAACCAGTGAATTCTGTATTGAAACCAAAGAATTTCGTTTAATGAATAGATTTTATTGATTTCAAGAACTATATGGTATTTGCTTCAGTGTAATTTTACATATAATTTTTTATTTTTACTCACTCTTCATTTACTTTAAATACACAACGGTAGTTTAGCTAAAATAGTCTTTATCAAGCTTGAAACACGATTCCGGGTTTTCATACTAACTACCTTCTATGACGACATTATTAAGAGGCATGGACAATTTAACTCAAGGCAAACGATTTATTTAATTACTTAAAAGTAGTCGTTAAATTGTTTAGATTCAGTTTTACTACGTTCTCAAATAACTCAAAATATTTAAGCGTAACTGTGTTGAGGATGACAGATTAATTTTAAGTTAAGTGTTAATAAAGTGTTAACAAATTTTGGGTACTAAAAGCAAGTTGGGCATAAAATTTAATTTAAGCCGACATAACAAAGCATTCCTAGGAAATAATGGCGCTACAAAATAAACCAGCCTCAAGGTCGTAGCGTCATAGTACGCTAGCACAACTTCCGATAGCTTAAAATATTGTATCGATATTCAGAGAAAAACTGTTACGAAATTTGTGAAAAAAATTGTGCTATTTTTAAGCCAGACAGAAATGCAATAAAAAATCTCTTTTTGGCCCATGATCTGATTTTTTTTTTTTAGATTTCTTATTCATAGTGTTGCTATTTTTACTCAAAACTTTATATAGAGCGTATTTTTAAGGATTTTCTTTAGAATGCCAGATGATTTTTTTCATTTTAAAATACTTTTTTGAGTACCTATTTTGAAAATAATCTTGCAGCTGTGTAGTAAAAGAATTTATTATTTTTTTTTACACGATTCTTAATAACAACACTAACATGCTCCAAATGCATTATTATATATAAATCTATCACTAACTAATCTCTTTTTGTTTATATAACATGCCGCACAAAAATATGTCTTCTCTACCCTGCCCACAGTAGCAGTTTAACCACACTTGTAGGTATTTTCCGTAGGCTTTTTTTTTTAATATGATTTTTTTTTTTCCTTATACTATTGCCTTTATCAATATCAACTCTAATGCTATCATCATAAATATGCATTTCTTACTACAAAAGATGAAAGAAAAATAATCTTGGTAATGATCTATCAGAAAAAAAAAAATAAAAAGAAATCACGCATGGCTAAATAAGAAGCTCGATTATGGAAAAAAGCATGTTGAAGAATTAAAACACGAATAATACTAAAAACAAAAGAATAGTAATAATAGTATAGAAATAAGACAGAAGATTAAAAAATTATAACCAAAACTGTGGAAGCATAGAAAATGCTAACCAAACTCACAGATACGGATGACACGCTGTATCTGAGGTGTATCTATTGTAAAATAATAAAAAGGAGGAAGTGGAAGGGGCATAAAATATTGTTTTGAAAATGTATCAAGTACAACGAAGAGGCATGTTCGATAGAGATGAGAAGGCAAAAATTCCAGAACAAAACGTTGCTGTTATTGTTGCTTTTTTATGCCGGTGCTCTTAAGGTTGAGTTCAATGACGATGTCGAAAAAAAAAAAGAAAACAAAATCTTGTTTGCTAGATGCTGGTGGAGAACTTTGAATGCATTGAAAAAGAAGCCAGAAGAAAACCAAAAAAAGGCAACGTGTTAAAAGTCAGAAGAAGTTGAAATAAACAAACAGTCAAAATAAAAAATAAAATAAAAAAAAAAACAATACAACAATAATAATGAAACTCACACATTCATATTAACGAATGCAATACATAAATATATCGGGTTAGATGCTAAGAAAAACGTGGGCCGAGTGTGGTACAAGCATGTTTTCAAGCCTTTCGCTGTTGATTCCAGCCAGGTATGCTGAAGATTTGTGGCAGGACAACATATAAAGCGACAAAAAAAAAACCCTAAGTTATAGCCAGAAGAATAAGACTATAAAAAAATAAATAAAAGAATAAAAACTTTAAGGCAAGATTTAAGAAAAAGTTATGGAAATAAGAAAGGCAGCTGTTAAAAGTGGAAAGAAAGAAAAAAAAAACGAATAATAATAATGATGGCATGAAATAAAATTTAATTGAAAAAGTGCTCGAAAATTAAAGAAAACAGCAACAACAAGAAAGAGAATAGCATAAAATGGCTTGATTGAATGTCGTGTTGAAGGCGGTATGTAGTGCGTGGGCGCTCAAATTATTTATAATACAACGGGAATCAGTAGTTTGAAAACTTTAACTACTCAAAGAAAAAAAAAAAAAAAATCAAAAAATAATAAAAATACTCTTAATGCTCTTAAAAACTGCTTTTAAAACAATTATATTTATATAAGAGCGAAAAAAAAAAGCTTTGTGGTCAAAATTATGTCATGTATTAACTTAATAACTGCAATCAACGAATTAGCCCATTTAAGTTACTTATGTAAAAAAAAAAAATGGGGAAAAAAATCCCACGTAGTATTTATCTCGAGATTGACGCAGTTCTTTTGCAATACTCGTAAGTTTACGATGAATAATTTAGTTGGAGCAAACGACTTTACAGTTGGAACAAAAGCGTAAAATTTTCATAATTCCTTCGAGGAATTACAATAAAATAGCAGTTGCAAAGATATCGAAAAAATTTATATCCATACGAAATTCTATACAAAATAAAAAAAAACAAAAACAACTACCTCACAGCTAAACAATTCTATATCCTTTTATAGAAAAATAAATGTACCAAATTGAAAAATTTTAATTTCAAGATCAATTTTGCATTTTGTAGTTAAACATGTGTCATATCCATGTTTGATTATTTACAATTCTGATACAAACTAAATTGTTTTTACTATCAAATGCAATGAATTCAAAAATTTTAGAAGGTGATAAGAAATAAATTTAAATTGCTTTATTATTAATTTTAAAACTATATACTTATATACGAGATACACAAAAATTTCATGAAATCTCTTTTATAAACTTGTAATTAAAATATGTAAAGCCAAACATTTTTGGAATAGTATTTCCAGGAAAATTTAATTAAAAAATTTTTAAGCAAATAAATTTCGTTGAATTAATTTAATGCATTCTATGGTCTATATACTGAACAATGAAGAAATACAAAATAAAATCAGTATGAAAATCTTTCCAGTCGTCTAAGGCTGACAAGTTTAATTTTTGTATTTCCAGCGAATTAGCAATTATATGGCAAGTTTTCTCAAATAATACAGAGGTATTACTTCTTAAGTTCTGATAATTTTTCAACTGATATGATTTATTTCAAAATCATAGTTTATCAAAATCAAAATAACAGGTTATAAAATTTGCTTAAGATTTTTTTACATACGATGCTTATTTTTTTTTCGTTCAAATTATTACCAATAATATTTTAACTTATTTAATGATTTAACGTAGATATTCTACTTTAAAGATAATTTCTTTTTTTTTATCTTTACATAAAAGAGTGTCTTGCAGCTTGCCACTGTTTGCAGGTTGCCACAAACTAAACTCCGACTGACTGTGACGTCAAAAGAGTAGTTGTCCATTAATCTACTTTTGGAGCAGGCAGACGCAATAACACACGTCCTTATACCATTACATGTTTACAAGTGTCATTGAGTCAAAAGCGAAGTTTTTTCTTTCTAGTGATATTTTCGGTAAATTTTTCATAGTTTTAGCATGACACTGCGAAGCCCAAGTTAAATCTAGCGCACTATTTAGGATTTTGATACATTGCTCAAGGCAAATAAATCAATCAAAATTAGCAAAAAATCGTGGAAGTACATTGCAAAATCCATGAAAAAGTCAACAAATTTTTATAAATTTTCTAAATTAAGTCTTTTTACAAGAGTTTTTGATATTTTTATCGGTTGGCAACTAAGTAATTGCAAATTTTTTTTAGAAAATCAAAAACAATTTTTTCATGGAACATAATAACTTTATTCTGTAATGTATAAGCAATGACCTTTTGCCATCTTTCAAGCCGCATTATAATTCCATGTTCATAAAACTTCTGGTTTTTATCAGCATAAAACTGAACCAGGTACGATTTGACATCATCATTATTACTGAAATTTTTACCATTCAAGGAGTTTTGCAAAGATCGAAATAAAAAGTAATCAAATGGTGCAAGGTCAGGACTATATGGTGGATGTGGCAAAACATCCCAACCAAGCTCCAACAAATTTTTGCCGAGTGACCAAAGATGTGTGTGGCCTTGTATTGTCATGGTGGAATACAACACCTTTTCGATTTGTCAATTCGGGCCGCTTTTCTTCAACTACATTGTTCAATTTTGTTAGTTGTTCAATGTAGACATCTGAATTGATCGTTCGGTTGGGTGGTAAAAGTTCAAAGTAGACATTTCCTTTGTAATGCCACCAAACTGATAACATAATTTTCTTTTGATGAATATCAGCTTTTGATGTTGTTTGAGCTGGTTCACCTGGCTTGTTGCACGTTCTTTTCCGATTGACATTGTTGTAAATAACCCATTTTTCATCACCAGTTATCAATCGTTTTAAAAATGGATCATTTTCATTACCTTTCTTTAACAAATCGCAGATGTTAATGCGTTGTGTTAAATGATTTTCTTTCAGTTCATGAGTAACCCATATATCTAGTTTTCGTACATAGCAAAGTTGTTTTAAGCGATTTTCAATGCATGTATGTGATACATGAAGCTTTTCTGAAATCTCACGTGTTGTACTGTGACGATCCGAATCGATTGTTGCTTTGATTTGGTCGTCATCAACTTCAACTGGACGACCAGAGCGTTTTTCATCTTTGAGTGAAAAATCACCGAAACGAAATTTGGCAAACCAATTTTGACACTGGCGTTCTTTAAAAGTTTCGTCACCATAAACAGCACATAACTTTTTGCGAGCTTGCGATGCGTTTTTTTCTTCCGGAAATAAAAAAGCAAAATATGACGAAAATGTTCGTTTTGATTTTCCATTTTTCAACAGACGCCAAACAAAAACTACACAACCGATTAAAAAACATTTTTTTCTGATTGACAGTTGCAGTACCAACTATCAAATAACAAAATGTGTTTAACATTTCGATTACTTCAGCAAACCTAAAAATTCAACTAAAGCCATCTATGAGTGAAATCCGCAATTACTTATTTGCCAACCCAATAGCAATTTTTTGGGGGGGTGGCAACTTGCTAGCTAAAAGTTGAAAGGATTCATTGTAGACTCTTCTGAAAATTTGCTGTGCATCTATGTTTTTTTGAAAATTCAAATGATTTTTTTCTAACGCTGCAGCCACACGTGATAGTACTGCCATGCTAATAAAGAATATGTATTTACTTCGAAAATATTCCGAAATAATCAACAAATTTCGCTGCGGTCACACGTGATAGTAAATTTTCATTTGAAAAATGTCGTCAAAGTCAAAGGTTCGACCACTTTTTTATTCCGTTTGCTTTTATTCAGTGATGCTTTATATGCCAACACAGCACCAAACTTAAACGGGATAAAAATGGGGAACTAATTATGTTGTAAAATGTGTTTATCAATATTTTTCAAAATGAATCATATAATATTTTATGTGTCAAATGAGGGCAATTAAAATAATTGCATATTTTTCACTACAAGACATGAAAGAAAAGTGCATATTTAAAGTTCGACTATTTTAGGGAGAAAATACAACACTGTTTTCTTACTTCGATTTCGCACTGGCTGTGGTTGTCGAAATTCACTGTCTCAGTAAAAGTTGTTGCCAGTGGACTGCCAGTGATGTCAAGGTGTGAGTGTATTTGTGAAAAGTGAAAGTGTATTGAGTTTTTCGAACTGTTACTGTCTTCGGACTGGCACGTGTGGCTAGGGGGTTAGGCGTGTAATTTTTTACTTCCTCTTATTCTTACAATTATACATTGTTTTTATGATAAGTTATATTACCTGTAAGCCTTTCCCCTAATGTTTTTAGAAAGCTGTAGAATGAATTACATATATAAAATCCATAATTATTTTATTTTCATATAGACGTTAAATTGAAAATTTATATATTTTTGATTTTAACATTTTGAGTTTTTTAAATATGATTTTTTAAATATGAAGTTTTTTTAAAAATTTTGGAAATTTTTCAACAACTTTGCACACTTCTCGGTCATCATAACACAATCACCGTCTCGTAACACTGTGGCTAATTTTTTTTTTTTTAATAGTAATCATCTTATTTGCAATCTACAATCTTTTACAATAATAAGCGAATTTGATAATAAGATAAATTAACTTAAAAATTGAGCCCCATTGAGCACAATTACACTATGTACTTAATATATTTACATGTATGAATTTAAAATAGCTTTGTAAATATACAAAAACAAAATTTGTAAAGTAGTTTACTTTTTATTTTCTAAATGGCAGGTCAAGAATGTGGTATCTTTTCAGTCGATTTATTTGTTCGCTTCCATCGAGTAAGCATATAGCTAATGGGTTTAAATGCTGGCTAAGTTTTTCCATATATTTAGAACTGTATTTGTTTATTTCGTCTGTAACTTTTGGAATGTTGAGATCATTATGAATCGTGCTGTTAGATACGAACCAAGGTGCATTAGCAATTTGTCTTAGCGTTTTGGATTGATACCGTTGTAATATCTCAATATTTGAGTTTCTGGCTGTGCCCCATAACTGGATTCCATATTGGTTTAAGTATAGTTTTATACAGCAAAACTTTACTTTTAAATGCTTAGTTCTGATTTTGAACCCAGTAACCAGTACACACTTTTCGTTTTTATATTTAGATGAAGCCGTTTAGCTTTTATGTGTTCTTTCCATGTCAGTCTTTTGTCGAGATGAACTCCTAGGTATTTAACACTGTTTACTTGCGGAATGGGAGAACCATTGAGAGTAACTTTAGGACAATCATTCTTTCTTAATGTAAATTTTACATGTGCTGATTTTTCAAAATTTATTTCTATTTTCCATTTTGCCAACCAGATTTCTAGTTTACTGATTTCTCTCTGCACTACATTAGAAGCTTCTATTGGCGAATAGTCGTAAGTTACTAAAGCTGTGTCGTCAGCATATGTGGCAATGATTACACCATCCGTAGTAGGCATATCTGATGTAAGAAGCGTGTATAAAACTGGGCCTAATACACTACCCTGTGGTATTCCGGCGTTTATTTGACATTGCTTCATTTATTTTCACAAAGAAGCATCGCTGGTGTAAATACGATTTTAATACCTTGTAGTAAGGAGCAGGAAGTAGCTTTTCTAGTTTAAATAACATGCCAATTTAATCTATAAATTTGAGTTCCCCAGGAAATTAACTTTTTTTTTTAATATGTCGTAGCCCGCAAAAAGTTTGGAGAAACCACGTATTTTTAGAATACATTTTAATAATTTCGAAGCGTTGTTGAACAGTGTAGCGTTTCATAGTAAAATGGTGATAACTATGACCTAACACCAGGGCCGTAGCTAGAAAAATTTTGCTTCTAGAACTAACAAATTTTTTTCAAAATTAGAAAACGGTGAAATAATAATAAAAATTAAAACTTTTAGGGGGGGTCGGGGGTCGGGTGGTTTGACTTAAATATTTTTCTAAAATTATTTTAAGGGGTGATTTTGGGTAGATTTAAAAATATCAAAAAAAAATTTTTTTTTATAAATAATTTCGACGATACGTTTTGCTTCAAATTGATAAGTTATTGATAAATATGCTTTCCCGAATGTTGACAAAATTTTTTTTATGATTTTACGATGAGTTTAATAGACATAATTTTTGTTGAATGATCACAAAAATAATTTTTAAAAAAAATTAGTTCGAAACCGCCCTCTTAAAGTTTCCAATTTTATTATTATTTTAGTGTTTTCTAATTTTGAAAAAATTTGTAAGTCTTGCGACCGATATTTCGCTAGCTACGGCCCTGCCTAACACAAAAGTCATAGAATAATGGCATTGCCATCTTAAACGTCAAAGTAATAAGTACCCCTTGAGAAATGAATCGGGGTAGCTAGGCTTGCTAGTCCAAGCACCCTAAAGAAAAAAGAAATACAGTTCTAGTTAAGCCATTTTAACTAGATTTTCTAAGACCAAACTTTAAATGCGGTTGTTATAGAAAAAATAGCTTTCTGCAGTGATTGTTTTTTTTTGGTGGTCTAAAAAAATATTTCTTGTACTCGGTATTCTGTACAGGTCAGCTTTGAAGAGGGATGAACTTTTAAAATATTTTTCTTCGACGCATTCTTATGTTAATAGTGGGCAAAAGTTTTATAGAACACATCCATTATATTCATTTACAAGTAATTTACACTTGAATTAATGCCTTAAAAAATTTTTAAAAATTTCTAATTAATATAGAAATTATATTAAGATTTTTTTTTTGTTGTATGTGAAACTTTCACATTTATGAAATGTTCCAAAAGTTAAAATAGCCTAAATAGGGTTAATCTTGGCATGATTACCATTTTTTTGTATGGCTGTGATGATGCTTTTATAACAGTTAAATGAGGAAATATATCGTTAATATATCATTAACTTTTTCTATAATTTTTCGGATTTTCTGTTAATAATACATAAAAAATTTTACATTATTATACCAACTGCTTAGACTGTAGAACTATCCAAGAAATTTTTGGTTGGTGCTGATATGGAATATTTTAATAAAAAACAAAACATATTTAACTGTATTAATAAGAGTATACAACAGTCAGAATGAGTTTATTTACTATAATTTGCTCTTCCTACTCTAAAACTTACTTTAAGCCATAATAAATCATAAAATCAAAATTTACTTAGCTCACAAGCAACGCTATTCTGTAGATCGTAAAATCAGTAAATAAAATTCACATAATTGGGAAGTAACAAGTAACTTGAACCGACATCAACAAAAATCTGGCTTCGTTTACAAGTCACAATTTTGTGCCCTTTATATACTCACTACATTTAACGAAGTAAACATTAAAACGTAAAGAGTGAAGGATGCAATAAAAATAAGCTAACAGTGAGAATGGCACAAAATGCCCGGGAAACAAGAAGCTGAAGTTTCTGATCACAGCAGCAAAGAACAGGAACGCAGACATTTTGATCATAATAAAAAAACTGTACTCGTAATCACAAAAATACTATCCAGCTAAAAAATATTTTGATCAATATTAATATTTTTTTTTTATATGAATAAACAAAAAAAAAAAAATTAAGAAAAAAAGCACGAGATAAATAAATTGAGATACATTTTTTTGATATTTTAAATTAAATAAACAATCGAGGTAGAAAATAATGAAGATGGAGTTATCGTATAAACAAGAAAAAAAAAAAAACATAAAATGAAAAACTATCATGTGAAAAAATATTTTTTGTTGGTTGATGAAAATAAAACGTGGACCGTTATAACATGGTGTTAAATAACACAAAAACAACAACTTTTACAATAATAGCAAATAGAATATCAAAACGATATTAAAAATAAAAAAGAAAAATAAAAACGAACACTGAGAACCATTCGACCACAAATTATATTTTTTTAACTACTATTTCTACAACTCTGCTCTGCTAGTCAGCATAAATATTGGATAAAAAAAAATGCCTAAAAGTGACACTTATAAACAATGGCAACACTACACAAACAACAACAACCACAACAATAACAATTTGACAACAATTCACATGCGTTTTTCCTCACTTTACTTAAAATAGTACACACCAAAAATTTATGACTACTGTTGTTGTTTTGTTATTGTTGTTGCAGTTGTTTTCAACACTGCCAACATCATATGTATATATGAAATATATTGAAAAAACTGTACTAAAAATGCACAAAGCAATAAATATAGAAACACAAAAGCAAGCCATAAAAAAAAAAAAACAAAATAGTTGTTGGACAAAATGCAGCTCTTAACAGAATTTTATTAACACGTCGAAAGAGACAAAAACGCATGTAGCTACGTATTTTTGGGTTACAACCAACAAACTGACCAACTTGAGTGACGTGACTAGAAGAGGGCACGAAAAGCTGTTAGCCATGAAGGGAACTAACAAGAAGTGAAAGAAAGCAAATAATAACAAAAACAACAGTGTAGAAATTAAAGTTATACTTAAACAGAAATGGGAAAATATACACAAATAATGTTGAAGCTGGTTAATAAAAAAAAGCAACAACAATACAACACAACAACATAGAGGTCATTGACCCACAATTTTTCATTGTTGTTGATAGCGTTTTGTTGTGTTTTCATACTGTTTTTCAGCATAGTAACTAGTTGGTAGTTGTCTCAAATAAGCTTGTGTGTTTTTGTTTAGAACAAAAGAATTACGCTGAGAATTTCAGTCAAAGAAAAAAAAAAAAAAAGGGTCAAAATAGCGTTGATGTTGAAATGAAAAGTTGTAACTGTTTTTCTGTACAATTTTACTACAGTAGCGATAAGCGTGAAGAGGTAGTAAAGATAAAAGTAGTAGTTGAAGAAAGTGTTGCACGACTACAAAGTGCGGTGAAAATAATGTTGTAAAAAAAAGTGTCTGTGTAACATAGAAATGAGATGTAAGAAAAAAAAAAAACGTGTTTCTTGTTCTTGACATATTGTGAAAAAAAACATGTTTCGTTAAAGTTTTGTTTTGTTACCTTTAATTTAGTTTTTTTTAGTTCATTTCTACGAAAGAATTCAACTATTTCTAAATCGAACCACGAATTTTTTTAAGTTAAACTGTATCCGTATCTGTAATCTGTATAAAAATACTTAATTTTTTATCTGTACTTTTAATCAGTTTTATATGGCAAATAAGAGCGGAAGTTATAAAATCTAATAAAAGTTACAAATGTTTCTTTGTAAAGGAAGTGACATTTGTTGATTTTTTGTGTTTACCATTTTCTAATCAATTTATCGGTAGAATTTCAAAGCAAAACAGCAAAGTTTTATAATAAAAGACCAGAAAGTAAAAATATTTGAGGTGATATAAATTGCTGAAAATAAAATATAAACCGTTCTACGTGTTCCTCGGGAGTTCAATTCCGGAAGGTTTCCAAAATCCAGGCATTATAAAGATTGAAAATAAATGAATGGTAATGATTTAAATGCACATGAATACTAATTACATGAGACAATTCAATAAAAAGTTTTATAGATCAGATCAGGCCCGTAGACAAGGGGGGATTTTAGGTGTTCAAATCCCCCCCAGGGGTACAGAAAGTATAAAGAAATAACACAAATGAGACTATTAATTTCAAAATGTGTTTTGCTTTTAGATAAACTGTGATAATGATGTTAATGTTCTTGAAAACTTCACTTTATTATTGAAAAATTTTTTTGGCCAAGTGAAAGATTAATTTTGCTTAAAAGAGTCATAATCATTATATTGGAATTCATCTCCAAGGAGTTTGTATATTAAAAATCAATGCTCAAAAAGTCTCTGATATCCAGTAAAATTTACATATGAAATTATGCCTAGAACGAATATAATTTTGTAAATTGAAGAAAATTAGCTTGACATTTCCTATGCCATATCTACCCAGCAAACCATAGTTGATGACTATGTTGAAATTCCGACTAATTCGTAACTAAATCATTATAATTTCGTTACGCAAATATCGGAACAGTTTCACCTTTTATACGAATTTATATTAAATTTCGTTATGCGACTGTATGTACGACATATTAAAAGGTTAACAGAGTAAAATCTTTTCCTTTTTTTCGAACTGTCTGAACGAAATCGTAACATTTTCGTTAGGACTCGTTACGAAATCGTTACGATATTTCGTTAGGTAGTCGCGTCAACCCCTTCATGCGATTTTCGTTACGATTTCGCAATATCTTTAACGAAAAAAATTTTTAACGAAATCGTAACAAACATTTCGCAATCTTTTCGATTTCGGAATCCGATTTGGTTACGAAATCGTAAAGAATATCGTATGAAGTGGTTGACACGGCTACGTAACGAAATGTCGTAACGAGTCTTAACGAAAACGTTACGTAGAAGTTACGGTTTCGTTCAGACAGTTCAGAGGTAAGGAAAGTTTACTCTGTTTGCATTTCAATATGTCGCATAACGAAACTCTTTATAAATTCGTATAAAAAATTAAACTGTTCCGTTATTTGCAAACAGCTCGATATAGTTATGAATTCGTCGGAATTTCGACAAAGTCGTCAACTATGATTAGCTGGGTAAGCTTAATAGACCCAAAATTTTTGAAAAGCATTCATTTGAGTGGGTTTTTTTCATTTTTAAAAGAATAAAGTGACATGAACCACGAAATTTAACACATTATGGGGTATTCCACGTAAAGCGAATGACTAAAAAGTTTGGCTATTTTATTTTGTTGTTTTCTTGGTATATAAGATATCTGAAATTTCCAACTTGTCACAAAAATTTAGCCCTGTTCGAAGCCTTTTCCAAATAACAGGTTTCGGAAAATCACCTTAAATCTTAATATGCTTTTTTTTCAAAAAAAAAAAATATTCTCAATAGAAAAATTTTTCTAAAACATTTTATACAGTTCAATTCTAAATCAATAGATTTATTGATTTTTTAATCATGTTACCACATTTTCATAAAAAAAATTAACAAATACAGTTTTTTAAGCTTCAGCATTTTTAAAATTATTTTTATTATATTAAAAAATTTGAAAACCATTTGGAAGTTCAAGAAATTTTGTTTTTAGTGTTTTTAATTTGCAAATAATTTAGATATAAATCCACGACCGATTAAATTCTTAAATATCCAAAAAAAGTAACTGTTTCATTCTTTTTATAAAAATTTATCAAGATGAGTAATTATTTTAATATTAACATGAACTTATTTTCATGTGATGTCTTATATAAGATACTGGTGCTGTGCAGAAACCAGTTTTCGAATTACGGTTTTTTAAAAATAGTCTGAAATTTAAATATGACTTTATCGGAGTCGATTCCTCTGCTCAAAAAATTTTATTAAAAAAAAATATATATAGTAATTGTTATTGGAATTGAATCATGAGAAATTGAAACTGTTAAATTTTTAAAGATCTTAAAATATTTTCTTTTGAATTTATTTAAATTGTCGAAATCGTTTTCGAGAACAGTAATATTTTAGCCCATAATGATAACTCGAACTAGGGTTCACACAGGTTCATATAGTTGTACACAAGCTGGGGATCAATAAAAGCGTAAGATAGCCAAAAAGGAAATAAATCTAAAGACTAAATATTTTTTTTTCTCCCGTTTATATGAAATGTCCATAAAAGTTGTGAATACAGCTTCACCAGCTAAACTTATTAAAAAATGTTTGCATTTTTTATAGCTGATTTTAATTTTGATTTTAATACACTGCAAGAAGTCGACCCCATTTTTACCGTTCACATTAATATTGTTGAATTAGTAAAATTTCAAAAGAAATTAAAAATTCTCAATTTGGACCATTTTTCAACAAACCATAGGCAAAAATCAAAAAACTTAGTACTCAAAATTGATTTGCAAAACAAAAATTTAATCTCTCTTATGGTAATTTAAAAACAGGCATATTCACAAATAGTTTTAAAAGAAAATTGATTTGCTTAAACATTTTCATATCCTTTCCTTCAGTTATTACTGGTATCTACTTATAGATTTTTTATCAAAACCAAAGGTAAATCCTGGCTACGGGCCTGGATCAGATCAATTAGCATAGATTGATTGGTTTAGTTCAAATATGAACCGTTGTCAAATATGTCAAAGAACCGTGGTTCATGAAAGGTTCATGATCATAAGAAGCTTGGTCAAAGTCCTTTCAATTAGTTTTTTATTCACCGTTGTGTTAAGCCTGTATGATACATAATATTTTTTGCTCAATTTTTATCATTAAAAATGAAATCTAGAGCAGTTCAAATAGTACAAATGTATGGATTTAATTGGTATGAGTGAGTACGCATATAGTACAAATTGAAGAAATTCGTAGCAAATTTGTAGGACGGGCTGTATTTTTTTTGTTGGATTTTTTTTTTTTTGCCGTTTCTTTCATTTCGTTCTCCGTTAAGTTTCGATCAAATATTTACTGTGCTGTTAATAATTAATTTGAAATTTTTAGAGTAAGCAAAACTATTTAAGATAAATGTATGCTGAATTGGAAGTGATGTGTGTAGCTAATATTAATGTATTAATTGCAGCTGCTCTTAAAAACAACAGAAATAAAAAAGTAACAACGTTTATCCTTATCTTACAAAATATGTCTGTCCTGCCAACGAGACACTTGTTTTCAGATTTTAAAATTGAACAAAAAAAATTTAGTATCATACGGACTTTAGGTAACTTGTTGCCATTTTGAAAATAATTCCATTTTGCCTATCTTAGAGAAACTTCCTTCCCTGTTGGAAAAAAATTGTGATAGTCGATTTTCGTAAGCTTCTCTTGAAGCGTATTTTTATCAAGAATATTATTCACCATAGACAGGCACAAGTTGTAATCACTTGGTCTTGACTATAAGGTGGATGCATAAAAATTTCTCAACCAAGCTTCAAATCTAGTTTGAAAATTCTTTAAAAATTAAGACAAACTACATGGTTCAATTGAAATTTATGAAATACGTTACGCGAAAAAAAAATTAGTTGAATCTTGTCAACTCAAGTTGAATTTTTATACATAATAAGGACCATCTCCACTCAGAAAATGTTTCTACTTAGAAGTTAAATGCAGACACATAGTATTAATTTTTAATTAAAAATTAGATACAAATTTAATATTTTTTTCTCGAAGTTATCATAACAAGTCATCATGTCTGTTTTGCCATTTTTTTCTGAAAATTTTGGGAGAAGTATTTTCGAAATTTTAATTTACCTGAAATATTTTCCAAATTTGTTTAAAGTGGAGTAAATTGTGTAAAAGAGAAAAATTCTTTAAAGGGAATAAAAAACAAAAAGTATGCAAAAACAATAACATAAAAGCTTAAAGTTGTTGAAAATGTGATTTTTTTTATCTGACCACAGAGTGGTAGCAATAAGCATAAAAGTAAAAATATAAGGTCTAATAGAACTGTTTACAAGAAATATGAGTACTTAGAATATGAATACTTAAAAATATGAGTAATTTATATAAGTACTAAGATAAATGAGTACACTTAATACTCAATATAAAACATAGTTATTTAAATCAACTGACATTTTTTAAATGTTTTTTATTAACTTACTTCGTCAACTTTTCAGGTCATTCGGAATTTTATTTTATAAATCTTCTTTTTTTTCAAAAAAAAAGCTTATAAATATTTACGCCTTTTTATTTTCATTGCAGTTGCTGAAAACTAGATTTTGATGTCAAGGCGTGAAAAGTAAAAACAAAAAATAACACATTGATGTCAAGAAGTGAAAAGCAAAAACAAAAAATTTAAAATAATATTTTAAAGTGAAGCGAAAAATAAAAACTAAGTTGATAAATCAGTAATATGTAAAAGTACTCAAGTGAAAAAAACAAATAAAGAATTAGATAAAAACAACCAAAAATATAGAAAAACTCCATTAAAATACAATGAAATTCAGTTGAAGTAGTATCTTTTATAATGTAAAATAAATTAAATTAAGAAAAATACCCACTGAATTTATTCAAAATCTGAAATAAAAATGATAATTTTAATAAGTATCATAACTTTTCCAAATGTTAAATTAAATACAATTTAAACAATTTAAAAACATAATCAAAACTAAGTAATTGTGTCAAAACGGAGAGTGTAAAAAATATTACAAAAGTTAAAAAAGAATTCAAGAGTTAGGGAAAAAGAAGCCAACAGTTTTTAGTGAATGGTGCTAAATATTATAAAACCAAACCATTTGAAAAAATATATATAAAATAGTGAAAACATAATAACTAAGAAAAATCCATTTTCTCTTAATAACAAAACAAAAAAAAAAAAAAAAAAAAATAAAACAAAAAATTATAAAACATTTTCAATCATAGTAAAACTAATATTCTATACGGAGTCATTGCAATCGCTTAAAATGGATCTCAACATGGACATACTTCCGAGTGGGAATATATTCAGTGAACTGGAGCGCATCTGCACTACAGGATATTTTTCATCGCAGCCTTCGATTGAGGATCAATGGCAACAGGTAAGTCTCAAAAATATGCTAACCAAAAATTTGTTTCAGATATTAATTAAATTTTAATTAATTACATTTCTAAATACAAGCAAAAAAATATTAAGCTGAGCTTAACAGAAAAGTATTTTTAAATGACGATTATATATTTATTTGTAAAAATTATTGTTTTATAATGATTTTTTATTTATTTGTAAAAATTTATTAAAAAGAAGCTCTATCCAGCAAATAATGCTATATAAACAGCCACTTGTAAACAGAAATGATAAATATATAAATTAAAAATTAGTACAATATTTGTGACTTTGTGCCTTTAAATAATTTTGCAAAGGATATGATAATGATTGATCAGTCCACGTTTTTTCCATAAACAGCTAACAAAGCTAAATTTGATTTTTTGAAGCTTTAGTTTCTTTAGGTAAGGTATTAACGGAAGTGAATTTAAATCAGTGATGACCAAACGCACACAACTTAAGCAGCTTGCGTGTATGTGTAATGTTTGAAGCTTCTCACTGAAAGAAAAAGAACGTTAAAGCATTTTGAAAGCTTCCTGAAAGCTTTATGTATAAAAATAATAAAAAATAGACGCGAATAGAAAAATTATGAAATCACAATCTAATTTTTTTATAAAAAAAAAAAAAAACGAAATGGCTATTTCAGCCCTTGAAAGAACTTTGACCGAGCTTCTTATGATCATTGTGTTGTGTGTGATGTGAAATGTTTGCACACAAATGATCGAGAACTGGACCTACATGTTTTACGTCGACTCCAAACGGCTTATGTTCTCAAGAAGCCTTTTCATGGCAGTTTTTACTCTCTGAGGTTTGCCATTGTCTGCAGAAAGGTGACGGCCGAACAGAAAAATTAATTCAATTGAAAAAACTTCTGTGTCGGATGGAGGATTCGAACCTGGGTTCTCTGGCGTAAGAGTCACACACACTACCCACTACGCCACGGCCGCCACAATTTTTTTATTAGTTCTTTTATATATTATTATTATATGTTTATTATATATTATTATATTATTATTGCAAATATTATTATATTTATTATTATCTATATTATGTAGACATGTAGAACAGAGTTAAATTACATTACATTAATAAATTAAAAAAATAGATGTTACCTGTGGCATATATATTTTAGAATTGATTATAATTTTTTTCATGAATATGGTGATGAAAATTTAGTTTAAAAAATGTTGACAGGTGATAAGCATGCCCATTTGCATGGAGCCTCTTAATATTTTACACATATGCCAAGAATGCTTACATATGTCAAGAAATGTCCAAAACGGGGGACCTTCACCTTCGGTTTATAAAGGCATTCATACTTCTAGATGAATATCTACCTATGCGATCCTATTCGGCAAGAAAATATTTTCATTTAAAAAATAAATTTAGAAAGAGTACAAAACATTATTTATTACATTAGTGAACTGTGCTTACCTTATTCTTTCCATAAGAATAACATTTTTCGGCATTTTTGATAAGGCCTTGTTTAGACAATATTTTACCGTAAAACAAAATAAAAAAACGCTGCGTTTCTTAAGTATCAAATATAACAGAACTACGCATCGCTTCCTTATTTTATTCTTTTCGGTGTACAAACTCAACGTTATTATTTTGAAATCCAGCTAACAAAGCGACGTGACCCTATCTGATTCGAGTCTGCCTGCAGACTGAAAGCTTTTTTGCAGCGGAAGAATTTATATACGTATACATTTTTGAAAAAGCTCTTTGCTCGTGAGCTGATTATGTTCGTAACTGATTTAAATCGTTACAAAAGCGTCAGTTCGCTTAAACAACCCTATAGGAACAAACTAACTTGTTTTTAAAAACAACTAGTTAAAAAACTAGTTTAAAATAAACCAGTATATGAACTACTTTGAATTATATTAAGGCGGCAACTACTCTGATGTTGGCATGTTTTAATTGAAAATTTTTATTAGATTACAAGCTTATATATATTTAACCATGTTATTTCATCAAATATTATTAACTTTTGGCCATCAGTAATAGTTTTTAATTGGTTATTTTAAAGCAATTAAAAAAATAATTTAAATGTAACTAATTTAACAAGTAGTTGAAAATATATGCAGACGACAGTCAATTGACTTATTTAGCGGACATCACCATACAAAATAAGTTAGTTCGTTCTATGGAAAAAAGTCAGAATTTCAACTAGTTGTGGTTGACAAAAAACTACTTTATCAACTACTTTTAAATTAGTTGATTTTCCTACAGGGAACAATGCTGATGTTGATAGCGTTGCAACTGTGTGCGGTCGCTTAGAAATGTTTTTGCATGTGTATTTTGTTGGTGGACTAGAACTTTAGGGTAGTCGGCTTTCAGCATCTAACCTAAGGTTGCGACCATAGAGAACGCTTATTGCTGAGCCGAGCCGAAGAACACAATGCAGCAAAAGAGATGCATGACTTAGTTTCTTTGTTGCTCTAATGTGTTTTTCTGCTCGGCCAACGTTTACTATGTTCGCAACTTTATTATTTCATAGCCTTGCTCATGTCAGGCATTGTTGTGACTTCAGCTATCAAAGTCAAAGTCATGGTGTAATTAAAAGCGGACTAGACTGCCTATAGAAGCGTTTGCTTCTTAGTATTAGAAGTAAAATCAAATATAGTATTGATTGAAGGAATAAACGTGTACACACTTTTAAGTTTATAAATTGTATGGATGTTCTTAAGGGCATCAAAATCCGAGCCCAAGTCATCTCTAATTAAACTGCATACTTAGCTTTTCATTAAGATTCATAAGTTTTGCTTAAAGCTCAGTATGCTGTAGAAACGAAAATAAAATCCCCATAAGAAGTATATTGAGATTTTTGACAGCGAACAGGTGACGGAATTTTTTTGTCGCTAGGTAGTACGCTGTTGAAGGAAAAAATCTGTTCAGTATAGTCAAGTTCACAACCATGTGTGGAGAATTAAAATCTCAGAAATTCCCTGGAATTTATATGCCCGTATAGTTGGTTAATTGCCGCGAAAGTTTGCAGTAAGTATGTGTTGGTGTTGATTTTGTTATTAAACAAATTTATTTAGTTTATTAAGTGCTTTTTCTGCACTCAAACAATTTTGACTCTACACCAAAATTTCGCGTGTAGAATTAGATGCCCAAATATTTTCGTTTCTACATCATACTAAGCTTAAATCAAAAGTGTTTTTGCTATCAATTTCATTAATAAACTTAAAAGTGTGTGCATGTTTATTCCTTCAGTCCATATTATATTTGATTTTACATTTAATGCTCAGGCTTCCGTTGGTAGTCCTGACGACTGCACCACACTTTAAAAAAAAAAAAAAGAATGACACCAAAAGCTCATTTGATAAGAAAAGTTTATTTAAACCAAAATTTTTCATTAAAAGGTCGCCATTGCAGAAATGAGAGCCAATATACATTTTATACTTACTTATTTAACGTTCATTGTAAATGCAATGAAAGGCAGCTTATCAGTGAAACTTAAATTTCTCTGCATTCTTTAAGTTGCTGTGATTTTATTTTTAATGTATGCAGGCAAGTTTATCAGCAATATTCCCTCGGAATAATATTTTTGATAACTTTTCACATTGAATACGATTGAAAAATATGCTATCATTGAGACATTGTATTCACTTGTATTGTATTCTCATTGGCTATGAAAACGCTTTTTAAATAATATATGCTGAATTAATATAGTCCTGATAACATGTAAAAGATTCTTGGGGAAATTAAATTTTAAACAGACTTAAATCTCAATAATTTTTTGATTATGCATTAAAAACAGAAAAAACATAATAATTAAATACATTAGCTATATCTGGAATATTGCAAGCAAAATTTCAGAATTTAATAATAAAAAAATAACGGACGAAAGTTCTTTAGCAAAGCTTAATATGAGAAAAATGTCAAGGGTGTCCCAAAAGTCACTGACATTTAATTTCGTAAGAAAATGCATTGTTTTGTCGAAATGTCCGCGAGTTTTTTTTTGCCATCTCGACCTTGCTTGAAAACACGAGGAGTAGTTGCTGCAATGTCCAGTTGCATTTCTTGTTCTAACTCCGAAATTCTTCGGTGCATGTAAATTTTCATAAATTTAAAATGATTTTCTGATACTCTATTTTCATACCATATTAAAGCACTTAAGCATTTTATTCTGTCTATTATATCGATTGGAATTGGACTTGATCAATTCCAATAGATCAGTGAATGTAAATTTTAAATTAACTGTGAAAAATTTTAATTTAACGATCAATTTTTTATTCGAACTCAAGTTGAAAATCATTTAAATGATTAATGAATTCTTTATTTGTAATGAAAGTTTAACTTTAACATAAACAGCATTATAGTATGAATGAAAGCTTTATACTTATATTTGATTTTTTTATTTTAGATCTAATGAAAGTTGGAATGTTATATTTTAAATTTAAAATTCTAACGAAATTTCATTTATGTCACTTCAATGTGGCATTTAGAAAGACCAACTTCAATTATAGTTCAGATCAAGTTAATTTGTCTTTATGTTCTGGTTCAAAATCTGTTCGTTTTCACTGTTTTTAAGAAACAGTGGCGGCCATGGCCGTATGGTTATATGCCTGGGCCGTATGCCAATGAACCACTGTAGAAACTGGATGCAAATCTCATCTGATAGAATGTTTTTTCAATTTTTTTTTTCAAATTTAATATTTCTGATTTGCCATCATCCTCTCTGCAGACAATGGCAAACCTCAGAGATAAAGATATGCTATATAAAGTTTTTGGATAACATGAGGAGTTTGATCGACATAAGGTCCAATTTTCGATTACTTGCGTGTACAAATAATCCAATTGTGTACAAAAATATCCAATTGTGTACAAATGAAAGT
Organism: Coremacera marginata; assembly: GCA_914767935.1. NCBI lineage: Eukaryota > Metazoa > Arthropoda > Insecta > Diptera > Sciomyzidae > Coremacera > Coremacera marginata. The sequence continues at coordinate 176,979,123 of OU612044.1, read as the reverse complement.
TCATAATAAGCTCGGTCAAAGTCCTTTCCAGGGCTGAAATGGTCAGTACAGTTTATCTTTTTTTTTTTTGAATAAAAAAACTCCCAAAAAAAAAAAAAAAATAAAAAGAAGAACATAATTGTGATAAAAATATAAAGTTTGATTTATGATCTTAAGTGATTTATGATCTTACGACACCGAGAAAAAGCTTATGTCAATGTCTTTGATGCCTTTGGCAGTTTTCAGCCACCCAAGTACTTTATCAAAACGCCTAAGTTTTACTTGTTGACTTGCCAATTTTTATTTGATTGATAAATTAACCATGTATTTGGTAATTTTTTATATACTATTTTTACAAAACAAATTGAATTTCAAATATATAACTGTTTTTCGGGTTTTGGTTTCCTTTATTTCCCTATTTGATTTGCCCTAGTGATTTGCTTGACTGAAATCGGCAACAACACAAATTTTTCTTCTATCAACACCGGGGTTTTCTTAGAAATTAATGAGTTCTCGACTTTTCTTGCTGCTTGACGTCTATTATAACAAGAACATTAAATTAAACTAAATTAAGTTATATATCAAACAAAAAAATTTTACCTTCGCATGCCGTTGAGATTCGAACCCACAACCAATCGATACCACTGTGTATGAAGTCACTACACTAAGCATTGAGCCAAACTCTTTCGTTACGCGGATTGATTTATTCAATATTAATTACAACTGAAGCTATGCTGCAGCATAACACAATAATCTATTAAAAAATTTTTGTTGTATGGCTATCAGCAGAATACTGCGACATACTGCATCTGTTAATACAGCATCTGTTAATATAGCTGCAGTTATGTCAGCAAGCAGTAGCAAGGCTGCTTGGATCAGGTGGTAGAGCGATGGACTGGCACCAAAAGTTCCAGGTTCGATTCCGCACGGCGGGCAAAGACATTTTTCTTTCTTTTCTTTTTGTTGATGAAATGTAATAAAATTTACTGGTGTGAATATTAACGTGTGTTTTTTAATTTACTTTATGTTATTTTTGAATTTCAAATCGATCAAATCGATCCTTCTCTCGTGTGTCTAATGACGCAGCTGTGGTTTTTTTTTGCAGAAAATAGCTCAAAACTATGCTTAAGCCATCCATGCTAGTTTTTGAATTTTGTATTTTTGGATTTTGGTTTATTTGGTTTCTGATTCAAATACAATTCTCTTTACCCAAGCCGACTTAGGTGATTTACCTATTGCTTTTTTTCTCGCTGTAGCTCAACTATACAAACAGTAGATTTAGACTTCACATTTTTACCGACTTATTTTAAAGATAACAAAGCATGTTTAGAAATTTTCAAGAGCCACATATCACAGATTTTATATGAATTTATTGATCTATTGAATTTTGCAGTTAGTTGAACAGATTATTAGAGGCAACGACTTTATAAAAAATACTATAAAAACAAGACTAGCCTAGCCCATAATTCTATATTATTCAATACTAGAGATAAGAATAAAAAAAAAGAAAATATTTGCTTAATACTTTAGCTTGTTTCACCTATGCAAATAGTTAACAGAATTTTAAAAACATGGTAGCAACAATGACTAAAATTAGCTACTACAACAAGTGTTTTTTTTTTTGCTGTTATTATTGGCTGAAAGTGATAACGAACGGCATTGTTATCAGAGCAGCTGATTGTGTTATGCCAACTACTCTTTTTTTCTGTTGTTTTTTTTTTCTTATCTATATTTTTTTCGCCCGTTGTTAGGAGTCATCGTCTGACACACAGAGTCAAAACAAAATAAATAAAAAAATCAACAAAATAAAGATAAGAATATTTAAAATATTTTATGTTATTAAATAAAAATTTATTTTTAATTTTTTTTATTTTGAAATATTTGGCATTTTTTTAGTTGCCTGTGCTTTTGTACTTACGAATACATATGAACTGTGAGCGTGGCGTTAAAAAAAGAACACTAAAAATACTGCTATTTTGTGATAAGAATTTTTTTTTTAAATTTTTTTGTCATGAATAAATAAACATGCATTCTGAAAAGGAAAGATATTTATTTTTATATGTATATATATCTTTTTAAAAAAAAAATTAATTATAAAATATTTGCAACAAAACTCAGATACAAAAAAAGCTATCAAAATTCTATTAAGTGAAAAGCTGTTCAATATTTAAACTAAAAAACTTTTAGGGCCAGTTTTTTAGTAAGAGTTTAAACTTTAGTTAAATTAAACCGAGTTTAACTCACTAAAATTGGACGTTTAAGCTCGGATTAGGCATAAAAAAACACATTATATGATAATTTAAGTCAATTTAAATTTGTTTATGTGTTTATTTGTTTACTAACTATCAACACTTGTTTAACAGTTATTATATACATTGAATTGTAAAATTAATTAGTTTGTTGCAAACATTAAATTAAATTTTTAAACAATTTCTGATGCAGACTGCCCTTCTGTTCTGAGTGAAATCTATTAGAGCATTTACAGAATGAAACGCAAGGCACATATTATTGAGAGGGTAACTTCGGCCATAGTTAGTCCCATGATGCGAAACATAAAAGAAATCCCTTTGTCTAAAATGTCTTTCAGGCGCATATATTTTGAACAGTTCTAGAAGTGGCGCACAATTAATATGGCACATTATCACGACACGAGCAAAAACTATGAGGAAATACTTTCGCCTCGACTCTAACGTAGTCAGACCTAAACTTAGATCTCAAAATAATAATTTGGCATAAAGTCCCAATGGAGTTTTTTTATAGCTAATCGTGTAAAACGTTTTTGTATTTTTTCCAGTCATACGCAGTGTATTTCATAAAATGGATCCCAAACCACACATCCATACTCTAAAAAAAAATCTTATAAGTGATATAAACAGAGTTTTAAGCGTATACGGATCATTGAATTCCTTTGAGTTGCGTCTTAGAAATCCCATCATTGCATTAGCCTTGCTGATAATAGTATCGTAATTTTTTTATCAAATAACACTCTAGGTCTAATTAAGAAACAACTCTTGAGAGATCACTGTTTGTTATTGAGTAGTTAAAAAATGATGGTGTCAGTTTCATATACGAGTAGAATGACATAATGTTGCATTTTTTGATATTTAAATGCAAGTTATTTACTGAATACCAATTTTGAAAGTTATTTAAATCAGACTGCAAGAGCAAATACTCTGAATTAGATTTTACAACCTTAAATAGCTTTACATCATCAGCATACATTAGGCACTTCGAGTGATTTAAAAAGTTCGGAAGATCATTAATAAATAAATCAAATAGGAGCGGTCCAAGGTGGCTTCCTTGGGGTACGCAGGTAAAGTTAGTTACGGCTTTTGAAATATATTCCCTATACGGAGAGATTGGGATCGACCTACGATATAGTTCTAGAGCCAGCATAACAAGGACGAACGAAATCTCATAAGGCTAAGCTTTCTTACTAGGATTGAGTGCTTAACCCCATCGAAGGCTTTAGCAAAATCACTGAAAATTACATCAATTTGGTTGCCATTTTCCATTTCGTTTTTAATGAAATGTGAAAATAATGTAAGATTTGTGGATGTAGACCTCGTAGAAACAAAGCCACGCTGATGTTCCGATATAGAGTTTTTAACAGCTTCTATGTATGTCTTTCAACTAACGACTCAAACGATTTCGGAATTAAAAGAAGTCTAGAAATTGGCCGATAGTTGGAAGCATTTTGTCTAGAAACAGATTAATGGATCGGAATTATAACAGAGTGTTTCCGCATATCAAAAAATTGCCCCTTTTTAAGTGACCTATTAAATATAAGTGCTAGAGGCTGGGCTAAAGCACTTGCCCAATTTTTAAGAAAGATTGGAGGGATATTGTCGGGGCCAATACCTTTGTTAATATCAAGGGACAATAACTTTTGTAAAACATCTCCGTCAGAAAAAAACAAGGAACCCATATCTGTGATAGGGTCACCATTGTAGAGCGATATGTTGCCAGTCAGGTCACCATCCTCAAAGATAAAATTAGATTTGAAAAAAACAGCAAACAGGTTGCAAATGTCTGCTGTGTTATTCGATATTTTATTAAAAGACATGTTTTTGGGCATTCCTTTTATATTTCGCTTTTTGTTTACAAAATTCCAGAAGGTCTTGGGATAGCATCTTATATCTAATTCGATTTCAGATACATACCTCCTGTAAAGAGATTTCTTGCGAGAATTATAATCTTTGCGCGCTTGTAAATAACTTTGGCGATAAGATATGTCAATTTTACTTTTCTTAAATAATTAATTCATTTGACTCTTTAATTTTGAGAGATTTTTACTGTACCATTCCGGTTTCGAATTATTTTTGATTTTTTTAATTGGAACAAAACTAATGAAAGCTTAATTTATAACCCTTATTAAAAACTCACATTTACTAACTCACATTTACTAAAAACTAAAATTCAACGAATGTTAAAATATCTATTTAAGCCTAGGTTAAACGTCCAATTTTGGTGAGTTAACCCGGTTAATTATTTAAAATTGTATTTCTAATAAATCAATAAGTAAGTAAGTTAGTAAATAAATAAATAAATAAAAATGCCTTTTTTGAAAACTTGAAAGTATATTTTTTTTTTTTTTTTAATTTTGATACTCTTTGCTTTTGTTTTTTTTGTGGTTTTCGTCAAAAACTTTGCAGTTTGCAAAATCTTATTTTATGCAAAAACAATTTTTAAACAATAATATGTTTTTTCTTACACTTAATCATCCAACATAAAATCTTAAAACTATCTTCTCCAAAGAATTCAAACCAACGCAATCAATTTTCTTTCAAATACTAATCAACGTTTTTTGTATGTTAAGAAAAAAGAAAAACAATGTTCCAGCTGTTTTTATTATTACTAAAAATTCTCTAAATATTCATTTAAGAAATGAGCCAAAGTGTTGAAAGCCAAGCAAGTTCTTTCCAGCATATAAAGCGTTAATATTAAAAAAACATTTTAATCATGCTTCAAAATTTTGAAATATTTTTTTAATCAAACATTTTTTTAGTTGAATTTTTTTTTCGCATTTATGCAATAGTTTCTAGCACTTGAAAACAAAAAGTTTAATATTCGCAGCACAATATTAAATTTTCTTTTAATATACGTATATATGTATATAAAAAAGAAAATATTGTGTATATTTTCGAAGAGGTAAATATTGGCTTTTATACTATTTTAAGCTTATTAGCAGCAATTTTGAGTATAAACATTAGCTAGAAAGTACAAACATGAGATTTAAAGAATCTGAAGATTTTATTTGGATAATGTAAAAAAAAAAATTTATAGCGGCATGCGTTCGATTTGTTTTTAAAAAATAACCAAAAAATCCAGTATGTTTCTAAATATAGTTACGAACAACACGTGGCTAATTTTTTAAAATACACATAAATTTTATGTTAGGAAAACAAAAAGTTTTCATTAAAAACTCTTGATGTGATATTTTCTGCTAGGCATAGCTGATTGATTAATAATATTATATTAATAATATGAGAGTTTAGCACTTACTTGTATGCCTTAAAGATATTTTCAATCAATCATTTCCAAATATATGATTACACATTTTTGACTCTATGGGATTGTTCAAAAAGTCAGAGCGGTTTTTATTTACAGTTTGGGATTATTTATTTTATAAATCGAATCAACATTAATCAATTACATATATATTCGCCATATTGTTCGATCACCTTCTCCCATCTCTGTGGTTGCTTCATTATTCTGCGCAAATAGAAATCTCTGCCCAAAGAATCTCTCAAGGTGCTGTTTGATTATGCTCTCATTATCAAAGCCTTTACCATTCAGAAGGTTTTGCAGGCAGAGAAACATATGATAATCCAAGGGCGCAAGGTCTGATATATAAAACTCGTATGATGCCTGGCTTTACTATGGTGGATACCATTCCCTTTCGATTGACCAGCGCAGGACGTTTTTGTTGGATGGCATCACTCAATTTCTGTAGTTGTCCACTGTAGACTTCAGAATTTATGGTTTTCTTTTGTGGGAGTATTTCGTAGTAAACAATCCCACTGGCTTCACCGAACTGAGAGCGTAACAGTCTTCTGGTGAATGTCTGTTTTTGCTTGCCTCTCCAGCGCTTCATTTTTCTTGGACCAGCTTAGTTTTCTGTTGATATTGTTGTAAACAATTCACTTTTTGTCATCCATAATCGTACGCTTGAGAAATGGGTTGCTTTTTTCAATTTTTCGTTGCGGGACCCAGTTTAGTGTAAAAAAACAGCTGAGCACAAAAATGCAGACAAATATAAGTCAAGATATAATTGATCTTTGACGATAACAGTGATGCCTACCAGAAAAAAAGTAATTTCTTTTTAAAAAACCCAATACAGTGGTCCCCAGTTATTTGCGTCAGATAAAATGCTTGATTTTCAATGCAATTAGACGGGTAACTCAATAAGGAGAATATATAGTTTATTAAGAATATTAAGTTTGCTTACTTTTCAGCTCAGTTAAATGAAGAGCCCAATTAAGCAGAATGCAGTTAACCGGGGACCACTGCATTCATGTTGCTTATAAAATTTAATAAAATGCTAATAATTTATTTATATACGCCAAATGACAGCACAACCCGAGCACATTACAGCACAACTTTTAATTTGAGTAATGGAATTAAGATATGAGAAACGTTTATAAAATATGTATCTTAAAAATCTTACTAAAACTTATCCCGAGTAAATTTGCAATGCACTACTCACATTTTTATCCCATAATAAACAGGTGTGGCAAGTAGAAAAGAGTATTTAACTACACCTTGAAACTAATTGTTTTGATTTAAAAATTTTCTATAGCATATGATAGCACAACTATAGCCAATAACAGCACAATACATGAATTCCTAAAAAACGGTACAGTGCTACCCATGGAATCTTTTTCGTTTTTTTAATGCGGTTCATGAAGGCACACATTAGGCACATTGCAGTAGAAGATTTATTTTTTTATAAATAAATAAGTGTAGGTATAACTTTATGCCTATGGTTTTAAGCAGAAGTGCTTAAGTGCTAAAATTGTTCTCCATATCAAGCTATATCTTCTAATTTTGATTATCCCTAAAAAGCTTTTATACCAAAACTTGCTTTAAATGCTGAGATAGTCTTAACACTATCTAAAGATAAGAAAGATTTTCTAATAAATGATTAGTTGTCATGTGTCAATCGCTAATAGTAGAACATTTTTATAAATGAACAATTATTTGTTCGCCACTTTTTTTAAAGTGAATGCAACTTGATGCTCTAAGGTAAATGTGTATTGCCATATAAGTTCGATTAGTTTCGATTTTATGCGAATAATCAAAACATATTTATTCCTCTGAAATGATGACATACTTTCTCAAATACAGACCATAAGCTGATTACTTGTTTTTTTTTTAACATAAACACTGTTTCAAATAGCATAAAAATTCCAATGAAATTAAACACCAACAACTGTGAGAATATTAAATTATTATAATTTGTTGCTTAAAAAATTTAACCTTAGATATGAATATATGATATAAGAAATGTATTTTTTTTTTTCCTAATCATTTTGAGCGTTATTTATCAGCTATTTCATAAATAAAGATTCTTCACTGCACGCGCTGTTATTGTTTATTCTTCAAATGCTGTGTATTGTTTTATTTATTTTTTTAATTTTTTTTTTTTATCTTCTGTGTTGCATTTCATTTTCACTGGTACTGCTAGAATTGCTGCTACTTCTTATGTACTTTAACAACTGCTACTTTAATCAAGACATTCAGGCTTTCAATATTGCTGTACTTGTTGTTATTGCTGGTTTTGTCGTTATTGTGTGCTGTTATTGTAGTTGTTGTTGTTGTAATTCTTATGTATCTTTTGTATTGCGCTCTCTCAATATGTTTTACTTCTTTGCCTTCGAGAAAATATCAACATCAACATCATTGAAACGTCGTAATTAATCAGCAAAAACGGATGTTTTTCTTGTATTTCCTTTAACTTCCGTTATTTTTAATTTTTTTTTTTTTCTTTTGTTTATAAATTCTTTTTTTTGTATAATACTGTAGCTCCTTGTTGTATCTTTTGTTTTTATTGTTGTTTTATATATTATTTCTATTTATTACTTGTTTATGCGTGTGATTTTTTTTTTCTCTTGTATTTTACAGTATTTTTGCCATATTATCCTTAAGTGTTGATTTTATTTTTAACTGTTGGTTTATTTATATCGAAATATTGTTTATATTTGTCGTTACATTTGTGTTTTTGCTGTTCTGTTTTACTTTGACTTATATTTTTCATATGGTAACAAAATGTGTATTGAACATTAAATAATAAATAAGTTTATTTTTAATGATAAGCAGACAAAACATATCAGCAAAGACACAGACGCGTTAGCATGGTAAGTGTAGACGCAGAATTTTTTGTTTGATAACTTTAGTGATGAATTTGTTATTCTTGATAATTTTTATGGTGGTTTAAAATGAATGTTAATCATTTTTGTGTTTAATAAATGGAAATATATCATTTAAAAAAAATATGAATTTATTATTTTGCCTGCAATAAAGAACTTATAAATATATATTTTAATTTTAATTGAAAACTTAAATTTTTGCAAAGAGAATATATTTTTAATATGAAATGAATATAATAATAATTAATTAAAAACTAAATTAAATATTATTATTATATTAAATATTAAAATTATTATTATATTAAAATATAAATGTAGTATAACGAATAAAAATATTCATTTCAACAAATGACACGATGTTGGGATTGTAATTTTGGCACGAACCAAACCAACAGCCAGAACAACATAAACAGCTACTGAAGCATTTTAAGCAGGATTTTTCTCATAGGAAACTGTGAGTATTTCTTCATTCAGTAAAAAGTAATTTTGTCACTATTTAAAGAAATGACAAAATCCAAATATAAATATTAATTTTATCCGCCATGTAACTTATACTTTGGCATATATTTATTTTACTTTGGAAGTTTTAAAAATTTATTTTTTTTCAGAATTTCCATTTAACGTGTATATGCGGAAAGAGTTTGAAAAAATCTATTATTTTTTTTCCAGAAATATATTTCAAAGGTCGAAAAATTGATCGGCGGGCTAAAATGGGTTAATGACTGCGTTTGAACAAATTCTCCACTACATTTTTCCAATACCGTTTTTTAAAAAAACTTAAATTGAAAAAAAAATTTTGTAGTAGGCTTGAAAATGCATGCCAGAAAATTATGCTTTTAAATTTTTTTGTTAGACGCAAGGTTGATTTATAAAATTGTCGCAAGGGAGAGAACGAGTACCCATAATTGTCAAAACGAAGTTGACAGCTCATAGAAAATCTGCAAGTGCTTCCTTATATCATCCGTTTTTCTTTCGTAGTCATTCGCAAAATTGGCTGGTTTTGACAATTATGGGTATTGAGAAGAGAGTGCGATCAGTCCTGCGACAACCTTATAAATCAACCTTGGCTAGACGCTTTAATTCATTTGATAATGACAATCGAATTAGAGGTACGGAAAATAAATGTGAAAACTTTTCAACACCACCCTCAGTGGACATTTAAAAATTTCTTCGCGAAGTACAAATTGGAGCGAAAAGGCAAGTTCGGAATAGAAAAAAAGCACCAGTGACCAGAAAAAGGCAAGCAAAATCGACACCTTGTTAAAAAAGAATAAAGAAGAATGGCAGAAAACTTGCTCAGAAGGTAGAGTGTTCTGAGTTCTTTTTTTAACGCAAGCTCAAAAGGGAAGCTGATCTGAAGACTTTCAAAGTGCAAAAATACCGGAGAGGAATAAAAAAAAAACGAAATGGCCATTTCAATCCTTGAAAGGATTTTGACCGAGTTTCTTATGATCAATTGTGTTGTGCGTGTTGTGAAATGTTTGAACACAAATGATCGAGAACTGGGCCTACAAGTTTTATGCCGACTCCGAACGGCTAATGTTCTCAAGAAGCTTTTCATGGCAGTTTTTGCTCTCTGAGGTTTGCCATTGTCTACAGAGAGGTGACGGCTAAACAGAAAAATTAATTCAATTCAAAAAGCTTTCTGTGCTAGTTGGGAATTGAACCAGGGTTCTCTGGCGTATAGGCCACGCACTCTACCCACCGCGCCACGGCTGCCACCAGAGAGGAATGCTGTGAAGAATACAGAGGCAAAACAAAGTGCAAAAAAATAAAAATATTTTTTTTAAAAAAATTAAATAGCTATATGAAAAATTATGTTTTAGTCGACATTTAGCAGTTTTAAGGCCTGGAGTTTTACACTGCAGACTCTTTGGGCAATGTTGATGAAATGTTTAAGTAAAAAAGTTAATTTGAACATTTACATTAAATAATGCTTGGAAATAATGCTTCCTGTCATTACAGTAAAGTGACCTTGGAATGGTACTCTCTGAAAAATGTGCTTTTGGTGCCTGAAAAAGCAAAGTCCCAAACTGTTCACAACTCAGGCCAATTGGAAGATAACTGGATTTGGTCAACAAAAAAAAAAGTCTAGTCAACAAAGAAAATGTCCAAGGTGACAAAGATTTTCGGCGAAGTGGCACTTCAGCAGCTCAAAAGATATCGTTAATACCATAAAATCGTTAATGGAAGGGATGCCAAAAAAATTAGAATTTAATAAAAACTCGGTTAAAAAATAAGTTCACTTTTTAAAATCGTACTACTAGCTCAGCACATTTATTGAATTTTATGGTGGATAATTTTTTTAAACGTGGTACTTATATATTTATCGAAATTACAAAGTAGTTTTTTTTTTGAGATAAACTATATTAAATATTATTTAAAAGTATCAAAATCACAACAAAATAACATATGGGCATTTACAGAAAAAAGTCCACCGTGACCCAAATATTAAAAGTTATTTAAAACTTATTATTTAATGATATTATTGCAGAGAAACATTTAAATTTTATTGATATAAGCAATTTGAACTTAAACTCATTTGCCATGATGATTCAATCGTCTGCACTGTTTCACAAATGTAATTTTTTTTTTTTGTAAATGTTTAGTTAATGTTTAGTAAACGTTTTTGTTTTAGTACAAATGGAAAGCATTGGCTAAAAAAATGAATAATGGTTGAGGCAAGGAGTGTCAAAATATATTAAATATGTTTTTTAATTACTAAATTGCATAATTACTTAATTACTTAATTACCCAACTGAATTACAATGGAAATATAAGTAACGGACCGACTGTAACGTCATGTCAGATGACTGAGCCTAATAACACAAAAACGGAAAAAGATTTTTAAATTTGATTATTTGGAAAATAAACTTATATTATTTCAAAATCTTCCAAAAAAAGGTGGTATACAAAAAGTATTGCCCAATTCGCAGAGTTTTGCAAAATTTGGTAATCCATGTTAAAAGCTACTTCTGTTGTTTGCAACGTCACGCCAGAGCATAGTTTTGCTTATATCTTTAAATCCCTTAAATCTAAAAAACGTTTTTAAAAATTAAATTTTTTCATTAATTTTTTTTAAAATATTTTTGGCCAGTTTAGAAATGCCAATATGCCAATATGCAAGAGGTTGTGCAAATACGATATGGATTTTAAATTCGTCATATGTTGTTATAATAAACAAAGTATTTTTAAACCATTGAAACGATAACTTAATCTAAAATTATCTTAATTTTATTATTAGTGTAAAAATACATTATTTAGAAATATGTTGCAAGTAAAGGAACCAAAAATGTACTATTTTTTCGGTTTGATATATCAAATATTTATTTAAAGTGCTAAAAATCTTGTTCAAATATGATAAGGTTTTTATATCCGTTATATACCGCAATTAAAAACACATTTTTTTAAGCCATGTAATCAATAATGCAATCTTAAAAACACTTTTTTAATCACGTTGTAATTTAGTGCATTAATAAATCACTCTTTTTTGAAGCCTCCTACGCAAAATTTGTTATATAGCAAAAAATTTGAAAACCTGAAAAGCCATTTCATGCTGATTTTGAACCAATTCAAGCAACAACAACTCAAACTCATATTCAATTCTAAATAAAGTAGATTATATCTCTTGAAAAATTATACTTGAACAAACATGAAAAACTTAACACTACATAAAATCACCCTTAACACAACTATAACAATTCTGAATTAAGTTTTCATCATCACGACAAATAAACTGTTTAAAACGTCACACTCCAAAAAAAAAAACGCTAGTGGTATTAAAATTGCTGATACTGCGTTAAAGAAAAACGAAATGCAACAACAAAAATCTAGAACTCAAAACAGTGTTTCACAAAATTGTTATATTAACTATGCGAATGAGTTCTGGTTGAATCGATGACAATGACAATAACAAAAGTATAAGAAAAGCAACACTGCTGCAATTTAAGGGAAACCAAACGACAACCAACCCTCAATTAAAGTATCCTTAATAAGATAAACCTAAAGAAGACATGACAAAATTGGGTGCTAAAAACCAGTGAACGCACAAGTGGCACGTACCAAAGCAAGGGAACAACACACAAAAAAAAAAAAAAAAGTAAAATAAAACTCATATTATTGCTATTACAAAAACAACTTACATCAACCACTGAAAAGAAATAAAATACACAGAATAACCGAAATTACGACAATATGCAGTCAGCAGTGGTAGTATTTTCGCCCATAACGTGACCCAAGAATACGTTATACGAAATAGCAAATGTACGGCATGCTTCTTCATACACTTCACATTCATTTATCATGTTAACTGCAATTAATCATCAAATGCAGGAAGCGGCAGAAATGCTGGAGCAGGGCACAAAATTTGCTTGGTGGCTCTTGACTGCTGAGCTGCTGCTGCACAGTGGCACTAAATGAAGAACTCATAAAGCAGAAATATACTGCTATATATAAATTAGTATTTTATTTTCTATAGCTATCGACGCATGAAGAAAATCAAACCCTCTTCTAGATGTTTTATGTGTGTCAGTATTGGAAGCTTCGACAATATATGAGAGTAACAATGTTTGTGACGGAATTTAAACAGTTTGTTGTTTGCTTGGCTACTTGGCACACATTTGTGCTTACTTGGTGTATTAAATATACTAATATATATATAAACTATTGCAATTATTGTTGGCTATAAACAAGTATTGTCAGGAGGGTAGAAATCAGTCAGCTGCTATTGAAATTATGGACACAAGGAATGAGCAAGCAATTTGTTCGGGATTGAGCTACTTAGAATAGTATTATATTATAATTGAGATGTTGGATATTTTAAGCTTCCTGCAATTGAAAGTGGCAGTGGCTATACATAGGAAATGAAAAAAGTATTAGAATTGATTTATCAAAACTAAAACTGCTTTTCATATTGATGATCAATTTGAGACACATTCAAACGTTACCGACAATCAAAAAGCAAGAATGTTTATAATTACGTTATGAATAACGTAATTAAAAACGGGCTATTTTGGAAATATGATACATAAATTGTGACTTAAGTATATAGCAACCAAATATACAGCAAGGTATTTAATTTCGTTACATGAAAAGCTTAGACTCAAAAATGACCAAGTCAACTTTTCACATTTTTGAGAAATATACGATAAACTGATACACAGGAACAGGTGCATTGTAATCTATATTGAAAAATATAGTGATAATTGTTAAAGGATTGTTAATTTCAAAAAAAAAAAAAACATATTTTTTTAAAAAACAATCCTTTAACAATTGTCACTATGTTTTTCAATATAGATTACAATGCACGTGTTAATGCACTTGGTAAATTTTTTGGTAAATAACAAAGTTATTGCTCAAAAATTTTAAAATTTGCACAGTTTTCTCGCGGAGCGAAATAATCTTAACTCGAAAAATGGGAATTTATAGAAAAATATGCAATTTAAGTATTTTTTTATTCTAAATTGTTGAACGTAAACGCTTAAGCCGTTTTTAAAATGGTCAATTTTAAGTAATTGAGCTTTGTCAATCCTCAAAATCAACCTGTTGAACTGAAAAATTGACTGTTTTTAAGGAATAATTATGAAAATAGGTAATTTTCTTTGAACTAGAATTTCATAAACATATAGCAAACGTTCAGAAAAATATTTTCCATAAATGTCTCTGATTCTTATCTCTCTGGACGTAGCCAATTTTGAATAGATGCCCTTCATATGACGTAACTAAAAATACAATATATTTTAATACAATCTAACAAAGTCGAAAATTGCCAATTTGCAAGCAAAAATTCCAAGGATTCTCCTAAGTTGAGTTAAGCTTCAATAAATAGAAAAATATATATATGAAAATTTAAAATTATTCCTCTGAAAAGTGAATTTTAAATTTTTCAAAAATTATATATATTATATTATTAAATTATATTATATTATTAAATATTATTGTAAATAGAAAATTTAAAAAAATTTTTAGAATTTATACATTTAAAAATTGAATTGAATTGAACGCTATAAATATCTTGGTTTAAAACTTAAATTCTTCTGAAATTCGTGCCGATCAAATCAACATTTTTCCTTTACAGAACTATTTTTTAAATTTTAAAGTTTAAATTTTTCACCTATATTTAGTAAAAATCATTGTAAATATATTCTAATTTTAAACCAAGGAACGACTTTTTTAACTTATAAGTTCACTTTTTGAACTATTTAAATCGGGAATGCATACGGCTTCTATTTGCGTTATATACTGCTATATGTGTGTTTATTAAAGAGCTGCACAAAACATTATATTAGTGATATTTGCGACACTTCTTTACTGTACAGTAGACATGGGTAACGCAGCAAAAATCGTTGCGTTGATACACCAACTCAAACGCAATTTGCTGTATCAGCGGAGTGCGTTAACGCAATTGCGCCATAGCGTACTTTGAAATGCTATGATTCCTCTATCAACAAGAATTTAATCCATGCAGTGAGGACCAACGTGTTGCGTTATGTGGTTAATTTTTCGACTGTGGTGAATTTTGTTGTGGAATGCTAAGCGCAAATTAGGTTCACTTTGAAAAAATAAATGAAATCAAATAAAAATCTTTAATCAATATATCTGATCTAAAGAAATCTTACTGCTAATAGATTTATTAAAGATTATTAAATCCATAAGTAATTAATATGAAATATAACTAAACGAAGCGCAGATTAAAGCATCCACCACAACTGCAGATATATTAAACTTCAAGCACGCAGACAAACTGTATTGCGTTTAAGATTTGATGCGAGCTATCCAACAGATACATACGCGTTCCTGGTATGCAAAACAAGTTCAAAGTTGGATCCAAATTTACTTCTGCTTCGAACACGAACACATCCAACAGTTTATAAAATTGAAAAAAACCATTCTGTGGATGGCAAAACATTAATAACAGTCAAACGCACTTCAAGCACATTCCCTGCAACCCCTTGTCATTATTTATACAAAGAAATAATGTTCGCTTTCAACTTTCTGTTTCTATCCTCGATGCGCCGTACAACATGTGCAATTTTTGTTCGCCGTATAAATATTTTTTTACTTTTGCTTTCAGCGCGTCATTTACATTACTGCGCTATTGCGTTAGTGTTATTAAAACAAGTGTAAGAACGCAGTAACGCATTGAAGTGCTTCAACTCATTAACGCAACGCAGCGCTGCGTTACTCATGTCTACTCTACAGTACTTCGGTGCACTGCATTTCACTGTATCGTTGCCATTGCATACACTAGATCTATATTACAGCAGAGCACAGAAACAAGCACTTCATAAATTGAAGTAACAGTAAATCATAACAAGCATAGCGAGTGCTTGCTTCAGTGTCGATCAGCTAGTAGCAATCTTAGTTAAATCTGTAAGTTAAAAGAAATATTTTTGACGAATTAATTTTTAATTTAAATGTAAGTTAAAATGTGAACTGTGTCTATTTGAAATAATTTTGTTTGTGCTAAAATGTTTTAAGACTTCTTTGGTAGGAATCTATGAATGAAACGTAATAAAAACAAAACTTTTACCGAAGGAATGCATTACTGTACTCGAATCGTGCTGAACATATTATAACATGAAAAAAAACCATTCGTTTTACCTGTAAGTTCTTCAGTACAGTGCAGTAGGTTCTACTTTAGTTTTGTTCTGCTTCAGTTTTGTTAAATTGTTCTATTGCTTGAACGTTCTACTGTCTCTTCGAGCAGTGCTTGTTTGTATATTAAAACCTTTCTTCACTAAAGTGCTTGTTTTGATATGAGAGAGTAGGTGAGCGGAAGTAGTTGAAAGCAGAGCTGATGGCTTGCAAGTCATTTGTACAATGCTTGTGCAGCTCTTTAGTGTTTACCTACTACAACTACTCAAAAAAACTAGCATTTGGAATAATGTGAATTTTTAATATTTTTGACCTAAGCTGTAACTGACTTATACAAAAATAAAATTTTTAGATTTTTTTATTACGTTATATGCCGTAATAAAAAACACAATGTAATTTTTAGCAAACTTTATTAAATAGAAGAGAAGAGAATAGAAGCTAGAAGAGAGTCAAAGTCTGAAAAAGATTAATTTTTGAACGACCTAACCTTCATAATTAAATCTTATGCCGTAATTGAAAATCCACAATAAATTTAAACAAGCTTTATCAAATATGCTTACAAAAGTGTCTTAAGCCTTCGAAACTACATTATTTGCCAACGTCTTGTCTAAAAAAAGCATGTCTAAGTTTTTAATTACATTATATGCCGTAATTAGAAACACACCATAATCTAATAAAATCTATATAACAAATGGCTTAAACTGATTTAAAAAATTGCAAAAACGGATTTCAAAAAATACATATTTTATAAAATTGGCAAAAATGAAAAAGAAAAATATTAAAATTCTTTGATTATGTTTTTATACAAGATTTTTTTAAACCAGCAACTGGCCTACTCTCCATATTGAGTTTCAAGATCTGGCAATACAATGCATATCATTTGCACTTTACCTTAACTGTTGAGTTTGGCTTTTGTTAACTCTATCTCTATCATTTTTCCTAGTGTACCATTTGCCCTGCTGTTATTTTATTGTTCTTTTTATTTTATGCCCAATAAATCATGAATATTTTGACTTTTTTTCTCATACCAACTAAGCAAACAGCTGATTACTTTTTTGGCAGTGCCTGACTCCATACTTTTTATGCTCATTAACTCTTTAATAAACACACTTATTTAAGGCCAACATAACTTTAGAACTCTATCACTACCAAAAAAAAAAAAAAAAAAAAAAAGAAACTTTAGACTCAAACCATGTAGTTGAATACTACGTGCATGTCTCTTCTCTGACAACTAAGGTTTGAGTTATCATCATAGTTAATTGCTGAGTGTAATGAAGCTCTGAGTAGCTTGTGGTTGCTTGCTTGCTATACTGTTTTGGCAGCCATACCAACCCGCCAAAACAAAACAACCCATTGGGTGCTGTTTAGCCAACCTTTTTACCCGACTCACTATTTACATAATCTGTTGATAAATTTGTACTTATTAACGTTATACATCAAGTTAAGCGCTAAAGTTTAAGGAAATTAATTTGACTGACTTGCTCCTGTTGTTTTTTCTCCTTTGTATGTATACCTTGTTTGTTTAGGTTTAACGGTTTAGGCAGGAACAGTTGTAGGGGGGGAGGGGGCAGGAGTTTTCTCTATGTTTACCTTTTAAAAGCAGCTATTTTTAAGTAAAACACACATATTTGTATTCAGTGAAGAAGCAGTTATGTATAGAAATACAAAAAACCAAAGAACAGTAAGAGTTTTAGAATCAATGGTTTTGTAATATCTGAGTATTTTTTATTTAATATTTACAATTCAAAATTGAAGAAAAATATATTCGAGATAATAAAAGAATCTTTAAATTTTTGAAGCACAATAGCTTCATAATAGGTTTTAAAATAACCACATAATTGAAATATAAAATAAGGCTTGTTTTTCAATTCTGTGGCACCCGTGCATAGTGGGCTAAGTCAAATTTTATGAATTTTGAATTATCTGCATCACTAGAACCGCAATTTTTTTTATCTTTCATTGTGTCTAACGGGATAAGTGTTCTGTCCATTGCAATGAACGATATCCCTTTATTTGAATATATTTTATTTGAAGTATATTGAGCTGATACTCCAATCTTGAACTTTTACTTGTGAAAAGAGAATTTTAATCCAGTTGTCCTAAAAACACAATTTTCGCACTTAGCCCACTATTCACAGGTGCCACAGAATTATACGAGGGCAAGATGAAAGTCCCTGAAAAATGTCTTACATAGTTAAAACATATTTTATTTTCCAACATAACCTCCTTATAGCTCGAAACACTTTGTCCAACGTCTTTCTGATTTTTCGATCTCTTTCCTATAATATTATTTTGGCAATCCTTTAAAGGCGTTTGATTTTGCGATGACCTTTTCCTTGGAGTGAAATCTCTTTTTGCCGAGCCATTGGTTCAAGTTTGGAAATATTTTATCTATTTCTTTTATCTATCTAAGCCCAGAGAGCTAAATCTGAAGAATATTTTATCTATTTTTTTCTATCTATCTAGATCCAGAGGTCTAAATCTGAAGAATATGACAGGTGACGAATCAATTCGTAGCGCAATTTATGAAATTTTGTTATTGCTACTGCGGACGTGTGTTCCAGTGCGTTGTCCTGGTGGACAATGGCGGCTTTCGCTTCAAATCGGCGTCGAATCGATGCAACAGTTCTGCATAAAATACCCATATTTCAAGCCAGGTGGCAGATATTTTCCTTATTTTGAAAAATTTATCACTTTAAACGCGTTCATTCTGACGCCAATGAACTGTTCATTGAAATGAAGGAACTTTTTATTGAAATAATGAAAAACATTCATTGATTAAGATAACATGTTTCTTACCCTCAACTAATCGTACCTTTAACCCTGCTTTGGTAAGATTTTTGGAAGAAAGAGAGAGAAAAACATGCGCAAAGCATACGTCTCGCAGAAGTAGTTTATTAAAGCAAGGTTAAATCAAGGAAGTAGTTCTCAGTTTCAAAGAACAAATACATTGAACCAATGTAACGAGTTCATGTAACTCAAAAGACATATACTTTGGCCTAAAGAATAGAGTTCATTGTCCCAAAGAACTTGTGCATTAAATTAAAGAAAATGGTTCTTCAATTAAAATAACTTTTTCAGTAAATGATGGTACATAATTCATTGTCTACAAAAACTGATGCATTAAATTTAAGTAAGATTTTTAAATTTTAAGAAATTATGCATTGAAATTCACTGATGTTATAAATTTACAAGGAAATTATTTTAAAATTCCAAAAACCTTTTATTTTAAAAAGAAAAATTTGTTATACTTTGAAATCAATGTATTTAATATAATATAGATTAATTCAAGGAATGAGTTCTTTAGAAGTCGGAACAAGTGAAAATGATTTATTTAGTTATTTATTAATTGAAGCTATTTTTGAAGCAACAACAAGAATGAGAGAAAAATTTTAGTGAATGTAGATTTTTACAAACAATAAACACTACATTAAGAACAAATGAAACTTAAAGAATCTGTTCTTTGTGCTAATGAATTGCTTTTTGCACTTCATGAATTTCGTTTAATGAATGAAATTCATTGATTTTAAGAACAACATTTGGTTCAGGGAAGGCTTAATCAAAAGAGCTAACTTCATAAGACAATTTTTTTCTCTGTGCTCCTAATTGTTTGGCAAACATCTAAAATTCACTTAATTCGTTTTCTATTTTCATCTAATTTACATATATAAAAATTTTTTCTACAAATTTGTTAGATACTTCAAGCAATACAAGTGCATTCATTTAAGTTTAAACCTTGTTAAGCAGCGCACAACGGACACAAACGAACAATTGCTACAAATTGTATTTTGTGGAAAGCGAAAAATAAAAAAAAAATAATATTAAGAATTGTATTAAGAATTATTGAAGTTGAAGAAAATTGCAGACATGCATGTATAACCCACATATTTCTGGCTCAACGTACCATTCTGCCTCATCATATGTCTTCAATGTCAACTCGATTATTATTGAGTTACAATTTCTAACACACATATAGAGCAAAATATATACAGATATTAGACTATATGTGCGTTATGCCATTTCTACATGCTACAACACAACAACAAAGACAGCAACACCTTCACCACCAACAGCAATCACACTTTAATGCCGAAAAAATTGCTGACTACATCCCTTAAAGCCAACCTTTGTGCCAAAAAATTTAACATAAACCAATTTATACAATCTATGTACATATATATAATTTTTTTTTCTCCCTACTTTTGCTCCTTCTTCCTCTTTTTTTTTCAACAAACTCGTAAAATATCTGTAGTATAGGCAAAAAGATGTTGCCTTGCAACATGTCTATGTTTTCACGCTATCTCACTCTAGTGCCTGCTTCTTGCTCACTGTTCGATAGGATATTTTTTTTTCGAAAAGCCTCTGTCTCCCTGTAGGTTTGAGTTGTGCGTGTGCACGTGTGCAAATTTTAACATAGCATAAAAACCTTATGCTATGCAGTCGACATATGTACGAACACTACATAGAGAGTTATGTGTTGGCGATAGTACAGTTCTGCCGAGGGTGTCCTTTTTTTCAGTGCCTTACATCCAGCTGTCTATACAACCTGCTATCAACCTCATGTTGCTTCGTTATTCATACAAACGTATTTTATTCTAATTCTTATTGGCATTGAAGTTATTTAGAAAACAATAGAGTGATGCTTGCCGAAAGGAATTCAAAAGCTGTCGAATTTCAAATGTATATCCAATACCAACAAACCTGAATATTGTGCATTTGTTGCTGGCTAAATGTATTCACAGTTATTCCGAAGCTTGTACGTTATAGTGCTTTGATGTTGATATTGTCTTTATGTAGATTTCATATTAATTTCGAAAAGCTAAGAAAGATATACACCGAAGTTAAGTACTACATGTAAATGCTAGAATTTGAAACTTAGGTATACGTTTTATGGAGGTTTCTGATTTCAGATCTAGTTTCAAGCCTTCAAACTTTTTAAAAAATTATTTTGTTTGCTCTAAATGTACTTTAGTTTAAGATTGTTTTAATACTCATCTTAAGTCTGATGTCAGAATTTTGAAACTTAAAATGAGCTTGTAGATTTCTGATATCAGATTCAATGTTATAATTTTTGATGTAAGACCCCAGACTGGGGTTCAAAATTGAATTTCAAAACATAATAATGCCTTCATTATTTAGTTCCGAGCTTAAGGCTGAAATGGAAATAAAATTCAGGCTTCCTTTATACATACCTATATTTTAACGAGAATTAAACAAAAAAATCACCCTTTTGTATTTTAGACTAGATTTCATATTTGAATTTGAATAAAAATTGATATTAAGACCAAAAATCAAAGATGAACATTTGAAAATAGTAATACTAAATTGTAGGTCTGAAGAGGCGGACACTTGTATGAAAAAATCGAATTGGGTACGAAATATCCACTACAAAATCTCCAAACCAAAATCTCCAAGTCAAAATATCCAAAGCTAAAATCTCCAGAGCACAAAATATCCAAATTCAAAATCTCAAAACGTAATCGCCAAACCCAAAATAGCCCAGGAAAAAATCTCCAAAAATCTTCAAAAATTTATATTCGTAAATTCGCACGAAATAATAAATGATTTTTTGAACGCTGAACATAAACATTTTTAGACATTTAGTGTATTTTTTTCGTGAAAAGTGAAAAGTTTATTGAAATTTAAAATTGTAAAAGGTATGGCTATATAATAAAAGTTAAATTTATCTAAACCTAAGTTGACGGCAATATTCCTAAGGGCCAGTTTTTCACTACGAGTTTAAACTTTTATCAAATTAAACCGACCTTAATTCACCAAAATTTAACGTTTAAACTCAGTTTAACTAGCTATTTTAGCATTCGTAGAAGTTAAATTGACTTAAACTATCGTGTGAAGTGCTGCCTTAACTGAGTTTAATTGTTAAATTTTGGTGAACTCCGTTTAATTTGACCAGACTTTAAAATTCTTTATTATTTAAAGTCTACTTTATTCATAGTTTGTTTGATCCATACAATTTTGTATTCGTTAAAACATCAATATCAATACAATGAAACTATTCTGAAAAAAAATTTGCAAATCGTTTTCAATTGAATTAGAACTTACAAAAAACATGCATAGGGTTTTGATTTTAATTAAAAAAAAAAAAAAAAATTTGGTGATTTTGGCTAGGATATTGTGATTTTGGATATTTTGTCTTTGGAGATTTTCTAATTTGATATTTTGACTTCGCATATTTTGTAACTTGGAGATTTTGTCTATGGTGGAGATTTAGTCTCTTGAGATTTCGTACCGCTCCCAAAAAATCAGGGCTGTTTTCAAGAAACGGTCAGACCTGAGTCGTGCCTGTTAGGCCTACATATCATTATTTCAAAAACTTTAGGCTTAAGCTGCGTTAATGAACGTTAATGAAGGATTTTAACAATATTTAATTCCAATTTTAAAATTTGGACTCAATGTGAAATTTGCGTTTTGACACATTAATTTAAAATTATTTTCGGTTTAACTGTCTTAGTTTAAATATAAGTTTGCTTTCAATAGTTACTACCTGTAGCACCCACCAATGTCCGGCGGTCGTGTAACATTCAGAGTGTGTTTAATGTGCAGGGTGGTTTCATTATTTGATGAAAAATTCCTATGTATTCTGCCGTCATAAGGAAGAGTGCGGCATCTACAATTTTCAAAAATCGAAGCAATACGCCTCACAATAAAAAGGCAATATTTTATGAAAAAGGGATGAAATAATTATAAAAAATTTTATTCTTTAGAAAAGAGAAGCCCAGGACAATATAAACTATAAGGTTATTTAAAAGAATTAACAAATAATTCAAAAACTGTGGCATAAAACACTGTACTTGCCGCTTTTTTTCTTGTTTGTTCCCTGATTTTATTCAATAAAAACATTAAGAAAAGTCCTATCTGCATCATTTTTCGCATCTATAAGGAAAATAATTTGCTTATTTTAATTTAAAATATCATCAAAACCATCTTACCGATATATATGATCTATATTATAAGGGTTAAAGCGAAGATATAATATATATACACAACACGTAATGAAAAAAATTCATGACTCAAATTTTTTTTTTATGATAGAAAAAAAAAATTGTGTATATAAAATAAATAAGAAACAAACAAAAAGTGCGGCATCTACATGTAGATACGACATTTTTTACTCTGTTTATGTAGATACTGCGTTTTATCCTGGAATGATACCTAAATTGTGTGTATACTACAGATACCACACACAATTAAGGTTAAAAAAATTAAGGTTTGGGGCCAAAAATTGGGGATTTTTATTTTACAATCTTAAAGAGGATGAATGAATAATAAAGAAAATACAATAAAATGAATTTTGATTTTCATGCTAGATGCCGCATTCTTCCTTATGACGGCAGTATTGTAATTTTTATTTTTTTAATTTTTTTATTTTTTATTTTGTGAAACACTTGAAAATACTTAAAAAATTTTATTTATCACGTTTTATTCGATTCTGCCACCTCCTTCACCTCCTGCCACCTCTTTCGCCATAACATGGCGTAATCGGGTACAAAACGAGTTGCGTGAGTCACGCACCATATGCATAGGAATTTCGTCCCAAATTCTTACCAAAAGTGACTGGAATCTGGCCAAATTCGTGATTTGTTTTTTACATTCAGATCATTCAGTTCTGCCAGCATAAGCCCCCAAGCGAAATTATGCAAACGAATAAGATCAAGTGATGATGCTGGGCACGAGTGTTTATAGATGAAATCGGGTTTATTTTAGTATAACCACAATTGTACTTTTTTTGCACCCTGTATTCGATATTATTTTCTCGCAGTCGCAAAAATGAATAAGCTTTTGGGTTGCCCTCTCTTGAGCAAGAAACATAGTTTTGGCCATTCGGAAAACATGACTCCTTCAAATTTGTGCTGGCTTTTCTAAGGAACTGTATGAATATGAATTTGAAACCATTTTAAAAGTTTTTCAAAAAATTCGAACGCTCTTGCCTAGTATTACCCGCTTTTTGTATGTTGCTTGGAACAAGCCCCACCAATCCATATGCCAAATATCAATACCATGGTGTAGATATAACAATCTGAAATTCCAAAATTATTAGTCCCAAATTAATATTTAAGCCAAAATTTATAATGATGATACCATTGATGTTAAAGAGCTTTTGAAAATATTGAAAAGATGCAAATGTTGGTTTTTTTTTAAAGAGCTTGAAAGAACTTATAAGAACTGGAAAGAACTAATTTTAGAAGAATGAATTTATTTGTAAAGTTGCCATTTGTCAAAAATATAGCGTAGTTAAAATGAAAAATAGTACATTATTTAATATTGTTAAGCTTGTCACAGAGACTTGGTTCAATGTATTCTACAACGTATCACCTTACAGGCAAAAACTAAAAAAGTAGGCTGCACACCTTCTTCACAAAATCTGCAGCAATTTTAAAATACAATTTCGATACAATTTTTTTTTACCCAACGTAGGAGTCATGCAATTAAGTTTTTCTTCATGTCTTCGAAACTTACAGTCTGATCTGAGAGAGTGATTTATCAATGTTTTTGTTTCGAGAAGTCCAATTTTTTTTGCTCTAAAAGTCATTGGGGCACCCAAGCAACCCATTCTAGTACTTACTCACCAGATCCAAGTTTTTACCATCCTAATGTACCATTCTTAGGTCACATGATTAAAGCTCACAAAAAATCATTTAACTCTTCTGAAAAATAAATATCGATTATCCCAGTAGAATTCTTATAAGACAACTTTTTAATTTTTTTGCCGAATTTTTTGACTGCTTTTATATTTTTCGTCATAACTTCGACATTTACAGTCCAATTTTAAAAAAGAAGATATCAATATTTCTGTTTCAAAGAGACCAAATTTTTTACTATAAATGGTATTGAGGTCAAGGACTAACCAGATATCAACTTCTACAACATGAATTATAAAAATAAGAGTCAAATCAAATAAAGTGTTTTTGAGCCATTGCTCAATACCCCGAAAGCCCTTATTATGTGGTACATTTTGATATGAATTCTTTTATTATTAAAATAAAACACAGAACTTTAACAGTGCGAAAACTTGATTATTTTATTATTTATTTATTTCAGTCTACTTATTGTATGTATTTCTTACAGAATATTACAAAAATTAATTTATATATGATATAATTAATTATAAAGTATGAATAAGTTTAACCTAAAACGGTTTTCATCAACATTAAAATTAAGAATTGGAGAGATCGTATCACACAATCGTAAAAATCTTGCGACTGGTACATTAAATGCATAATTTGTCGTGTGCGTTGACTCACAAAACAAACGGCTTGCTCTCAAATCCCTAGGAGCAACATAAAGTTTAAGAATTTCGGATAACTCAGAACAGACCAATGGTCCACCTAATAATTTGTTATTCTGTCCTCTAAGGATTGTCCATTGCATCTATCCATTGCATTTTTGTAAATGCATATTTTGTAAATATTTTTTGAATTCGTTCAATGCTATTCGAAGAAATATTATAATACAGATTCCATATAACTGAACCATAATCTAAACCGCTTTGCACAAGTGACATATACAAAGCTTTACTAGATAAGTAATTGCTAAGGTTCTTTGTGTTTCTTTTTATAAAACTTAACATTGAATAAAGCTTTTGAAGTAATGAAGTTTATATGAACATTAAATTTTAATTTAACATCAAATTTAACTTTTAAGTATTTAATTTCATCTTTACAATCTAAAAAGTAGTTTTCTTTATAATATTTAAAAATGACTGGATCTGACTTCAGAGTAAATGGAATCATATTGCATTTATTTTTATATATTAATACGCAAACAAAAAAGTTTTTGACCCCTTTTTACCTGTGTTAACTTATATTCACATAAAAATATATTCACATAAAACTTAAATCGATGGAAAGGTATTTTAATAGATGTGCACAATATAATTTTTATTCAAATATATTGTCATTAAGATAGGTAAAGCTAAGCAAATGTATAAACCCTTTTTCCTAATGGGACAATGAGAAACCAACAACCAGGGATGGGAAATGGCTTTTCTGAAATTGTACCAAACCGAAAGAAAAATTGTACTTTTTGGCATCAAATTGTACTCATTTTTTTTCTACTTGATTAACGAAACTTTTTTGATATATATATAAAAATTTATTTAAAATAAATAAAAATTAACAAAAACGGACACCAATTCAATATAGTTAAGTAAATATAGAAGTGTACATACACTTTTTAAAATTTAATCAAGAAAATGTGCGTCTTCCTCTTCTTCAACAGATATATTTCAAAATGCATAGCACTTTAAGTTCTTATGTTATAGCCATATTGCCCAGTGGCTTTTAACAAATCTTTTGTTTTAATTACAGAAGAAACTGAATCAGCAAGCAGACGATTTCTGCACCTTGTTTCGATTAAATTTTGGATCAAAAATATTCTTTCAACATTTGTTAAAGAATGTGAAATTGATAAAACCCCCTGTGAAATTCTGTAAATATTGATCAGGGTGGCAGTGAGTTTGAATGTGCTGTAAGCATGGTTGCAAAAATGCACAAAAAGACACTGAAAACTTTATGAAATTAAAAAAAGCGAAGAAATTTGATATGACGTAGATCAAGTGTATGAAAATGTACTAAAAATGTCTTCGTGGTACTTACGTACTTTTTATAATAAAATTGTACTTAAAAAGTACAATTGTACGGAAAAATCCAACCCTGCCAACAACATACACGAGCAAGAGTAAAAGCAGAGAGAGTCGCAGACACATCGAAAGAGCTGTGCATCATTATTGTTGTTGGAGCTTTCTCTTAATTTTTCTCTCAACAAAATAAATTTGCCACCGCGTCAGCGTCAAAAAAACTGTTAAACCTCTGCTTACTTCATATAACACATGCAAAGACAATTATAATTGTTTATTTTGTTTCTTCTACTTCTGTTCAGGCTATGGGTTGGTGAGTTTAGCAAAAAAACAAAAGAAAAACCTATTTTGATATGGCCGAATTTCGGCCACAGGCGATACTAGTAATGATTATTTCTGTTAAGTATATCAGATTTGCAGATTAGTAAGGTCATTTTGTAGCTTTAAGCAATCAGATATATTATACATTTAACGAAATATCTTGACATCATCCGCAAACAAAAGATATTTTGAATGAATAAAGTGTCGAAGATCATTTATAAAAATCATGTATTTATGATAAAATTTAATCGGAATAAATCTATCTGAACAAATAATTTTCTGTTACGTAAATAGCTACCGAAAAATTTTAGAAGCGGATCTTGTACCCCGAATTTTTTAAGTTTGTAAAGCCAAATATTGTGATTGGTTTTCTATCAATCAGCTTTGGAAAAATAAGTATAGATATCGTCTAACTGAGAATGCTGTTCCGTGGCTTTTGATATTATATTTGCAATCAACATTAAGTTTGAACAAGTTGATTTTCCTGGCAAAAACCCGTGTTGGTAATCACTTATTTGAATATATAAATATAGTTTTGTTTTGAGTATATTATCAAATATTTTTGCAAAAACAACTTGCTTAACGATATCTCGATAGTTTGTTACTTTACAACGATTACCTGATTTAAAAATGGTTTCGATTACACCTGACTTCCAGCTACCAAGAAAATCACCATTTTTAAGGCATGCATTGTACAGGATCAAAAGAGGTTAAGCTAGGTAATTAAGCTACTTTTCACAATAAAAGACCAAGTATATCATTTCGTTTATCAGCCAACTATATAAATTTTCAATATATGTATATTTTATTAGATTTCGAAATTTTCAGCACGTATTTTCCTATATTTTTTAATATCTAGTTTTCACATTAAGACAATATTAAAAAAAATATCAAATGGAATCAGATATTCAAGTGAACTTTATTGAAATTTTGAATCTTATACAAATATTTTCATATGACTCTTTTTAGATTCTGTGGGAATATACATGCGACTGGATAATTTTAAATAAGCATGAGCCATGTGTTTCCAATTTACACTTTTTTATAGATAGCCTAGAAAAATATTAATTTAAAAACTCATGCTATAAAAGTAAAAAAAAAGCACATATCTAAAAAAATATTGAAATATAAAAAGCCGCACATAAAAAAGCTTAGCACTTGGGGAGAAATCATACAGTTATGGAAAAATCTCAAGTATAACAAAAAATTTAATTTAAACGAAATCAAAATAAAATAGAACCAATTTCCAACGGAAATCACAGATCATACCATATTCGAAGTAGGAGCATGAAAATAAAAATAAACATTAAAACAAAATGGCGCTCAAAAATCAATTTAAATTTAGTCAAAACAAAAACAAAAAAAAAAAAAAAACATTGTTCCTATTAAGGGTAAAACTATAAATGTGAAATAAAACGAGGGAGAACACGCTAAAGTGGCAAGAAAATCAAATGGTTCAGCTTAAAATAGCTGCCATTTAAATACTGCAGCTAACTTAAAGTAATACTCATGTTATTGTTGTTGTATGAAAATTTCAAGGGTGTGTAAATTGAAGGCACAATCGAACGATGGGGAGACACATAGAAATAAACAAATTCAGAAGAAAAAAAAAAAAAACAAAACCGAAGTAAAGAAGCTACAAAATCAACAGTCAATATTTGAAGATGTAGCGTCACCATCAGAAAAGGGGTGCCTTTGTGTAAACTCCTTGCGCGCTTATATGCATGAAAACTAATGCATGACAAAGAGGAAATTAAAACCAAAAAATATTCCCAGGGTAATCTTTTTTTTTCTGTCTATAAGCAGCAACTAATACAGAAATTTTGTAATGTTTGCACACTTTGTTAACATGTGGCAACACAGGCAAGCCTTAAGAATCAAAATGTTTATCATGAGTTCAATGTTCAAATTGGGTGTGAGAATTTGTCTGGGCATAAATATAAAAAAGTGATGAAAAAATTGAGGAGTGGAGCTAGTCTGGAGTTTATGACTGAGTGGAACAAGCCATTAAATGCGTTACGCTGCAATGTAAATACCACGACATCATATAAAAATAACACACACACACACACGCATACACACTCTCTACACTAGACCGGCAAATCCTTAAATCTCTTAAATATGCTACAGATCATGCATGTTTGACAAAACAATCCTATCGCTACACATAATCCGTGCAAGAAAATTTTCTAAATCGCTATCAAATGTCAAAACAATAAAAATTACATTTATCGCAAAGGTTTTTTTATGTCCAACAAGACGGAAAGAAATCAGATAGAATGCAAAAAAAAAAAAAACAACGCCCCTGGATTTATTTGATTGTCATGCGTAGTATTTAGAAACAATCAGCGAACAGCATGAAAGCATATCGTAAACCAAACATAACAATAAATGAACTAAAGTCGTCCTTCAACCCAGACTCATGTTCCAGCAGATAAAAACGAATCCTTTATCGATATTAAAGAATTAGTGCCGGGGCGAAACCCTAGCAAATTTTTACTCGCTGGTAGTAGCGAGAAAATACAGCTGATTGCTGAGCAGCAGTAAAAATACCAGCAGGCTGGCTGACAGACAAACGGGCGGGTGGGCAGGCTGAGACTGATAGCCTGGTAGGGTAGTCAGTGTTAAAGGATTGTGGGTAGTCAAAACATATTTGTTGGCATTACAAAGCGGGCAGCAAAGTCTGTTGTTTGCCGATTGTTGTATGTAAAAATATTTCTTTTATTTTCATTGTCGTCGTCGTCATTCTTATCAGGCATCGCACAGACGACAACACAAATAACCATACACATGGTTACAAAAATAATGCCAGAATGATGATAGCTAACTCACATAATGGAGACGTGACGCAAGCGGAAGCTGTGCTCTTGGGCTGTTCCACATGTTGGTGGTGATGGTGGCGGTGGTGGTAGCCCTTTGTTGGCAACTCATAAAATGTCAAGTATTTCAATAATATTATTGAATAGAAATAAGAAAAGCATAAGAATTTGATAAAAAAAAGACAAAAAAAAAAAAGCCATATATAAATTGATAACAATTTTATAACAAAGTTCTACTTGTCAAGTCTTAAGTATTGTTTCATTTAAATATCGCATTTACATGCATGTTTCGTTTAAATATAGATAACAATAAACAAGCTCAAGTTGTATGGAACGTACCTCCATAGAATTTTAATAATTCCGAAAAAGAAAATCTATATTTGCAATGAGCATTTTCTTTCTAAAAGTTGCACAAATTAAAATAGTAATCAAATAACTTCAATTAAAAAAATAGAAGTTTTTAAGTGACTAAAAAAAAAGTGGCTAAAAAAGGACTTTTGTTTTGTTTGATTAGTCTGAGTGGTGATGCTGCTACAGACAGAAGACAGAATTTTGTCGTTTTTTATATTTTTTAGATATTCTTTAGTCATTTATAATTATATTAGCAGCCCACAGTGGTCTGCGACTTCGCCACGAACAGAGCGCTAACCAGTGCTGCCGAATGGACTACAATAGTACTACATGTACTACTCTTATGTCTTCCGTACAATCCAAATTTCAAATGTACTAATATTTTTTGCTTAACTTAATTTGCTTAATTTGCTTTAACTTAATTTTTACGCAATTTTTTTAAATTTACAAAAATAACTACACCGAAAAACCAATTTCAGTCAAGTTAACAACAAACTTATGCTATTTTATTCCATGGCTTCGGCAATTTGGTGCCTTCCAAGTTCTTGGATAAGACAACCAAGTTTTATTTGTTGATCTATCGAATTTTATTTGAATGACATATTATAGATATTTTGTACAATTCAGCATACATCCGTCTATCCAAGTCTTTTTATATAATTTTACATAAGTTTAAGTGATGATTAAATGAAATTTTATAGTACATTGCACTTTAACAAGAATTTTTTCAATTCTACAAACTTTAACTTTAACAATTTAAATAATTTATTTTTGTATATTTTATCGAAGTTTTCATTTTTAAATCATGTTTAGCTTGCACAAATACTTTTGTCATTTCACAATCGTTTTGCCACTTAGTACAATTTCACAGAAGCCAACTTTTATGTTCTTACTATGGTTTTTTCTCTCGGTGTAATGTGTTCATACCCTTACTCTTTCCTACAAAACATCTTTCTTAACCCATTATAAACTGACCCATGTTTCCGTTGAGCTAGAATGATATAACTTTCCAAAAATATTTTGTGCGGTTTCACTCAAAAAAAAAAAAATCAAAACATTAAAAAAAAATATTAAAAATCACAAAAGTTAAATATTAAGCCTAAGAAAGATGATCGTATAAGAAAAATATTTTACTTTAATTTTTTTCAGATTTTTCAGAGGCTTAAAATTTAAGATAAAAAAAAATGGAAAATTCCAAAATTTCCCAAGCTTGGAAATGTGAGTAAACGTAATTGTTCAGCCTTAAGCGAAAACAGGTCGATTAGATAAATTCTTAAAATTTTATTTTCTTTTTGGAGATCATGAAAATCTATCACTGTTTGACCTCCAGGTTATGAAAAGTATACCGTTGCGTATACGCAACGCTGGACAAAAATGGGTATAAGCTAGTAATAATAATAAGAATTAAATTGTTTGGTCTGCATAGCTATTTACTTAAATTATATCATTTTTAAAATACTCCTTGCGGACAAAGTAAAGAAGTACAAAGTATATTCTTTTCTGAAACTATCATGTAACAATCAGGGAGACTCAAATAAGAAAAATGGCCACATTATCATAAGTTTCTTATCTGGAACTATTGTATTGAAAGGTTTAACTAACTCTAAATAGGTTCACGCTTTTATGAAGTTATATTCCGTTAGCTTATTTGAAGTAAACTTAACATATCTTTTTCTTTTGAGAAATTAGTTTTTATAACGCTATTAGAAATCATTTCAGTATTCTTGACAAAAAAAAAAAAATATATATATATATATACAGAGTTACCTCTCGCGCTTTTATTTTCTAGACCAAAAACCTAGAGATTAGCTTAAAACTAGTTATTCACTGGCAGTCACACTAAGAATGGATAAGTAGTTGCCAAGCTATTTTATTATATAGCCCTTGCACACAATAATCATTAATTCATACATTATATATACAGGGTGTCGTCCCGCAATTGAGTGCAACTATTTACGGAGGTGAAAGGTTATGTTGAGCTGAGAAAAAAATCGCATGGGGGGGGGTCTATTTTTCCATTCTTAGGAGCTACAGGGCTAATTAATATTTCACGACTTTGGTTCACGTTATTGTTCCTAGCACAAAAACCAAGTTACAGAAAACTGTATCTGGTAGATCATTGCAAAGGCAATAAAATCACCTTTTCAACGGTATATCAACAAACAGCACCGACATAACCATTACCAAGCTGTGCTCGTTCAAAGATGAAATCAATCGGTTGAAACTACCAAATTTTAACTTTGAATGCAAATTTCTCAGAATTTCACGTAATAAATGAAATTTTTTTTTTTTATAATCAACTGTGTAATTTATTCAATTTTTTTTTCAATGACACCAATAACATAAATGTACCTTAAAAAACAAAAAACTTGACTGTACTAAAAAAACACAGGTGCGTCGTTGGACACACGAGAGAAGCGAACCTTTTTCGCAGTTACATAGATTTGATAGCTTAATAATGTTTTCTTTTTAATAAATTAACTTTTAAATTCAAAAATTTAAAATAACATAAACTAAATTACATATGTACAGAAAACATATTTACTGCTTATTTTTTTATTGTTGAATGTCAAATTTCCACGCCAATTACATTTAAGGGCATATAATGCCAGCGACTCTCCATTTTAACTCTCCACACATGGTTGTGAACTTGGCTGCACTGACTCATGCATTCGTTTGTTAATTCCATATTTATTGATATCATCTATTTTTTTGACACTTAAAAACGCATTTGTCAACGCACTTGTGGGCATTGCTAGTTTTCTTCGTACCAACAGCATAGAGTGTACATTATTATCTAGAGATTGCATCAACTCTGCTAAATCTCTGGCATGTGTTAACAGAGGTTAACAGAGTTTTTTTCCTCCACGCTTTTAAGTAAAGTAACTCTGTTAACACATGCCAGAGATTTAGCAGAGTTGATGCAATCTCTTGTGAGACACCTTGTGGCAAATAAAAGCAAATTTTTTATGGTTGTAGCATAGCAAATATACAATCCTCTATCTATTGATAGATTGTGACAGACCTGCCAGATGGCGGGATTTTCCCCGATTTACGGGATTTTTCGACTAAAACGGGAATGCGGGTAAAATAATGATTAAAACAGGGAAAGTGTAAAGCTAGTAATAAGCATTTTCAACATTTCTTTTAACTATCGTGTCGAACGAAAATATATCATCTTAATTTAACTTTATGTAAATTTGTTTGACTATTTAGAAGATGGTATATTATTATAGATATAGATATTTAGATATTTAGTAGATATTTAGAAGAAAGTATAAAAAACTAAACTTTTGGAACTAATCTGTTCTGAAAAAAATTAACATTATTTCCGTTGGGCATGTTTTTTACACGTTTTTTCTCAGTCGAAATGGAAATCTTGATATAGAATGCAGATCTCTAAGATATATCTTTACGATGATTTTGCAAAAGAGTTTTATACAACATTGATTCTGACATTTACTTTAAAAAAAAATGGTTCCGATTTATTTCTGTACCTTCCAATAACGGTCTTGTTCACTTGATTAAATAGACTTATTTGGTTAAAAACAGTAAAAAACAAGTCGCCTCTAAGCAAGGAACTGAAAATAATAACATGTTTGATTTAATCTGTGTTGAATCGAGCTTTGATTTAAATTTTCATAAAATTTTTTTGTAAATAGTCAATTCAAAAACATATTCAAAATGTTATTGAGAGGAAAATGTCACCCGTAGCAAAAGTCTTTCTCATTCTCAATCTTTGTGACCGATGAAAACTTTTGGGCAGAAATTGATTGTTACCGAATTTTCAGAACATAGCTGTTAGTTAAAAAAAAAAAAATTATTAGAGATTTATAAAAATTATTTCGAAATGGATGTAAATACGGAATGTTCAAGTATCCATATTAAAAAAAATTAGTATATATAATATTATATTTATATCTTTGCACCGAAAGCTACGGTCGTTGGCCTCATTTTAAATTTATTTTTGTAAGCTTTAATGTATAAAATAAAAACGGGGGAAAAAGCGGGGAAACTTAGACTTACAAACGGGGAAAATAATTATTTTGTATGCAAAAAAAGGGAATTTTCTTCACCGATACCTGGCAGTACTGGATGGTGACGATCTACTGCTTCTCTTATAATTAGGATTGAATTAACAACTGTTTCTAACAAGTCTTTGTGGCCTAGTGGATTGTGCATTGGACTCTCGTTTAAGAGGACTTGGGTTCGATCCCCACGGGCAGGCCAAAAAATATTTTTAGTATTTAATATTGAAGTATTAAATTTTCTTGTTGTAATAAGTACTAGCAACAAAGCAACCATCAAATTTCCAAGAAAAAATCTGTCAAAAATTTTTCAGATTTCACTCCAAGCAAATCACAGAACGAGGAGTAAAAAGCTTCGCTTCAAAAATTATATTTATTAAAAAGTAACGATATTATCTAGTGCATAAGTAATTTTAATGTCAGTATTTACCATTATTTTCTAATAGGCATAATTTTTTTAGTATAGCCAACTTTTTTATTTTTTAAGATAAATTAATGTTTTGGTGTCATTGAAAAAAAAATTAAAGAAATTACAAAATTGATTATAAGAAAAAATTTAATTTATTACGCGAAATTCAGAGAAGTTTACATCGATTGATTTCATCTTTGAACGAGCACAGCTTGGTAACGGTTATGTCGGCACTGTTTGTTGATATACCGTTCAAAAAGGATTTTGTTGCCTTTGCAATAAGTTATCAAAAAACGTTTTCCGTAACTTAGTTTTTGTGCTAGAAGCAATAACGTGAATCGAGGACGTGAAATATTAATAAGCCCTGTAGCTCCTAAGAATGTGAAAATTGACCCCCCCTCCCAAACGATTTTTTTCTCAGCTCGACATAACCTTTCACCTCCGTAAATAGTTGCACCCAGTTGCGGGACACCCTGTATAAAGCGATAGTATAATAATATTAATAATTATATTTAATACATTAAATCATTATAGTGCGTGATTATTGTGTTCAATAGTTGAGAGTTATTAGTTAAAAACAATAATTTTTTTAATATAACGTTATTTTAATATTTCACGTGTTTTCGACCGTTTCAACAAAAAGCAGTATAGCACTATATAACAACTCGTATGCAACACAATTAAGCATTTCGAAAATACTTTAATCAATATAATGCACTAGAATAAAAAGAAAACAAAAATATATTAAAATATTCTCCTGTTTGACCTTGTCACACACAATGTATTAAAAAATGAAAAAAAATCTACAAAATTGTGACTGATATTGAAATCGAAAACAGGCAAAGTCAAATTGCAAAAAAATTACAACAGCTTATATGTCAAAAATGATTGAAATTGAAAAATGTGGTTAGTTAAAAAATTTTTCAATGCCCAGTAGCTGAAAAAAAATAAATAAGAAAAACAAATCAAAATAAGAGCATTACAAACGGGAGAGTCACGATTTATGTAAAAACAATTTTTTTTTTGCTTTAAACAATATATCAAAACAGATTTTGCGGCTTTTATTTTACTAGTGCTGATATACGTTGCTTATTTGTAGTCGACGACTACCAGAGGACGAGGACGAATTATGAAAATGCAAAAGAAATGAAGAAAGAGTGAAAAAAATTAAGCCAGGCGCGCCCAATTGAAGTTCTGTTATTGAGGGCGGGTAGCCGTGTGGTCTGATGAAAAAAAATGTGGTTGATGAAATAAAAGCGGCGGAAAAGCTTTTAATTGAATTGAAATTACTAAGCATGGCAAATGATTGATGGCAACCCTGAAAATGAAAAGGGCAATATTTGATAATAATATGGAGGGAATTGAATATGAAAAAAAAAACAAAAAAATATAGTAGCAACATATTAAAGTAGAGTGAAAATGAGGCCAAAAAACGCTGATAGAAATTGATTAAAAAATTTTAAATGATATGGCATAAATGCGCTATCAAGTTTAAGAAATGTATATTTTTTTATAAATTTAAAATAATGTACAAGGCGATATTAAAAAAAATTATTATCAATCAAATGATTAAAAAGTTCAGCTAAAATGAAATGAAGATTAAGAACTTTCTTTTTTTTTGTCTTGTTGTTGTGCTTTACAATGGAGACTGTATAGAATTTATATGTGAAAAAAATGTGTTTTTCGTTTATTATGTGTTCCTTCTATTAATGATCTCTGTCCGTAAGCTATCACCTAGCTTAAAATCAGCGTTGAACTTAAAATAGCTGGCACTATCTTGAAGCTATTTTTATGTGACATGTTTTTACTGACTTGTTTTATGACTTCTTCATGCTACATACCCTGTAGGAATATCAACTAATTGAAAAGTAGTTTATAAAGTAGTTTTTTGTCAACCACAACTAGTTGAAATTCTGACTTTTTTCCATAGAACGAACTAACATATTTTGTATAGTGATGCCCGCTAAAAAAGTCAATTGACTTTCGTCTGCATATATTTTCAACTACTTGTTAAATTAGTTATATTTAAATTATATTTTTAATAAGTTTAAAATAACCAATTTGAAAACTATTACCGATGGTCTAAAGTTAATAATATTTGATGGAATAACATGGTTATATATATATAAACTAGTAATCTAATAAAAATATGCAATTAAAACATGTCAAAATCAGAGTAGTTGCCGCCTTAATGTAATTCAAAGTAGTTCATATACTGGTTTATTTTAAACTAGTTTTCGAATTAGTTGTTTTTAAAAACACGTTAGTTTGTTCCTATAGGGTATATATATATAAATATAAATAAATCTTAGTTTATACGTATAAGTTTATGTGATGTTGTCGCTTATGTTGATGCTTTTTATGTTTCAGACTTGCTGGCGCCTCATAGTAAAACTTATTATGAGAGCTCCAAAATTTTTTTTCTACAGTTTATAGCTACCCATTTGCATATATATTTCTTTCTCACATTTACCCCTATATTTATATGTTTTTCACTCTCTTTCGCAATTTTTGTTATTATGACAAATTGATTGCTAGTAATTTGTTCGGTGTAGTTTTTATTTTCTTGTCGCTTTCAATTATTTTCATTTGCAAAACATTTTTCTTTACTTTTTCTTTATTTTCTGAACAAATTTTGGTATTTTTTTTGTTTTCGATTTTCTGCTCTTGCCAATTGACTGTCTGTCAAGTTGACAAGCTCAATCAGCAGCAACAACATCTCAGTTATTGTTCTTCCGAGTTGGCCATTTTTGTTGTTATTCCCTGCTTCACTGTAGCTAAAACTTATTTTAGTTTGTTTTTTTTTTTTTTTTTTGTATTTGTTTTCTGTTTTATTTCATGTACTTTTTTACTTCTATTGTATTTCTTGTTTGACTTTATTTTTCATTTGCCATTATTTTCACCAAGTTAGCAATTCTTCATTTTATTTAAGACATTTTTTTAACATGGACTTTATTTTTTTTCTGTGCCAACTTCTTCTAATGTTTCTTGTACTGAAAAGCTTTTCTGTATTTGGCTGATGAAAATTTCCGATGATTGCTTAGGATATTTCGCTTCCTTAAAGCCAATAACTTACTCGTAAGATACGTGCAATTCAAAAAACAAAAAAAAAAAAAATCCGTGCACTTAGAAAAAATATCGAGTTATGAATCAAAAACCACCAGTTTTTGTTTCGAAAATTTTAAATTACATTAGTTATAAGAAAATTCATACATTTATATAAAATTCATATTTAAGGCCTCTTTCCAGCTCTTAAGTAATGAGGCAAGTAAAATGTTCTATATATTTCTTGAATAAAAAAAGTAGTAAGAAAGTATTTTTGACAGCACAAAAAAATAAAATAATTTTATTTGAATGAAATATATAATATTTCGTTGGAAAATTGAGCTGCGGGCAAATTTCTCTCTGTCCTGTCTTCCAATCAGGGTTGGCTGGGACAAAAGCTATTGCAGTTAAGCAATAGGCATAACCTTAACTAGCAGTGTCAGCTTTTCAGTCCGTATCAACGGGATACGCTTGATACGAAGTTTGGGAATGTGCTACTCTGCTCTGCCTCCGGTGAGTTTTGGTCTGCCTGTTAAGAAGCTCTGTGTAAATATATACCTAACGAAACGTTCTTGCATTCTATATCCAGATTAACTTATGAAAACTCTCTTTTCAAGATTTGACTTACGGGCGAGTTAAGTATTTTAGATGGGAAAAGTTACATCAAATGTTGCATATCCTTTTACCACAATACGACTTTGGTATTGCCTGACAGTAGTTGCATCGTTATCCTTCTATTACAAAGCCC
Organism: Coremacera marginata; assembly: GCA_914767935.1. Lineage (NCBI taxonomy): Eukaryota > Metazoa > Arthropoda > Insecta > Diptera > Sciomyzidae > Coremacera > Coremacera marginata. Next base: position 176,940,858 of record OU612044.1, on the reverse strand, counting down.
GAAACGTGGTACAGATAGTTTCCTTATGAGCAATCGTCCGCCGCTTGCTGAAAATGGTTATAAAACCGCATATTTTTTGCGTATACTTTTCCTGTACTTGAGTGGACTAAGAGCTCCATTATTTTTCGTGAAGGGCAACGTAGGTATACAGCAGTTAGTCATAGTATAAATTAAATAGATATTTTGAGGTATTTTCTATGTCTAAACTGGTTGATTTCCTAAATTGTTTTCTTTCGACCGTCAAATATGCGGCTATAATTCTACTCATGTGAAGTTGTTGGTAATCATATTGTAACTTTTAAGTAACCAAATTTACAATGTGAAGAGAATACAATTGTATCTTGTTATTGATTATTGCCTTTGGGTGATTTACATTTTTTACATTTGCAATTTCATGCACTTCTTGAAACAGTCTTGCGTTGTGGATCGTAAAGTTTATATCAAACGATAACATTCATAAAAACCCACTTACTTTATGCTCGCCTTAAGTGTTTCACTTGCAGCATAGTTTCCAATTTGTATCTATTTTATATATTTAGTATTATCTATTAAAAAATTATAGATCCTTCCAGTGGAGAATGAATTAATTAGAGGAGGGTTAAAAATTAATTTTGTGTAACTTAGTGATTTGATCTATTTTTATTTTAAACATATCTCGGAAGGATTCGACCACATGTGAGAATTTTCCAAACATGTTTTAGCTAAAGATTACATATTCTCGATCAAAACTTGCCTCAGACTGCAGTAACAACGTTTTCTATAATAAACATTATTACCAGCACATTGTTTCTCACAAAATTTACTTTAAGAAACAATGTGACTAGCATATATTTCTTGATATTCACAATGTTTCCGTGTTCGTTTTTCTTCCAAAAAATGTAGTATAAAAAATTTTTTTTTCTTCCGAGCTGGATTCACTGTTAAGTAATTTTTAAAAAAGAAAATTTCTTTTTGATTACTTTTCAGTTTTTTTATATGAAAATTATGCTTTATTTGAGAGCTGGAAACAGGCCTTTAAGACACAAATATTTACATTTGTCTTAAAAAACTAAGAATTTTAAATTAAAAATAAAAATTTTTCAAAAAATATTTTCTTTTTCAAGCAATAGAGAAAGAAATAAGTAGTTTGAGATGGATTCTTTGCTTTCTTGCTGACAATTGTTCTTTAGTCTACAGCATAGAACGTCAGCCCCTCGCCATTGAGGCCGTGAGTTCGAATCTCGTGATGGAACAATTTTTATAACTTTCTTTCGGTTGGCCTTTTTAATTTTAATGAAAAAAAAAGAAACAATCCATAGATGAAATGTTGTGTGCAGTTTCAAAATTATTGTTTTTGCTTATGTATTCGCATAGTATCAAATGTCAGAAAAATTTTGTTGTATTTAGGAGGTAAATTACACCACTATTCGAAAACAACTGAGAAGGTGTGTAGGAAACACAGTTTCCGCTTTCAACTTACAAAAAATTTTTTGTAGCGAAGCTTTTTACGCCTCGTTCTGTGATTTGCATGGAGTGAAATCTGAAAAATTTTTAACAGATTTTTTCTTAGAATTTTACGGTTTCTTATTGCTTGCGTTTATTACTACAAGAAAATTCATTACTTTAATATTAATTAATATTAATAATATTTCGTAGCCCCCGTGGGGACTTGAACTCGGACCCAATTGATCACGAGTTCTATACGCTATCCACCAGGCCACCAAGCTGTGTTAGAAATGGTTGTTGATGCAATGTTAAGTATAACAGAAGCTGTGCTGCAGCAGATCATTACAATCTGTCAATAGATAGAGGATTATGTTCGAGGAGTTCGTTTACCTTGGCACCGCCATTAATACCAAAAACGAAATCAGCCTGGAGATAAAGCGAAGAACAATAATTGCTAATTGGTGCTACTACGGGCTCAGTAAGCAACTAAGTTCCAGAGCCCTCTCTCGATCGACAAAACTAACACTCTACAAGACGCTCGTTCTACCTGTGCTGCTTTATGGCGCTGAGGCATGGGTAGTTTCGCAAACTGACGCAGCTGCTCTGGGGGTGTTCGAGAGAAAAGTTCTTCGCAAAATCTTCGGTCCTGTTCGAGTCGGCGATGACTATCGCATCCGAATAAACCACAAGCTGTATGAGCTCTACGGAGACATTGACGTAGTTCGGCGTATAACTGTGCAGCGACTACGCTGGCTGGGTCATGTCCATCGTATGAACGACGAAGCTCCAGCGAAAAAGGTGCTCGAGGCGAGGGTCGCTGGTCAACGACGACGAGGGAGACCATGCCTCCGATGGATGGGCCAGGCTGAGGAAGCCCTAACCGCACTTGGTGTATCCGATTGGAGAAGGCGCGCGCAAGGCAGAGGCGCCTGGCGAGAGCTGATGAGGTCGGTTTAAGCCCGGACACGGGTTGTTACGACCACCTAAGTAAGTAAGTAAGTTATGCCAAGATGTGACCAGCATCAGTGTTTTTTGATTTTTCTTCATGCGAACGCGCAAAGGAAACCGATGCTGGTGACATCTTGTAGCAAGTAGAAACAAATTTGTTGTAAAAACGACAACAAAAGAAGTACATTGAGTTTTTTGACAGCGAACAGACAGCGGAATTTTTTTTGCTAGGTAGTACGCTGTTGAAGAGAAAAATTTGTTCATTGCAGCCAAGCTCACAACCATCTGTGTAGAGTTAAAATGGAGAGTCGCTGGCATCATATGCCAGTATATGTAATTGGCGTGGAAATTTGATATTCAACAATAAAATAATACGCAGTAAGTATGTTCTGTGTATGTATGTAATTTATTTTATGTTATTTTAAATTTTTGAATTTAAAAGGTAATTTTTTAAATAGAAAAAATTATTAAGCTATCAAATCTATGTAACTGCGAAAAAGCTTTGCTTCTCTCGTGTGTCCAACGACGCACCTGTGGTGCTTTTATTCTAAAGTTCACCTTTTTGTTTCAAAACCGACTTTGTTTTTTTTTCAGAGAAAACACTTATCTCCGATATATAAAAAATTTCCATTGAGCTAAAACAAATAAAATTCTTCTTCAAATTTTGTAATTTCAATTTCCTTTGATTTTAGGAATTTTTTTTCTGAGTGTACAAATATTGTTGTGTGTTAAACACTGACCGTTTTGCACTAATTATTAATTTATGATGAAAAACAATTGAAAATGACTCAGAAACGTAAAATTATGGAATCTTACAAAGAAATATATAATGCTTAGACGTGTGAAGCTTTTCTTTTACAACTTTTTACTTGACAAAGTTTCTCGGGTAATAAATTGTAATAAATTGTAACTTGAAGCGGAAATGATTTTCTCTCCCATTATCACTCTCTTTTATTATTTTTTCGAGTACGGGAACGCATTTGAGTAAACATATACCTAATATAATGGGAAGATACCTAATATTCTTGGGTCGTGTACCATTTTATTGTGCATCGCCTTCGCGTTGGCTTCAAACTTCATTACAATTTCTTTATAGTTTATAATGATTTATATCCCATACAAATAAAGTTGATTTATATCCAGCGTTCAACTTATTAAAAAAATGTTTGTGATATCATATTTCAGCACTGAGTTGGCCGATTTTAAAAATTTTTTACTCAACAGTTTATCGCGTCCAAAATTAAGTTGCGACGGATCCCAATTTTAGCTAATTTAAAAAATATTACTAAAATAAAATTCTAATAGATTTAAATCACAAATAAAATCAATAACTTCAATATGAATGGTTTAAATTTGTAATTTGCTCAATATAGTGTTTTTTCGAGCGAGCAAGTAATAGCTCATAATGAAAAATACACGCAGAGAAAAAAAAAAGTTTATCGCCAATTTGCAGTAAACGAACTTCGTTTATCGTGCTTGGAAACATTCTTTGCAAATGTTTCAATAGTTACGAGAAACGGAAAAAGTTGCGGAAAACGGGTTACTTACTTGCAGGAAAAGAATTTCGTTTGTTATAAGCGCGTGCAAATTTTTAATTGCGGCAAATAAAGAAGTTGTTTGTTGCATTTCTATTTCTATGCAATTTCTATTCCAATTCAATTCAATTCAATTCGATTTCTAATAAAACCAAATAAAAAAACAAAAAACAAATTCGTGTCAGCTGGGGACTCGAACCAAGGCTGTTTCGCATACAAATCAAACACCTTAACCCTTATGCCACGGCCGCCACAAAAATCTGGTGGAAAGTTTTCGTTTTTGTCAGGCTTCTGTCGAGCTTCTGTCCATAACAAATCTTTAACTTTTGCCATAAACGGAAAAAAACTTGTGTAACTTTACTTCAATACAATTGAACTCCAAGCAGCAGCACTAGGCGAATATTGGCTGACTGAAAATTTTGTTGACGGTGGTGCAACACGTTAAGCAGAGCGCGCAGTAAACCAGACATCGACGAGTCCGGGTTCGAATTCCAATGATTGAAGTAAGATTATTTCAAATCATGTTGAATTTATGTATTAGAAGAAATGCTTATAATAAAATAAAAATTTTAATATTGAAATTTAATAAAAATGCTATTTTTAGTAAAGCGAATTGCGTTGCTATTTTTTTTTTTATTTTTTCGATATTTTTCACTATTTTTTCGTTAGTTACAACTGAATATTCGTTTGCAGCTACTACAGCTAGCAAACGAAATATAATTGACTAATTTTTCAGTTGCGCGAAACGAAAAATTTCTCTGCGTGTACAAACAAAAAGGAGCTGTAATTCGCAAAATTTTGTGTGTTTGATAATTTAGGAGTGCGCTTTGACTCGTTGTGAGTACGAGGGCCATTAAATAATTCTATGAAATATGAAACAAGGAATGATTTTCACGACAAAAAAAGTTTTATTTCTCAATATGGTCTCCTTTTAGCTCGATACACTTCGTTCAACATTCCTCCAACTTTTTTAACCCATCCAAAAAATACGTATTCGGAAGGTCCTCAAAATAAGCCTCTGTTTCGGTGATGAGCTCCTCTCTGGTGGTGAATCTCTTTCCTCGGAGTAATTTTTTAAGTTTTGGAAACAGAAAATTGTCGCTGGGGCCCAAATTTGGAGAATATCCTGGATGAGAAAGCAATTCGTACTTGAATTCATGGCATTTTGCCATGGGAGCTGGACATGTGTGAACGTGCTCATTGTCTTCATGGAAGAGCACTTTTTTCCTCGCTATTTGTAGAAGTTTCTCTTTTAAAGTGTCGTTGAAACGGTCCAATTTGGCTGCTTTGAATCAGTCACACGATCACGTTTATGGTCGAGAATGAGCAAACGCGGCACCCACCTTCCCAATAATTCTTTCATATCCAAACGATTTCCTAAAATGTTCCACACCCATTTGTCTGAGATGCCTACGGCCTCAACAATCTCGCGCACTTTATTGAATTTAGTAACCATTTCTGGTGTAGTGATCTTATTTGGGCGTCCAGAACGTTCGGTGTCACTTGTGCTTGTACGACCGCATCGTAATTTAGTAAACTTTTGGTGAATCATTCCAATCGATGGTGCAGTGTCCCCATAGCATTAATCAAGCCTTACTTGATTTGGCTGATGGTTTTTTTGCGCAAAAATTAATGCTTGATGAGCACATAAAATACACTTTTCTCCATTTTCACCAAAATTCACAAAATCGTCTGCTGTCAATGGCTGACAAAACACAAGCTAAGAGTCGCAGCGAGCTGAAATTTTAACAGTAATCTTTTAACAGATGGTTGTTGACAGGATAAGTGTTGCATTTTAAGTAACTACTCAGGAAATTAAAAAATTCACTAACTTCTCAAATTGCCCTCGTAATTGACTCAATTGAAAATCATAGAGTAGGTAATATAATACGTAATATAATATAAATAAATTCAACAGCAAATACATTTTTAGAAATGAGATACTTAAATAAATTTATTAAAAAGTATTTTATATATAAATTGTATAAATAAAGTATTATATTTATTTATTAGGTTAAAAAAATTTAAATAGTTAGTTTAAGTAAATTAGCATTATCTTTCTTTAAACTGTTTTAATTTTAAGGTTATGTTGTTGCTTTAGTAAAATTTTGTGTAGCGAATTTTTAATTTTTTGAGTTAATTTTCATATATTATTTTTTTACAAAAATTAAAAATTCTCAATTTGGAAAATTTCCAAAAAATTACAGGCAAAAACTAAAGATTTAGTTTTCAAAATTATTTAAATAAAAGAATTCTATCACAGAATTGTGGTGATCTCCCTAACGGTTATTTAAAAAAAGGACACATTCAAAAATCATTTTGGAAGTAAATTATTTTGATTGATAAAACCCCTATATTCTTGTTTTTTCAGTTAATACTGGTACTAAGAGATTTGTTTTTTTAAATCTGAAAAATGACGGCTACGCCCAGTACTTTGATTATATAAAAGTGAGGAATAAATACAAGGTGTCCTTCGATCTTTGTGAAATTTTGCATGATGATTAATATATGATCATGGGCGTAGCGAGGGTACGGCAGGGAGGCCGCAGTTTCTCCCTCCGCCCCCCCTGAACATTAGAAAAATGATAATTTTAGTTACAAAACAAAACAAAACTACTACTTTAGCAATGAAAATTTGGATTCTTTTTAGTTTAAGTTTTGCATACTTACGATATACATTTCGTTAGGTTTTGTTAAATTTTTTTTTTTTATTTATTTCCACTGTTCAAAGTACTGTGCTACGTTCCTGTTTCATCTCTATATATTTTGGATATATATTTTTGACGTTATTTGTAATAAATACTGATTATTTTATTGTTTCTTGACACATTTTATTGCAAAAAAATATCTTTACTTCTTGCTTAACAACTGCGTATTTCTATAGCACCCACCTCATTCCATCTATCATAAATATTTCATAGAAAAGCTGTAATAAAGCAATTTCAACATTCTTTCTTGGAGCTCTTGATGCAATAATGATTAATGACCACAATGCTTTCGACATACTTGAACCCACTCTATACAGCACACTTATACTTATTTGCCAGCACACTCAGTCACTCACATGCATACATATTCACACATTGATACACATACACATGCATGCATGTATATCCTGTCCAAATTTTGCACATTTATACCAATTCATTCATTAAATCTAACCTATATATTCTTTCTATAAAGCTTTTTGATTCTGTCTATAGACTTGTCCAAAAATTCCAAAAAATTCAATTAGGAATTGAAAGACAAAAAGTCATTTTGCAGTCCTTATGCCAATTTAATTTTCTCTAATTGACTGTAAGTTTCAAAGAAAGATATAGTTAATGAATTTCAGGCTTTCTTAATTTGTTCCTTCTTATGTTATGTCAAAAATTAGTTAGACTGACGTGCATACTGTTTGGGGGGGGGGGGGGGGGGGGCGGTTTCTTTTTTGCAACCTTAACAACTTGTTAACAAGCCAAAATGTAAGGACTTCAACTTTATTTCACTTGTAATTTTATTGGCTTTGTAATTAATGATTTTTGTTAGTCTAACGATAGGATAAAAAAAAAAACAAAATATAAAAAGAATAGAAAAACAACTGGCTACTAACGACTACAACAATGTATGCAAGGCATCCTTCTTTTTTGCACTGTATTGTACTGTACAGTGTACTTTAAGTTTGGTTCTTCTGAAAAGGTAGCCAGTCTGGTCTTAAATCGTTTCATTGGAGGCTCTCATCATGTTTTGTCATTAATCAAAATAGATTAGATGAACAACTCTAATCAACGTCATCGTTAGCATTGACTTTTATAGCAAGTGTTTTTTGTGTAGAAAGTTTTCAAATAATTAATTATTTTGGCACTAGCTTAGTGTTAAATATTTCCAGTTATTTGCCAGTAATTGTTGTGAAATGTCAAGAAGGACAGAAATACATTTATATACATGTGAAGAAGACTATCATGTTCAGCCAGTATGAATTATGGCTTATTGCATTTTATTCAGACCTTATCTTAAGTGCTAAATTATCTGTTTACACTTTCACAAAAATTGGTATATTTTATCAACTCCATGTTTGATTGTAACGGAATGAGCCAAGTTATCATGCTGCAACTTATTTGAAGAATGTTTTTATGATTAGATCTCAGCAGGGTGGGCCGAATTTAAAAATTTTTTAGTGAACAGTTCTTCGCTTCTCAAATTAGGACGTGACGAATTTTAATTAATTAAAAAGAAAATTTACAAAAATTGCATTTCCATAGCTTTAATGCAAGTAATTGCAATTTCATACTCACAAATAAGATATCCCCAAAAAAGCCAACAACAGGTGTTCAACGGGAAGCTCATGCCATACAGAGCGTAAGGTTTGGGCAAAAATCTCTCTAAAATACTCAAAAGAACTGATCTTCCAGTACTATCCAGGGATCAAATCAGTGCTATGATATGTGCCTTAACAGGACCTACCTAACCTAAGCTAACCTAATTTCAATTTCAGTATTTTATTGTGTGCTGTAATTCACCGAATTTAGTGGGTCGGTTAGCGAGCGAACTGTTGTTGTTTTTTATATGTTTTCCGCTATTTCTAATTCTAATGCTAATTCTTGATGATGCCACGTTTTCAACGAGTTGTTGTTGTTATTACTCGTAGTGAGTTTTTGTTGTACAGCTAAGCAATAGCTCAGAACATGAAACTGTTGTAATTTTACGAATTTAAAGTGTTTGTTGTTTTTTACATATGTTTTTCATTGTGTGTAACTGACGCTTTTGAATATCGTAGGTAATATATCTGTGGACATAAGAAATAACCGCTTAAGTCGACTTAGGACAGAATTGAATTAATGATGCAGCTGTGTCATACGAATATATCGTCATGTACACACAAAGTCTGTTGCATCTAGCGTAATCCTAGACAAAGCTATTACAAAAAAACCAATGAAGTTTTCATAGAACTTATATGGTGATTGAAAACTTTGAAGCACGATTTCTCGAAACATACAAATCAGACTTAAGCTGTTATTGTTTATTGGCACAGATATTATGTTCTATAATACATATACTATAATAATATAATAAATATAATGAAATCTTACATATGAAATACGTAAATACACTTATGAATTTTTATAAAATTGGTTACACCCTAAACAATGATTTTTCCATATGTATTCTCGTGTCAAAATTTAACCTATTTCAGATCACACATAATACATATGTATATACAAGACATGTGTATATTAAAGAGAATTATTGTTTATAAATATGAAATAGACTCATAAAACACTCATTTTACGGAACGAAAAGCGTTTTGAACTTATCTATTTTGCTCTATCTTTAACACCAGAGAGCGCTGTAGCACAAATCCAATAAAAAAAGTTCATAAAACTCCAAATTCCAATTCCAAATTGCATGAACATTTGTGTATATGAGTTTTAGGTACGTTTTTGGCTATATTTTGAACATCAGAGAGCATTGTGGTGCAAGTGTTTAAGAAAACACCAAAAATTAGCTTAAAATCATTCGATTAACACGTTTTTGTTCTTTTAAAAAAAAAAAAAAAAAAATACTATTCTCATAATTTTGCACTGATTGAATGAGAAGCACCAGTGTTTCCGTGCGTGCCGTACAAATTTTGTATTAAGATAAGTCGCATGTCTGCAACAGACGCAGAAAATACTTATCATAGTATCTAATATTTAAAAATACAGGGTGTCCCGCAATTGAGTGCAACTATTTACGTAGCTGAAAGGTTATATCGAGCTGAACAAAAAACCATACCGGAGGGGGGGGGGTTCTATTTTCACATTCTTAGGAGCTACAGGGTTAATTAATATTTCACGACTTTGATTCACGTTATTGTTTCTAGCAGAAAAACTAACTAAAATAAAACTCTAGCAATAAAACTTATTTTGATAGCTCATTTCAAAGGCAATGAAATCACCTTTCTAACGGCATTTGAACAAACCGCACCAACTTAACCGTTACCGAGCTGTGCTCGTGTGAACATGAAATCAATCGATTGAAACTACTAAATTTCAATTTTGACTGCAAATTTCTCAAAATTTCGCGTAATAAATGAAATATTTTTTTAAGGATCAATTTTGTAATTTATTCAATTTTCTTTGCAATGACACCAAAAACATAAATCTTAAAAAATAAAAAAGTTGGCTGTACTAAAAAAATTATACTTATTAGAAAACAATAATATTATCTACTGCATAACTAAGTGTAATGCCATTATTTAGCATTATTTTGTAATAAGTATAATTTTTTAGTACAGTCAACTTTTTTATTTTTAAATATATGTTTATGTTTTTGATGACATTGAAAATAAAATATTCAATTTTATTTATTCAATTTTTAAAATTACAAAATTGATAAAAAAAAAATCCATTTATTACGCAAAATTCTGAGAAATTTGCACTCAAAGTTGAAATTTGGTAATTTCAACCGATTGATTTCTTCTTCACACGATCACAGCTCGGTAATTGTTAAGTTGGTGGGGTTTGTTGATATACCATTGGTAAGGTGATTTCATTGCCTTTAAAATGAGCTATTAAAACAAGTTTTATGAAAGTTAGTTTCTCTGCTAGAAACAATGACGTGAATCACAGTCATGAAATATTAATTAACTATGTAGCTCCTTAGAATGTGAAAATATACCTACCCGCCCCCCCCCCCCCCCATACGATTTTTTGCTACGCTTGACATAACCTTTCAGCACCATAAATAGTTGCACTCATTTGCGGTACACCCTGTATATCCGTAACCATTGAGGCTTAAAGTTTGAACGTGCCAATTTATGCTGTTAATCTTAAATTAGGTGTAAAGACAGAACGAAGTTATACATAAGCAAATATAAGTTTCTGTCAAAAGTTGCCAAAAAGTACGAGTATGCTTTAGTGAAATAGACACCCAGGTTGAAAAATTCATCCATTCTTGAGAAGGGTAACCAACAAAAAATACTATTCTGATTATTATAACATGATTAATATTTATATATTCAACGAAAACTTCCGAATTGTGTTAAACTTGGTGAAACACAATTCACAAAAAAATTTTTTATTTCGTTTGATCGCTGTGTAGACAGGCGAGACAGAGATAAAGAATAAGCCCAAATAAACTCAATAAGCAATCACCATAAAGTGAACTTACCTGAACACAATCTATGAGACGAGACAATATCAATTTGGTTTGAACTTAATAAACGAATAGAGTTATTATACGTTGTTTAATCAAATACCTGATCCAAATTTGGAAACTCAAAAGTAGGTACCGAAATATAAATAAATTATTATTTATATAGGTACTGTTATAATATGAGCTACAGAGTTTTGGAAAGTGGAGGTCTTAGATAAAAACGAGTTAGTTTTTAGGAATTGAATTACCAACTGAATTGAATTAATTGAATTTACTGAGTTTATTGAGATGATTTTTGAGATTTTTGATCTAAAATATGTGTGTAAAAAAATGGGGGAAAATGCACTACTGCTGCACCAACTTTTATCTCTAAAGCTAAATAACCAACCGATTTGAGTTCACTGGACCGAGTTCAAGAATAATGGAAAAAAAACATTAGTGTAAGGATTGTTAAACATTTTAGTTAAATTAAACTTCGTATACTCATCATTTGTGTTTCTTTTTTTAAAAATCACAATTAACCAATCAAGAATTATGTGTCATAAGTAAGATTTTATTTTAAAGCCAAGCAATACTACTCATCTCTTGTTAATTCCCAACAAAGTTTCCCAATTTTAAGCAACAAACACGGGCTTGTTAGCAACTCCTAAAGGACCACATATATCTTGCACATCATTTTTAGTATTGCAGAAAAATTTCAAATTAAGTTAATATGTCAACCTTTAATACCGCAACCCTTATCATCAAAGCAAGCACGTCGCTATGCAAATAAGTGGCAATACAAGCAAGAAGTTAACCTCAAATATATGAAAAAATTCTACCCTTTAGCATGGCGAATAGGTTTGAAAGTAATAAATAAATAAAAAAAATGTCATTCATTGCATAATTTCATTTAAATTCTTGATAACTTAAAAATGTCTCTAAGGTCAAATATTTCTGATTGTGTACAGACAGTAAAATACATATTTAGTTGAGGTTCTTAAATCTAAATGAAAAGGACAAAAAATAAGCTTAAATCACGTAAATCAGCTTTAAAAATACAACAGTTTTTTCTTTATAAATAAACGATGTGCAGTCGAGTGCTAAAAGAGGCGCCTTAACTCCGAGTGACATGATATTGTTTGGTTCATTTCTCTTATTTTTTTATTTTTTTTTCCTTCTTCGAAGGTGCCTCAAGTATTTAAGCAAACGTAGTTATAAGTAAATAAAGTTCAAAGTTGAAATTTTATCGTGGCTTCAAAGGAAGCCTGCCTTAATGTCCTTCATCTACCAGCAACAGCAACTCAACAACTAATACTTGATTTTTTTTTATTTCTTTTGGTTTTGGGCTCACTTTTCTTTTGGTTTCTTTAATATTAAGGGTCCGCTTTGCACTCTGGCAGCGCATTTAAGTCGGCTTATTTTTTATTGGTTTCAAATTTCAAGCAGTTGAAGGTGCATAAATGCGATTAGGTTAAGCATTTGAAGTAGCAGTTTAGAATGGTATGAGTCAGGAATGAGTCAGTATTTTTGGCCTTAACGAGCGTATTAGATAAAAAAAAAAATGCCTTTTAAGGGTGTTTTGTGACTTTTTTGACAACAAAATTTCACCTGTTTAAGAGAAGTATTTAAACTTTTTGATCTACCCTTGTTTTTTTTGTTTTAAAACGATTCAATATCAGCAACTGCAAGGTGAATAAAGTAAATTAAAAAAAGAACTTAAGCTGCATGAAAAAAACAACAAACCTTTCAGACAGGTAGAAGACTGAGTTTGTTAAAATGAGGGCGAGTTAGAAGGATAGAGAGTCACGCATGCGTCAAACACTCGTTGAAAATTGGCCTATTAGCAGGCTTAGCACGTTTTTGAAGTTTTACAGTCAAGATTAGCGTTGCCAGGTGTCGGTAAAAACAAAAATCCCTTTTTTTTTGCATACAGCATATTTTATTTTCTCTGTTCACAAATATTACTCGCCTGCTTTTTCCCCCCTATTATCGAAATAATATAAAGAAACTTTTGCAAAAAAAACAATATAATTAACTTAATTTCACTGTATAAAAAACAATACATAAAAATCAAATGCATCCCAACATTTTTTATATGAATGTGCGAACAAAATATCTAAGATGAGCAATCAATGCTTTCAGTACAAAGAAATATAAGATTTTTTTTTATGTGCTCATTTCATTATTATGGATTCTTCAAAATACCGGTTTGATATCAATTTCAAAGCATCTTTTATAAATCTTCAAATATTTTCACTAACTGCTGTGTTCTGAAAAATCAATATAAATCCCTTGTTACCGATATTTTTCACAAAAATTTATTGCATTCAACATGAATAAAAACAAAAATATTGTTACTTTTTGTCACTTCCTCGCGTAGAGGTGACAATTTTTGTTACTTTTTTTTAGTATCTTGTTACTTTGGTGACTATTGTCATATAAGTGCTAAACAGTAAGGGGATGGCAGGAAAAGGTCGAAGCAATTTTTTTTTTAAGGCGGTCTTCTCATTCAAAACCCGTTTTTTGGACCCTTTTTAAAAAAATTCTTATTTGAAAACGCAAAGAATAATTGAAAACTTTTTTTATTTATTGTATTACAAAAGGTTCAAAGTAAATAAAAAAATTTTTTTAGCCTCGATACGTGGGCTGTTCAAAAAGTAATGAGACTTCAAAGTTGGTGGTGAAAAAAAAAGGTGTCGTCACGGCGGCCACGATTCCGGGTCTCCGGAGCGTCTGAAATGAAAAAAAAAAAAACGGGGTTATAATCAGTATAGATGTAATTCTCGGGTGAACCTCAAGCTTAATTTTGTGATTTTTTTTGACAAAATGGCGGCCATTCAAAAAAAAAATTTCAATTTCGGGTTTTTTTTTTTTTTTTAGTTTAGTGTAAAAAAAAATAGTAAAAAACGGTTCAGTTGAACTGGAGATATCATGGCCGCCAGTTCGAAAAACGTGGGTTCGAGATAAACGCGTTTAAAGTTTGAAGTAATTTTTTTGGGAAAAAAAAAAAAATCAAAAATGTTTAAATGCAGTTTTAAAGAGCTGACAATTTTTACTTACAAATATTAGTCGGCGATGCCAGCTCCATACAGGCCACCTTCCTCTTTTTCGTAGAAACTGCTTTCTGCTGCCCTCTCTGCTCTGCGAGCCGTTCTGCCAGCTTTTGATGATGCCGCAGCTCGAGTCTCTGATCGGTTCAATCTGTCTTCATTGCGAGATAGTGCGTATTCGTATGCGTTTTTGCCAATCGCAATACCCATCAAACCCATAATTTTAAGTATGGGTATAAAACCGTCGTTGAAGAGGCACGTTGCAATGAAATTGGCCACTTCGATGGTGCGTGCGACTGAGTTGATGTGTTTGGGCGAAAGTGACCAAAGAACAGAATTGTAGGACTCATTGGAATTCTGAGTTTCAGATCCAAGGCATCTTTCAAGCAAATTATCTGCCGACAGCGCTTCGTAAGCTGGTTTTATTACCTCCATCACCTTCTTGTCCATCAGACATTGCTTCACAAAAAAGGCTGTATCTTCTAAAGTATTTCGAATTTCTAAAAATCCTTTTAGGGGCATATTCACAACTACCCAAGCTATAAATAAATGCAAAAAAAAAGTTGCTCAATGAGAAGACCCCCTTAAACGTCAGAATGAATGTTGTATAAAACTCTTTAATATTTCTTAGAATAGAATAAAAAATATAGAAAAATTAAGAATAGAAATAGAATAAAAATATTTCTTAGAATATATCGGGGCTTTTATTCAATAATGTATATCTACATTTTGGCGAACAATTTTGTTGATGCCAAACTCATCACTGACCTCAGCTGCATCTATTGTGAAAATTTAAATTGAAGAGACTCATTTCAAGTACTTCATATCCTGTATTTTATTATATTTCTATATACAAAAATACTTACTTTTCAATGCAAAACTGTGTTTCTACATCATAGTATTGAGATGTATATGTATGTCTTTTTTAATTTCAGACCGCTTTTTAGTGAGATTAATAGCACTGATTTCAAATGTGGTACTACCCTTTAAATTAAATTTTACTTATTGCTTTCCTGCCATTTTTGCCATATGTCAGATCAGGGTAACAAGCCATTTGATGCATTATATTTGAGTAATGATTTCTTTGAAAACTATAAAAATACTAATCATATTCTATTTTCGAGTATTTTGACCTGGTCGAGCACAAACTGATCCGACAGAATCTCTACTTAGATCTCTTTTATATTCAAAAAGTGGAAGCATTCAGATAAAAGTGGATTTTGATCATGAATATCCTGAACTACCTAATAGAAGCAATGCTATTGCAAGCCGGTCGACTCCCAAACCAGCAAAACAAATGGAAACATTTACAGGATCTTAAGGCGGTTATACTATCGGGTTATCACTTCTTTTGCGATAATTTTAGCCAGGCTAATAAAAAATTCTGCAAATGTGCTCTAATGCTTCAATTATTTTATTTTGGATCTATTGCTTCTAATATTTGTACTGAACTTTCATATAAATATCAAAAATGTTTAGAAATAACGCTTTTGAATAAAAAATTGTTAAAAATGAATTAAAGCATACATTTTTTCTTTAAAAAGATTACTTTTAATATAGTTTAAAATTATATATCTGCACATTTTATCATACACAAAGATCAATGTAATACTGTCTATCTACCATTGCAGCTAAAATAACGCAAAATATAAGAAAGTTTTTAGCTGGGGTGCTTAGAGCACACTTTTCTTTAATATTGTACAAGGTTGATTTATAAGGTTGTCGCGAGTACCCAAAATTGTCAAATCGAAGTTGACAGCTCATAGAAAATCTGCAAGTGCTCTGTATTATCGTCCGTTCTTCTTTCATAGTCATTCGCAAAATTGGCTGGTTTTGACAATTATGGGTACTGAGAAGAGAGTGCGATCAGCCCTGCGACAACCTTATAAATCAACCTTGATATTGTACTGTAGGAGATGAGTTCATCAAAGTTGTTGTTAACTAGCTAAAAAAATAGGTTTTTTCGCTCTCCTGAAAATTTGTGTTTTTGTAGATAGACACTTTTGAATATAAACCCTCGATATCAAGATTGTTCCAATTGAATTGAGAAATAATTGTTTTTTTACAGAACACAAGATCTTTTTTTTAAGTTTTACAAAAATATAAAATTTTAAAGACTTTCCTATCATCTGGGAAATCAAACCTATTTAAATGAATTTAAATTAATACAAAATTATTGCAACCAGTGACTTCATAGCCAATGGCTTGTGGTTGTTATTCTATTCCTTATATATTTTTTTATTGCAAAGACTTCAACACAGGAAGTCGTTAAATCATTTTTGAGTAATTGAATAAATAAAAAAAATTGAAGTCATTGCTAATTTCATTAAAATTAAAACCGCAGTCATGACGGCGAAACAAAAATAGATATCATTCTTTAATTTTTTTTGAAAATGATTTTTTTTGAAATTTTTTGAGACTGCAATCACCTTAAGTCTTTGGTAAAGTCTTTGAAGTCAATTTGCATTCCTTGAAGTCAAATAATTAAAATCTTTAAAAATATATTATATCATGACTGAATGAAATCACGTAACACACGAGTTATGCATTACACACTCTTTTATATTTTTTCTTTCTTAGATATTAAATTATAAAGAAGGCGTATATAAAATTGAATTCTCCCCTTCCATCATCTGCTGCGGTAAAGAGATCATTTTCGATTACTTCTTTTAAAAATGCTCATTGGGGTTTGGGTTTGAAAATTTCTTGAAATTCCTGCTGATAGAAATGTATAATGATTTTGAAGTATCACCAAGTTCATTTCCGTACATTTTCTTAAGAAAATCAATTCAAATGCATTTTGTAAATTTTGTTATGATTTGTACTTACTGTACATTGCATTTGTAAAAACTCGTAGCATAATTTGAAAGGAATGGCAGAGTCAAGAGACTTTCAGAATTCCTTCTTTTTAATTTATTAATGAATTTTGCTATTGTTTTGTTTGTTTGAAAAAATTCTTAATAAATTTTTTTTAATCTGGGTATATAAATCGTTTCATTTTCTTTATCTTTTTATATGAAAAATTTTAAAATTTCTAAATTTTTCATAGCATAAATGCCCATTTCAGTCCTTGAAAGGACATTGACCAAGCTTCTTATGATCAATTGTGTTGTGCGTGTTGTGTGAAATGTTCGAACACAAATGATCGATAAATGGGCTTACAAGTTTTATGCCGACTTCGAACGGCTTATATTCCCAAGAAGCTTTTCATGGCAGTTTTACTCTCTGAGGTTTGCCATTTTCTGCAGAGAGGTGACGGCCGAACATTAAATTTTAATTCAATTGAAAAAACTTTCTGTGTCAGGTGGAAATTGAATATAGGTTCACTGGCATATTTGCCAAGCACTCTATCCACTGCGCTACGGCCGCCTGGCTTTGTATTCTGGTTTAGTGTTCCCTAAAAAATAAAAATGTTGGTTCTTCCACTACTTTCAATGCCTAATTTTGCTTGATTAAGCAAAAATTTATTCTACTTACAAAATGACTTCAAAATTTTTTTAATGCAATCAAAAGACTTCAAATGACTTAAAGCTATTTCAGTGAATTAGAACATTATTTTATTTGACTTCTAAGGATTTCTTTAACTTCAAATTTATTACAATTGAATGCAATCAATGACTCAACCATAGTGACTGAATCAAAAGACCAATACTTTCACCAATTGATTTCAAAATCATTTAATTATTGCTGATTTCAAAACTTGAAGTCATGAAATCAAAAAATTATGTAATGACTTCAATTATTTCTTTCAGTGTCATTTCTGTATTGCATGAATGCAATTATTAATACACTGTTTTAGTTCGATGTTTTTCGTTTTTTTTTTTCTTCGTTTTGGTTTGACAAGGTGGTTGAAAAATGTTGAAAATGGCTTATTACTAATTGTATTTTTTCCTTTTTTTAATCACTGTACTCCCCTCCATACCGTTTTATTCGAAAAATCCCAAAAAAAAAACGGGTAAGATCCAGACACCTGGCAGCTCTGGTCTAGCTCGCAAAAATGGCTGACTTTTGAGAAGGTTACGCAGCACATCAGTACCTTCAAATATGCACAAAAGAATTTTAATGACGTTACCACAGTCAAAGATATAAACTGGTTATTAGTAATAGTATTCTGTCTTTTACGATGCTTTTGAGTCACACATAAAACAAATATTAGGATTATTTTAGAAGTATTTTAAGAGTCTTTCAAGGTCATATTTATGAGCGAGTTTTCGTTCCTGTAATGGCACATTGATCATTGAAAGTTTATTGATATATCTATAAATAAATAATTTATAAATTTCTCCTTTTGTAGGTTTTGAACTCAAAATATTATTGAAATTAAGTCTAAAGCTTTGCTTTTATGCCGCATAATTAAATTAAAATGTTCTTCAAAGATGGTATAAAAAACCTTTAATCACCAAATAAATAACTCTAAATTGATGTGACTCTTAAATTGTACAAAAATATGACTCAAATATATGAGTCCAAATTTAGATGATTTTAGGAGAGCTAATAATTTGACTATTAGGGAGTATCAAAAGATTCTGTTTTGACTCATTATTATGATTTTCATAAATAAAACCTTTTTATGACTCATAATTATGAGCGCTCATATAACCTCCATAATTTAGGCTTGCTGAAGTCATAATTATGAGCGCTCATAAGACCTTCGTAACTAAGACCCTTTTCTAACACATTCACACTTTTTGGAGTCATAAATATGAGCGCTCATAATAATCTTTATTGAGAAGCAACTAGGTAAGGTCATAGTATGCGATTTTGTTTAAAAAAACATTGCGACAAACACGTGCTCGTACATTAACACAAAATTGAATTCTTCAAAAAAAAAAAAAACAAGCCTTTTTAACCCTTCAAAGCATTTTACAGCTTTGACAAAAATATTCCTATAAATATTCTACACCTAAATTATTCGACGACCCTCATTATATCCTTGTCGCTTCGTATCTCCTCTAATTTCGCCACAATAAAAATGTAGCAACAGTTGAAAGTGTCAACAATTTTAAATACCATAAAAAAAAAAATGTTGGTACAATAAAAAACCAATTAAATGTGGTAACTAGGTAGCCGCTGCAAAAGTGATTACAAAAGAAGGTTCAAAATAATTACGAATGAACGCAATTGCAACAAATGCTGAAAAAAAGAGCAACAAATAAATTTGGCAATAAAATAAAGGAACACACAAAAAAAAAACAATAAGAAAAAAAAACTCAAAAAAGGATACGTTGTGCTTTAAATGAAAACTAAACTTGATATTGATGGCAGCACCAACAAAAACAGTAATAACAACAAACACAGCAGCAATACGACAAAAGGATACACTGAGCCCGCAACAAACAATCTTGAATTGTGATGGAAATAAAAGAAAATTAAGGGCAGGGTTACGGAATCTCTGCCGAGAATGACGACAAATCAAACAAGAATTTAAATATTTTAATAACAAAAGGTTAAGTGTATCTACAGCATTTCAAAAAAAAAAAAAAAAACAATTGAGTGACACAAAAATCCAGCGCATAAAAAAGGGCTTAAATTACTTATTTGATGGCACTGACAGAAAAAAGGATTTTCATTAAGGACAGTCTAAAAAAGTTGGACTTGCAAGAAAATTAATATTAATAGCAGCAAAGTGACGAAATTAAATGGAACGTAAAAAAAAAAATATCGATATTAATATAATTTGAATCACGCTTCTATGGCGGGACGAGGATTAAGAGACTTGAAAAAGTGCGAAATTGAAAAGGATCTTACTTTGATTTTTCAATTAGAGCGCTGAGAGTGACAAGGAGAGAATAGCATAAAATTAATTTTAAGAATCCTGAAATGTGGGGTGACTTTAGTTTGACTGTAGTTGGAAGGAAAGAAACAATACAATTTTTGAAAATATTTTTATGCCTTAAAGAAGATGAAAGACTTTTTGATAATTTAGGTTAATCTAATTTAATTGGTTAAGGATAAATACCAAAAAAAAAAAAAAAAAATAGAGTTAATAAATTTCTGGTATCTTGTATATTTTCATTTGGACAGCATTATATACGGTAGCTTATAAAATTAAAAATCCACTCAGCTTTTACTTGTTACTATTATTCTTTTAAAATTTTTTGCTGTTATTCATTAACTATACCATAAATGCCTCTAATATATAAACTAATAGCATACTAGCTGTGAGAAGCGGTTTTACTCGGTATTTTATATAAATTCATAAAATTTATATAAATTTTATATAAATTTAAATATTTTTTTTTGTCATTCAGCCCCCTATTTCATGTTTTTAATAAATCAGAATAATTAATAATATATTATTATTTAATAAATAATTTTAAGATTGTTTAAGGTTATTTAAGATTATGGAAAATAATGTTACCATTGAGGGCAAAAATAATATTTGTATTCGAATCCATTTAAATGACAATATACTGTTCTGTACTATACTGATCTACGGAAAAAATAGGCAGTTGGGAGACTGCTGACCGAAGTGAAATATTTAAAGCTATGAAAAACTAAAGAAACACACTCAGAAAAAAATCAATTTTAACATCAAGTTTCTGTTTTGAAAATTGAAAATTTCCTTAGTTATAATTAAATTTATATTTAAAACTATTATATTAAATTATATTAAAAAAAAAATCAAATTTTCTTTAAATAATACTGAATCAAATTAAAAATCAGCAATTCTCTAATTCTGCCACTGCATGTACAAAATGTGTAAGGCAAAAAAACATTTTCAGGGTCCACCCTAGGTCACATAATATTTATGCAATCCTTACATCAAATTCGAAATCAGCGACCGTCTAATACTGCTATGTGCAAAATATAGTAAACAAAAACTTTTTCAGGGTCCACCCTGGTGAGAAATAAAATTTTTCAAATTCTAAATCAGCGATCCTCTAATTCTGCAAGCGCATGTACCCTCCATATCGTGTGAGTCCATCCCAAAACAAAATGTCAACTTTTCCATGATTTTCGACACTAATAACCGAAAAAATTTCATTTCAGAAAATAACTGTTTCTCAAAATTTATTCCATAAAAATAAACGTTATTTATAACTAAAGTGCATTTTAACCGATTTTAATTATTACTTTAAGCCAATTCCAAAAAAAAATGCATAAAAGTTAAGTCCCTGATATAAATGCTAATACTAATAATTTTATTTAAATCGCTGTTACTTAAATATCTAAAAATATCTTAAATTTGCAGGAACTCAATTACACTAGCTTAAATTAAGTTTAATGATATATCAAATTTTAAAGAAAATGTTTTTTAATTCTAAAATTCTCTTTTTTGTTTCAAAAATAGATTTACTTCTTCTTTCAAAGAAAAATTGCATTTTGATCTATAAAAAAATTCTTTGGCGCAAAACATGTAAAGTTTTATTTAAAATTTAGTAAATTTTCTTTAGTTTTAGGATGTATGTATGATATAACGGTGTTTTTTCAATTTTGAAATTATTTGTAGTATCAAAATTATTCATATTGGAATCATTTCATTATATTCCAATAAGAATATAGGAAAACAACCAAAAGGCTTTTGGTAACTAAGGTTACAAAATTCAATTAGTGGTCGATTTGTATCATCTGTAGAGCTAATATTGAAGTCTCTTTTTAGTATCATAGGTACATCTTCAAATTTTTCGGTATATCTTTTTCGAGTATTTTAGAACCTTGCCTTGAATAAATCATCAAATTTACGGATAAAAACAATCCTTCCAGATATGTCCCCTAGAGAGTTCAAATATTTGAGCTGGCCCTAATATTGAATACTCTTAAACATTTCTTTTGAAATGACCTAACCCTAATCTACTACCTCTCTGGGGATCTCGTTACAAATAACACAAAAACTGTCGATTATAGTTTATATCTTTCCTGAATTGACGTCTAGAGAGGTCGAATATATAACAGTGGTTACATGAACGATAAAGTATGATATAAAGATGACGAAATACCATTGCTGACTTTAAGAGTGCAAATTCTAAATCATAACTTTTACCCCTACCAAAACGTGCTCAAGGTGCCTAAAGAAGTTTTCACTTCAATAGAAATAATTTTTATTGTTTTTAATTTTCTTTTAATTTGAAGGTCAAATTTTAGAATTTCTTCAAAAAGTGTTTTTGCATATTAAAAAAAAAAAATCATTGAAATGACCTAAAATCTCGAGGTTGATATATAAAATGCACTATAAAATGGCTTTACCCTTTCAGTCACAGGAACCACTGTAATGGCACCTTTCCTTTTATAGTGGTTCAGAAATATATACAGCCAGACGATATAGCGAAATCCACTCAGGTGGTGATCATTTTTGAGACTATATATATATCGTCTGTATAGAAGAACAGTTACATAACTGCAAAAATCGTAATTGTGCAGGAGAGGCAAAAAATAAATTTAAATTACATAAAAGTTCTATTAAGTACAAAGTATTTGACCGATAATGATTTCATTATGATATGGGTACATGGATATGGGTCTAACTTATAGTTTTGACCCAAGTAGTTCAGATTTTATTGCCTTACTTTTAACCATTTAATTTCTTACCATATGAAATTATTCATTGTTCTTCTATCATTGTTCTATCATTCAAGTCATTGTTCTTCTATACCAACGATATGATCCTATACCTATCCTCCTTGTGGGCATTACGAGCGATGCTAAAAATAGTAATTATACCCCCTAGACCGTAACCGTCTAACCGTTCTAAATCTCTCATCGGATTAGCATGAAAATTTGTATACAGGAGTTTTGAGAAGCGGCAAGTGCTTTATAGCTATCTATTTTGCTCTATCTCGAGCAGTAGTACAAACTGTATACAAATACGATAAAGGTTCCTAAACCGTTCATTCAATAAACATGAAAATTTGTAAACAAAGGTTTTCGAATACCTGAAGTGTTTTGGCGCTATCTATTTTGATCCATCTCAGCCACTAAAGGGCGCACCCGGAAACCCCGATAAATAATTTTCATTGCTCATTTTTTTTTTAATTAGAAAATATCCATTTTTAAGGGCTTCCAAAATTTGGCATTCGAATAAAAAAAACTGAAAACATTAGAAATTATCTTTTTTTAAAGTACTCTTGACTAACTTTACTTGAAGTCAAGCCTTTATGAATCTTTGATTATTCAAAAGTTAGAGAATTTCACTTTTTCTGTCATTTGAATCAAATTTGAACGGTTCGTAAAAGGTTTTAAAAAACATCATAAATTTTTTTACTCAATGAATTTAATTTTTTTTTTTCGTAAGTAGATTTAATTCAGAAAGTGTAAGCAAAATCGGAGGTAGTCAAAGAGTTTTTAAAGATTTTTTTAAAGCGATCAAAATTGAATGGATTTTATTTAAGAAAAAGCTAGAGAGCTGAATGTTGTATGACTAAAAAAAAAAACTGTCATCGCTCATTCCATGGATTTCATTAAAAAAAATTGATAAAAATATATGTGATAAAACCCAATCAGAGAAGTCCACAAAAGATATTTTATAAATTTTTTGCGTGATTTAAGGCGGGACATGACATTCGCGGCAGAGAAAACAGACCTTGTTTTAAAAATTCATAACTCAGTCAAAAACAAACATTTTTTCCGAATTTTTTTTTATTATTGTAGAGAATTGAACAAATTACAAGAAAAAAAAATTCAAAAAAATATAGTTTTTACTCCAACATGGTTTTATAGAGCTCCAAACTGGCGGCAGAGAAAAAAACGGGGCCTCGTGGTTGCAGCGCTGGGAGTTGCAAAAATTGTCCGATCTGGAAAAAAAATGACTTTTTTAAATCTTAACAAAATTGGTTATCATATGACACGAGCTTTTTTTTAAATTTTTGGTGATGTTCCAAATTTAAAAGTGTGTTTTTCGAAAAAATATTGATTTTAAAAATTCAAAAAAAAAAAAAATTTTAAGAAAAGCTCGCGTCATACGATAGCAAATCAAGTTTAAAAAATACAAAAAAAAAATTTCGGCAAAAAATGAACCCGCTAGTGCCGCAACCAGTACGAAAAACATGGTTTCGAGATAAACGCGTTCAAAGTTTGTAAACAAAGAAAAAAAATGTTACCTTCAATCTGCCATGCCTGCTTCGTACTGTATGCCATCGTTATCTTGTGTTGTGCTGTTTCTTATAGTTTTTTGCAATCATTTAGCAATTCGGGCTTCACCCTTCACCCTTCAAGTAGGTACGAAATAACAACCACCAAAAGTCAGGTAGCAAGTAAAACAAGTATATACCAGCTGCCGTACGTAGGTAGCGCAAAAATTAAAAATGCGCTCTCACTAATTCGGCTGTAACTTTTGAAACCGTACGAATTTTTCCATGAAATTTTTTTTCTTAGAATCTTAAGAATATTTACTCAAATACAAAATTATTAAAAAAAGATTTCAAAAAACTGCCAATGTCATGTAACCCCTTAAGCGTTTATGTTTTCCCTGTTGTCTTTATTTCTTTGAAAGATATTGCCTTAATTTCAATGGCAAAAAACTTTAGTTTGCCAAGTTATGTATAACTTAGATTAAAATTACACAAAATTTTATTAAATTTTTCCGACTGTGATCACGCTGATTTAGAGATCACAGCATTTAGATTATTTCAAAATTTAAAAATTTTAAAATTTCTTTCTTATTTTATTGCTACTTACTTACTTAGGTGACCGTAACAACCCGTGTCCGAATTTCGACCGACCTCATCAGCTCTCGCCAGGCGCCTCTGCTTTGCGCGCGCATATTTCAATCGGATACATCAAGTGCGGTTAGGGCTTCCTCAGCCTGGTCCATCCATCGGACGCATGGTCTCCCTCGTCATCGTTGACCAGCGACCCTCGCCTCGAGCACCTTTTTCGCTGGAGCTTCGTCGTCCATACGATGGACATGACCCAGCCAGCGTAGTCGCTGCACAGTTATACGCCGAACTACCTCAATGTCTTCGTAGAGCTCATACAGCTCGTGGTTCATTCGAATGCGATAGTCATCGCCGGCTCGAACAGGACCGAAGATTTTACGAAAAACTTTTCTCTCGAACACCCTCAGAGCAGATGCGTCTTTTTGTTGCAATTTTATTGCTTCTTAACATAATTACATCCACAAATAATTGCTGCATTGCAGATACTTCACTTTAAAAGTTTGAATTGATTATGAATGAATGTGTTTATGAATGCCACATTTTTAGTTTCATTTATCGGCCAAAACGCATATAATGTGGATTTAACAGAAGAAGTAATTTTTTTTCGGCTAAAGAAGTCGAAACTTTTTTCCGATTAAATATTGACATTTTTAAATTTGTTGTCCTGGTGTTTTTGCTCTGTGTTTTGTTTTACTTGTATTTTTATTTTTGTTGGCTTTGGTATCCTTATTCTGCTATACAGAAATTTGTATAAAATTAATGGTCCCTATCTACCACAAAAGGTATCTTGAAAAATTAAAAATGATATTTAGATATAGTTGTCGATGCTGTTAATGTACTAAATTAATTTGGAGGGGGTGTTTTTATTTTTATTCCTCGTGTATGGGGGATTCACATATATATTTTTTGAAATTTTTTCTACATGGTGCGCGATTTTTTTTTTATATTTATTGAGCCTTTTGGTATAGCAAATTCTTGACAACAATAATATGAGTTGGTTTTTGCAATTCATAAAATATTTGCGAATTCTACTCTGCATGCCTGCCCATTCACCATATGGGATTGAATTCAAGGCCACCAACGACCCTATTGAAATTCTTTTTTCCCAATACCATTCAAATTAATGCAATTCTTGTCAAATTTTTGCAGTTATTTTTCTCATTTATTTGCAAATAAGAAATTTCTGGCATTTAGCAATAACAACCAGGTTCAAAAGGATATGCTTGATATACTCACAAATATATTCTAGACAAGCACACACGTGTCTGGCATACATATATAATTAAATTGAAAAGGTGTTGTAGCAATGCTTACAATTTTAGTGCAGATGTTTATCCGAAATTTTATGTTTTTCCCTTTGGTAAAAATAGTTTAAAATGGATTTTTGGTGTAGATTGAATGGAAAAAGCGGCGTGTTAGCAATTAAAGTGCAAATCCAAAAATAGATAGCATATGGCATGTGGTTTAAAATGTGCTGTTGCAATAACAACAATAACAGCACGGACATTAAGGAGAGCAATAAATAATCTGCGCAATTGTTATACTATCTCTATGGAACAGATAGTGAGTGAGTGATTGTTCGAGGGCGGCTCAAAGATATGTATGAGTGGCACGAGACCACAATTACTAGCCCACGCAAGCCAAAATACAACTGCCAAAAACAAAAAAAAAAAAAAAAATATTATACGAATATACATAGCTTCAGTTGCTGGAAGAACTGCAGTTTTGCGCCCTTTTTCTGCCTCTTTTACCATAAACTCAACGCAATATTTTTTTTAACATTATTGTCATTGTCACTCAAGTGCATGCATTTTCATTGCCATAAGAACAACAACTGTGTAAACAACGGCAGCAACTGCCCTACAGGAACAAACTAACTTGTTTTTAAAAACAACTAATTAAAAAACTAATTTAAAATAAACCAGTATATGAACTACTTTTAATTATATTAAGGCGGCAACTACTCTGATGTTGACATGTTTATATTGCAAATTTTTATTAGATTACAAGTTTATATATATTTAACCATGTTATTTCATCAAATATTATGAACCTTAGGCCATCAGTAATAGTTTTCAAATGGTTATTTAAAAGCAATTAAAAAAATAATTTAAATGTAACTAATTTAACAAGTAGTTGAAAATATATGCAGACGACAGTCAATTGACTTATTAAGCGGACATCAGCATACAAAATAAGTTAGTTCGTTCTATGGAAAAAAGTCAGAATTCCAACTAGTTGTGGTTGACAAAAAACTACTTTATCAACTACTTTTAAATTAGTTGATTTTCCTACAGGGTGCTTAAACGACAATAACAACAACGTGCGAAAGTCTCTGTGAGCGTTGCTTGCATCATGCATTCTTTTTTCTTAACCCTTTTTTGCCCGATTATATGCTGTCTTTTTTCGGGTTGCCTTCAATTCTCTTGCTGTTGTTGATTTTCTTGCTCTTGACTCGCCTTTAATTTACGTATTAAATTACAAAAGCGTTTATTAGCCTTTTTGTGGTTTTTTTTTTCTTTGTTGTTGTGATGTTTCCTGCGCCTTCCCTGTTAGATAGTTTGATGTTATTTGTTGTCCTGGTGTTTTTGTTCTGTGTTTTGTTTTACTTGTATTTTTGTTTTTGTTGGCCTTGGTATCCTTATTCTGCTATATAAACACACACATACAGCAAAAATTAATGTTTGACTACAGAGGCAAATAAAGAGGTATTTGTTATGTTTTATTTTTTCTGTTTTTTTATAATGATTTTATTTTGTTTTTTTTATAAATATGTGTTTTTATTTCATTACTTTATTTTGTTTTTATTTCATTTATTTTCAATTTGTATTGGTTTGCATTTGAATGTTGTTGTTGTTACTGCTGTTTTTGCAGTTGTGTACTCACTTCTAGCTGTCATGCGATATTCTTGTGTCAAACGCTGTCTTGTGTCAGTTGATCTCAAACAAAATGAATGGCTTTTTACTTTTATTGTTTTTTGCTAGACTTTGATATTTCAGCCTTATTTGAAAATAATTGTTTCGATTTCATCTAAAATAAAAACAGTTTTTTTAGTTTCTTTAACAATAAATATTATTATAATGTCTTGCAATGTCAAAAGATATTATATTTTAAGTATTGTTTTTTTCTGCTCTGCAAAAAAATTAACTAATTTTTTGATAGCTCTTGACTAGTTCCAAAAAGGATCCAGTACTAGTGATCCCTTTTCAATACCTTCTACATTGATCCAAACAACGCTTTTTACGGGTTGATGCCATAGAAAAGACAATTGTCTCCATAAACATTCCTATTTTCTCCTCTATATCTGAACTGTTTAAAATGTGAATTGTTCGAAATTGGTGCTTTTTGCTAAGGCTAATATATTTTATTATTGATGTAGATTGTTGCGGAATTGGTTTTAATAAGTACTGACCGTCGAGATTGAACCATGAATTCACTTTCTACTATGTTGCAATAATATCACTTACAATGAAAGCTACACCGAAAAAAAATTTTGACAAATATATGAACAATAAACTTAAGCCAACGTATTCACTGACTTCGACCATTTTAAGTAAGTTAAGTTCTTATTAAGGTAAGTTCTTAATCAATACAACACAGTTTTAATTTCTAATCCAGCGCAGTTTAAGCGGATGATGAATTATCGATATATTGGGTATTCGAAAAAATTCGGTTACAACTTTTACCAGATATTAAACACTTTTTTGTGATATTTGAATCGAGACGTTTTGATTTATAACCTTTGCTATTTTTGTGCTAATGCCATTATATTTGAAACGAGCCGTTTTGATTTATAACTTTTGCTATTTTTGTGTTAATGCCATTATTCCGTCTGTGTAGAACTTCTGGGTTTTTTGAGCGAAAAACTGATCCAAGTGCTTGTTGCAGCCCTCCACAGAATTTAAATTTACACCATTAAGAGAGCTCTACAGAGGTCGAAACACATAATAATCTGAAGGTGCAAAGTCAGGGCTATATGGTGTATGTGTCAAAATTTCCCAGCCACTCTCTCTTAGTTTCTGCCGGGTCATCAAAGATGTGTGTGGTCTGGCGTTGACATGATGGAACACAACACCTTCCTGTTGTTCAATTCTGGCCGTTTTAATTGACTTGCTTGCTTTAATCTCGTTAATTGTTGACAATATAAAACATAATAGATCATTTGATCAGTTTATAGAAGCTCATTATGAGCAATTCCCTTCCAATCCCACCAGGCGCACAGCATCACCTTTCTTGGTTTCAATTCTGGCTTTACCACCGTTTGTTAAGCTTCACCATGCTTCGTCCATGATATTTTTCGCACATTATTGTCGTACGTGATCCACTTTTCATCGCCCGTAATCATTCGCTTCAGAAATGGTTCGATTTTGTTCCGTTTTAGCGGTGACTGCGATGAATGCCTAGTCTTGCTCAATTTTTTTCTTGATTTCATTGATTTTTCAGTGATTGATCGACCAGAGCGAAGTTCATCATTTACATCAAAATTATCAAATCGGAAACGAGCAAACCACTTCGCTGCTGTTTTTCTAGTTACAGCAACGTCTTCAAAACATCTTACTTTTTCTATAATAGAAAAGCAAATTATCACGATAATATTCCGAATTTTCGCTCATTTTTAAACTAAGATAACTTTTCACAAAAAAAAAATGCTATACATTGCAACAATAGCTGTATTCTTGTGGTCGTTAATCTAGAGCGTGGCTCTATTTTACTCACAATGCAACAACAAAAATTAGATCCAGCTCCTCTACTGGTTCTTTTCCTGATCTTAAAAAGCTGCCGAGCTTAAAGCATTTTTTCGCAACGAACATAGTTGGCAAATCTGAATTACTCTTCGACTAGTCTTCGTCTAACTGCTCGCACTCATATTTCTACACTTAATCGCCAGTGATGCCAAATTGTTATAAAGTTGAACTAAAACTGTTCCACTAAGATCTGATGGATCGGGAATGAAGCTAATGTAGACAAAATCAAGTAAATTAGCAAATTTTTTAATAATATTTTTAGGAATAAATATTAACTTATATGTAAAGTTTTGTAATCTGTATGGGTCTAAGCCCGATAGGTACTAAAATAAATTAAATTTCATAAAAAAAAACTTAAAAATTAATTAGTTAAATATTTTAATTTTGACTTTTAGAAATTAATTTTTTTTTTTTTTTTTTTGTATAAATTATAGACGTTTTCATTAAAAAACTATGTTGAGCTGATTCATAAATCTCTGTGATAACAAATGAGTTCTTTAACTCAGTATATTTTTTCTTTACAAAAATCAACTAGTATAAGCTCAATGATTTTCTTTTCGATGTATAATGCAAACTATCAATAAAGGCTACCTTCAATGTTATCATAACTTCCATTGTAGAAGTTGTATCTATCACTAACCCAACTCAACCGGGATTTTTGTTCGCAATGCACTACTTTATTGTACACTACTTTTAGAGTATTTTTCACACACTTTTTGGACGAATTGTACACTACTTTTTAAAGTATCATAAATACTATTTTAAGCTCATAAAATTTACTTCTTAATGCTGTTTAAAATGCACTACATCTAGTGTGTAAACTAAACATAACAAATTTTTTCTGGTTAAGTGAAAATCTTTTCAGTGTATGAAATACAGCTTTAATACTTTTGTCGAGCATAGTACATACAAGCGCAAAAATAACACGTTGAAAATATTTTGGTGTATTTAATACTTACTTTCCAGTAAATAAAATGAATAAACATTTTTTAATGCAATTAATTTTGTTTTTGTTTGCCAATTCAAAAAAAAAAAAATGAAATAAAACTTAATATTAATTTTTTTAATTTTATTTACGTCAATTTGAAAAAGAAGACTCACGACAACAAATTTTTTTGTTTCATGACACAAATGACACACATTCATATTTATAAAAAATTATTAAATAATGAATAAATAAACAGAAAGTCGAAGTGTTACAAAAATTATATATTTTCACATATTTCATAAGAAATAAATTAGAGGAAAATATTGTTTGATAATTTTACCGCTCTGGAAACGAACAGCGTCGTTGCATGAAGTAAAGATCACATTGTATGGGAGGTAGGCGTGGTTTTCATCCGATTTTTCCAAATTTCAGATCACGATTTAGATTGAAGACAATTTATATTTATATAAATACATAAATTTATATAATTAAATTTATATAATTAAATTTATATAAATAAATATCAAAGTTATGTGCCAAATTTGAATCAATTTCTTTAATTTTTGCGGATTTTTAAAAGATTTTACTGTAAAAATAAAGTCACACTGTATGGGAGATAGGCGTGGTTTTCATCCGGTTTGGCTCATTTTCGGACTTGATCTTTACTTTTTAAAAAAAAGAAGCTTATTTTGAATTTCATCGTGATAGCCTAAAAATTGCGGCTGTAATCGTGTCGACAGACCCTGTAGGAAAATCAACTAATTTAAAAGTAGTTGATAAAGTACTTTTTTGTCAACCACAACTAGTTGAAATTCTGACTTTTTTCCATAGAACGAACTAACTTATTTTGTATGGTGATGTCCGCTAAATAAGTCAATTGACTTTCGTCTGCAAATATTTTCAACTACTTGTTAAATTAGTTATATTTAAATTATTTTTTAATGACTTTAAAACAACCAATTGAAAACTATTACTGATGGCCTAAAGTTAATAATATTTGGTGAAATAACATGGTTAAATTATATAAACTTGTAATCTGATAAAAATTTGCAATTAAAACATGTCAACATCAGAGTAGTTGCCGCCTTAATATAATTAAAAGTAGTTCATATACTGGTTTATTTTAAATTAGTTTTTTAATTAGTTGTTTTTAAAAACAAGTTAGTTTGTTCCTATAGGGGACGGACAGACTAACAGACACACGGACACAAGGCAATCGACTCAAGTGGTGGTGCTGATCAAAAATATATATTCTATTCTATACCTGTCACTCCTCCTTATTGGAGTTATAAACGGAATGACGGAGTTCGCGTTGGTGTATAAAAATATACTCGTATCAAAGGAAATATTTTAAAATCTTTAAAGACTTTTATTTAAAAAAGTCGATCATAAACTCTTTTGAAACTTTTATATTTTAAAATCTTTATCTTCATTAAAAAACAATGTTTTAATATATATAATTTTATTTAAATCCTTTTCAGAGCTTTTTTCTGCAAAGGATTCAGAAGAATTTTATCGAGACTTTTAAATATAAAAGCCTCAAATAACTCTAATTATTGACTTTTTGAAATACAATTTTTTTAATAAAAAAAGTCTTAGAATACTGTTATTTTTTAACCTTTTTGAATAAAAGTAAGAAATGAGGAATACATTTTATTCTTAAAAGCAAATGTTGACTTTTCACTCATATTTCCATATATTTAAACTAAAAGTAAATTTTAGTTTTTCATAATTAAATGAAGAAGTTAACAGTCGGACTTAACTAAAAGAAATTTTTTGTTAAGATTTATTTCCAAGCCCTGGTTATAATTGTAAAAACTTGATTTCAGTGTAGAAAATAAAAAAACTTCTTTGAGCATTTTACGAAAACTATGCAAAAATTCTGATGATTTCATAAAAAAAATGGTCTTTGTCATGCAAAACGTAATCGATACGAATAATTCTCAAACAATTCTCTCAAATTTATAATAAAATCATTTGCAGATCAATTCTTTGAGGTTTACTTCAATAAATTCTCATATGTTTATAGAATTTAGAAGAAGTTTTTTTTTTTGTTCGTTTTTTAGGCATTGTTTTGGAATTGATTCTGTGATAAAACCAATTTAAAACAAATTTTTTATTTTAAATGAAAAAAGCTATATTTTTAAAACTAATTTTTAGTCTTTAGAAAAACTTTGTAAAACAAAGAGAACTAAACAACCTTTGTTCACAACAATTTTGTCACATACAATGTTAATTTCATAAGATTTATGAATTTGACGTATAGAAGGTTCAGCTTTTATATATGTTTTTTGAAATGTGTAATTTTATTTTTAATAAACTATGCCGTGGCTTAAACATTATTCTTAAATATTTTAAGAGGCTTATATTAGCATCTATATATCCTAAAATATTAATATTTTTTTTGATATGCCGTAGGTTTAAACATTATTCTTAAACATTTTAAGAGGCTTATATTATTATCTATATATCCTAAAATATTAATATTTTTTTATTCTTCTTCTTGCAGGTAAATAAAGAAAAAAAATTAAATGAAGTTCTCTGAAAATCATTACAATTTAATTGGTAAGCTTCCCGAAATGAAAACTTTAAGTTAGAAACTAAAAAATGTTTAAATTTACTAAGTGTTTAAATTAAGAATAAAATTAGTGTCGTATTTAGCAAGTGGTAGGGTGCAATTGCCGTAGATATTTTAGATATTTTCAATTAAGACAGGAAATTATACGAAAACACAAAAAAAAATTATTTTTACAACAATTATCAACTAAAGTGAAAACTTAATATCTTAAATAAATTATTTACATACTGGAATACTGATGCTCCGTAAATCAACGTCTAATTTTCCAAAAAAAATTATAAAAAGTAAGAAAGTACAGCAATATTAATTGCAATTAAAATGTGAATGTAAAATACATCGAGTTTTATGTTATGCACAAAATTGATTAAATCAAATTATTCAGACTGGACTAAACATTAGCTCTAATTTTGATTAAGATCTTGAATATACAAAATTTCCGAAATAAAACTTGAATATATTATCGAACCTAAAATTTCAAGTTATCAAAACTATTATTAAAATTAACCGTCCACCAAAGTTCGCACTAAAAGATAAATCGTAAAGATAAATAAAAATGTGCAAAACCTAAAATGTTGGTGTCAAATTGTGATATGCATTGACGAATACATATATATTTTTTAGTTTTTTCTAAATATGTATTCGATAACATTAACAAGTAAGTCGTTGGCATTGGTAAGCTTTGGACTCTAAACAAAAAAGGCAATATCAGAACTTTTAATCTGCATTCTGATGAGCAGATCCTATCCTAAATAAAATATCCTATCTCGTTTTTCTACTGCAGATTCTACTCAGCTCTTTCGGGTTCATTATTTGTATAATCGATAAAAGGTGGTTCAAGTTATTCGAGTAGGAAAGTCAGTGATCTTATTAAAAAGACAATTGGATACAGATATGTGTATTTTTTCAAAAAAAAAAAAAAATGGAACTGTTGTGGTTGTTGTTCTTGCATAGTTTCACCGCTAAATTTTTTCAGTATTCTGAAACAAAATTTTCTAGAAAATTCAAAAATTATCGATTTCTTTACACCAACTAAATGTATTTCCAATAATATTGCTTTCAAGATCATTAGTTATTATATACAAAAATAAAAAAATTATAAAAGTCCCACACCTTAAAAACATACCATCAATAAGACACAAAAAAAAAAAATAAATAAATTTAAAATCTATCTAAAAGCACAAATTGATGCAAGACGACAAACAGTCGAGGCTCAAAAAGTATGCCTAACAGCATAAATAAACATAAAAACATGTGGCCTAAAAAAAAAAATCAGCATAACAATAAAATTCACAACCACAAAACTACTTAGCCAATGTGCTGGTCACTTTATATATAAAAAAAAAAAAAAAAAAAAAATAGAAAAACACAAATATTTAAGATACATTTTAAGGCACATTTTATGCATGCGGAACGGCCTAAATTTACATACCATCAACAAAACAACCCAAAACAATAATAACAAAAACGCTTTTTATGTGAAGCGTTTAGTAAAAAATTTTTTAAAATCACATCAAATTCAAATTCAGAGCCCGCTTAAACACGCCTTGGCACTTTTTTTTCAACATCTTAACACTTGGCTGCTGATCAAGTTGCATGAAAATCATGTTGCTGTTATTTTTAAATTCGCTGTTGTGGTTGTTGTTGTTGTTAATATTGTTGTTGTTGTTAATATTGCCGTAATATGACTATGACACTGGGTGCCAATTGTTAAGGTGCCACCAATTCTTAACGCCATTAACATAAACTACAAAGTAAAGCTAGCCAGTACTATAACAACAAGGAAATTAAAATAAAAAAAAAAAGAAAACCGAAACAAAACAACCAACAAACTGTCTAACCAAAGCGACATTTTCAATTAACACCTTTGGTACACAATGGAACAAATTGAAAACAAGGCAAAAACAAAAAAAAAAAAAAAAAAATCAAAACAACATATTACATTAAGTGGTGGCAACGCTGTCCTTTCCATTTGTTGTGACCATTAGTGAGCGGCCATAATTTTTCAACATTGTATTTTTCTTCACTAGTTTTTAGACCAGAAGTGTTAGAAAATAACAACAATAATAACGACAACAACAACAACAAGTTATAGGGGGAAAAAATACTGCTGATAGGTTGTGTTTTGAGTTAACTCAAATACAAATATTTAGTGTTTCTGTTTTTGTTGTTGGCATTATTTTCTTTGCTGCTGCTTGCTTAGCTGTTTACCGTCGGTTGCATTAAACAAACAACAGCAGCAGCAGCTACAAATATAACAACAACACAACAACTTATTACCAAAACAATTGTCTAGTATTTTGACGGTATTTTGTTAAGCGTGCATGCATGTGTATTTGTATTGGTAGTCTTAATGTACAAATAAATAAATAAAAAATTTTTGGAAATTAACTTTATGTTGATTTTTTTCCATGCGCTTCTGGTAGCAGTATTAACCATAAATAAAAGGTGAAAGTACTGAGAACTAGTAAGAAATGTATCTGCTACAGGGTTAAAGTTGAAATACGCCCCCGCGATTGTATTTTAGTATATTTGAAGACTTTAGTCGCCTTTGAAATGTTTTTGTTTTTTTTACCCTTAATGCGAATTTACACGACTTGCCATCAATTTTTACTTTGATTGAATCATCCGATTTGAAAAATGTAGATTGAGTTGTATTTTTAAGACTAAAATGATTGCCATTCACACTGAACAAAGTTCGATGAAAGCAAATCGAACTGATTTGTAATCCGCAGCGAGACACAATTAGTTAAAACAAGAAGCTGTAATATTTGAATATTTTTTGAACATTTTTTTTTTACTTGAATAAACTTATTTAGAACTTTATAAATCACTGTGCACACTTCAGGAATCATCAATGATATGCTGCATGTTGAAACTCTGAAGACTGCATTCAAAGTTCGAAAGCACGCTCAAAGCAAGTTACTGAAGGGTGATGAATGATGAACCAATTTGAGTTTTGTAGGTAGAGCTGCTCTCATAGACGTGCTCGCTCTCTGTATAAATAAACTAAAAAAATAAGACGAAATGGCTATTTCAGCCCTTGAAAGAACTTTGACCGACATTCTTTTGATCAATTGTATTGTGCGTGTTGTGAAATGTTTGAACACAAATGATCGATATCTGGACCTATAAGTCTTATGCCGATTCCGAACAGCTGATGCTCTTAAAAAGCTTTTCATGGCAGCTTTTACTCTCTGAGGCTTGCCATTGTCTGCAGAGAGGTGACGGCCGAACAGAAAAATGAATTCAATTGAAAAAACATTCTGTGTCAGATTGGATTTGAACCTGGGTTGTATCACATACAAGTCACGCACCTTAATCAGTGTCCCACAGACGCCACAATAAATAAACTTACCTTTACCAAAACAAATTTGAAGTGATCTTTATTCATTTGTTTATGATTGCGGAAGCTTTTCCGACAATAATTGTGTGAATGCTCCCAACTAACAGTACGTTCAAAAAGTCCATAGGATGACACAAAGATGGCGTTACTAGATTTTTTGCCATATGATTTTTATTAAGTACCAACCTTCAAACGATACGTTTAATAATTTGACAACAATCTGACAATTGTTTCGGGAGTTATAGCATTTTTTGTGAAACTATTGTTATTGAAAAAAAAAAAAATGGAAAAAAGTGAGTTTCGAGTTTTGATAAAGCATTGCTTTTTGATGAAAAAAAAATACAGTGGAAACCTAACAATGGCTTTATAAACATTATCCGTACTCTGTTTTATCGAGACAAGTAGTAAAAAAGTGGATTGCTGAATATAAACGTGGTCGTACCAGCACAAATGATGCAGAGCGCAGTGGACGCCCAAATCAGACTGTTATTCCACAAAACATCAAGAAAATCCACAAATTGGCTATGAACGATCCCAAATTGAAGGTGCACAACCCAGCTGACATTGTAAAGATATCAGATGGTAGTGTTTAACCATTTTACGCGAACATTTGGGTACGCGAAAGCTCGTGAAACCATATTCAACATAGTTGCTTTCGAGAGCGATACAACGAGTATAGCGATATTCCAACTTCTCGATACCACTTTTATAGTATGATTTCTCTTTCTCGTCAAAATAGGCCTCAGTTTCAGCGATTACTTCATCATTGAACTTGAATTTCTTTCCAGCAAGCATTCTCTTGATATCTGAAAACAGGAAAAGTCGCTGGGGGCTAAGTCTGGAGAATACGGTGAGTGGGTAAGCAATTTGAAGCCCAATTCATTCAATTTTGCCATTGTTTTCATCGATTTGTGACACGGTGCATTGTCTTGGTGAAACAACACTTTTTTCATTTGCAAGTGTGGCCGTTTCTTGGCGATTTCAGCCTTCAATCGATCCAAAAGTGCACAGTAATAGTCGCTGTTGATGGTTGTTCCTTTTTGGGGATAGTCTATGAATATTATTCCTTTCGCATCCCAAAATACAGACGCCATCACCTTACAAGGCGACTGTTGGGTTTTTGCTCACCTTGGATTCGGTTCATCGACTGCTGCCCACTCAGCTGACTGTCTTTTGGATTGTGGTGTGTAATAGTGAAGCCATGTGTCATCCATTGTCACATATCGAAGATAGAATTCGATTTTATTGCAGTTTAACAGCGTCAAACACTCCTCTGAAGCATTCAATTCGTTGTTGTTTTTGGTCGACTGTGAGCTCACGCTCTTTGCTAATAAATATTATGCGATATAAAAGGGAATTTAAAATGCAATTTTCGATTAAAATTATTTTTACACTTTTACGTAACTTTTTGAGCTACATGCAATATTTTGGATAATTTTTTAAAAAAGATTAAAAATACAAATGAACTGCAAATGATTTTCCTGTAATAGTTCTTATAAAGTAATTTTATTAAACTCTTTGATAAAAGAGAATTAAGTGAAATATATAAAAAATGAGCGGATATACTTGCATCGAAAGTCATATCTTTAAATTTCGGATAATTTTTCCTCATTCTTCGGGCAAACAAGTAAAAAGCACACAGTTTTTATGGAAGCACTGTTAAATATTAACATTTCGGATAAAATATCTACATATGCAGAAAGTTCGCGAAAAAACAAAATTTATGATACCCATAATGTAGTCGTTATCTATAACAAAAATTTTATTCTTATTCTGCTTTTTTCAATAAAGAAAATTTTAATATAAAAAGGTAAAAATTAAAAAAAAAGAAAAAAGGTGACTTTTAAAATTTGCTGAAATTAAACTTAAGTGAAAATAGAACCATTTTGAGTACGGGTTCTTCATGATACCAACTAACTACTATTAAAACGAAAGTTAAGTAATTAGGGGTAACCCTGGATAGCAAACTGAACTGGAACGAGCATGTAGAAGATATGATTCAAAGAGCCAAGAGGGTTCTGTTTCAGTGTAGACGCGTTTGTGGTCTCAAATGGGTGCTAAACCCAGAGTCTATGAAATGGGTCTACACTATGATGGTTAGACCTGTCATCACGTATGCTTCGGTAATTTGGTGGACAAAAGTCAGCCAAAAAACTATTAAAAGGAGACTGGACAGAGTCCAACGGCTGGCGTGTGTTGGAATAACAGGTGCAATACGCACCACTCCCACAAGCGCAATGGAGGTTCTGTAAGGTATGCTGCCTTTGGATTCAGAAATAAACAAAACGGCGGCGCTAGCAGCCCTCAGAATGTTGCGAAATGCTTCATGGCATGGATCAACGGCACTACATGGTCATATGCGCATCCTTGATATTGTACATAGAGATGTCAGGGAGGCGAGTATGCCTATAAAATGTTATAAAACTCTTATAACAAATGGAAACGTCTGTGAAGAAATCGCTGGTAAAGATATCAGTATATTTACAGACGGCTCTCTGGTGAATGGCAGAGCCGGGGCAGACGTTTACTCGGAAGAGTTGAGCCTATCCTGTGTTCTGAGGTTAGGGAGGTTTGTGTCTGTGTTCCAGGCGGAAATGCTTGGTGTGGTGCATGCACTGGACTACCTGATAGATGACCGGGTCGATGGCAAGAAAATTGTCATTGCCCTTGACAATCAGTCGGTGATTAGGTGCATGCAGCGTACAGGCGTCACTTCCAGGCTGGCTCGCTCAGACAAATGAGCTCACACTTATGTGGGTGAGAGGACATTCTGAATGAAAATGCTGATTCTTAAGAGAGAGAAGCAATGGACGGACTCGGAACACCGTACAAGGTGGGAAGAAGCTGTTAATTGAAGGCAATCGAAGGCGGCCGTGCAGTGGTCTCGTAGTGAGGCTGCAAAAGTTTTTCGTTACAATCGAAGGACTTTAAGCTGGCTTACTGCACTGGTCACAGGACACGGTCCCTACATGTACCATCTCAGGAAGATGACTCTGACCGAGGACGATGCGTGTAGGTTATGCCTAGAGGAGCCGCAAACAGCAGCACACATTCTGTGCCAGTGCCCGGCGCTGGCAAGCATAAGATTGACCATTCTGGGACGTCCATTTATTGGCGAAGCCGAGATTGGTCAACTGACCTACAAGGATATGCTTGAGGTGACAAAGGATGATTATGTTAGGAGCATGCTAACGTATGAGAGCTCCGAGCGGTAACATCCTTGTCCTATGGGGACGAAAAGGAACCCACTGTGGTCCGCTTCGGCTAATCCCCGATTGATTTATTATTAACTACTGTTAAAAATTTCAACAACAAAATAACAATGAAACTTAGATCTAAAAAACGCCATCATATGCGCCGTTTAAATATCTTTTGTTTGATACCAAAAATGTGTAGGTTTCCATGGAAAATAGTTAAATTATGGCGAAAAAGCAAAATTTCCACGGATTTTAAAACACCATTTTGAAACTCTTAACCATCGATTGAACACGTATAAAAAAATACTTAACTCTTAGATTTTTGTTCTCTATCACATATCCGAAAATCATTCAAATCGGCGAGTGTCACCGGGGGACCTTTCCTTGTTAGTTTAGAAGTTAAAGGAAATTAACTACGTCCCCATAGTATAAAATGTGACCTTGAAAAAATCGGTCATTTGAGCTAACCCAGAAAAATCCCTTGGATGGTATGTTCTATGGACCAATTGCTCGCACAAGAGTCGCACAGTGCTATCATTACGTAGTATGATTTATGCATTGATTATGCACGCAATCGATAATTAGGCTTATAAGCAATTTTTATCGATTTATTTGTAAAGTATTTTGTTCATGTTTGCAATTTTATTCCAATAAAATTTTCAAACTAAACTTTTCATTTTTTTTTTTTTATATTTTAACCGTTATTTGTAATTCAACCCACACAAAGAATATTTTAAGAAAAACAGTATATGTAATAAAACTGCTTAATGTCATTGCTTTTAAATCAATC
Organism: Coremacera marginata; assembly: GCA_914767935.1. Classification (NCBI taxonomy): domain Eukaryota; kingdom Metazoa; phylum Arthropoda; class Insecta; order Diptera; family Sciomyzidae; genus Coremacera; species Coremacera marginata. The sequence continues at coordinate 176,900,626 of OU612044.1, read as the reverse complement.
AATCAATTAAAATCAATTAAAATAAATGAAACTACGAAATACAAATTTGATCTAATATTAGCTGATTTTTCAAAGCCTTTTGTTTTCAGTGTCTATTTTCTTAAAGAAATAATCAATATTGATGAATGTGTCTGCTACATGTGCTGTCTGGTTATCGATTTAGTTAATAAAAAATGTTCTTTTTCTGATTGAATTTGAGTGAGTTCCAATGTTTTCTCCCGCATTCGCAATGCAGCAACTTTTAGCTTACATTGACTTAATTTTCTTTACACTGCAAAGTGTTGCAAGAAAATTCACTAGAAAGCTTCAAATATCTATACATTATACATTAACAAGAACCCAGAATTGATTCCCCGCCCAACTCCCTTTGAATGCATCAAGAGCAACATTTTCTTGCACTCGAGATCAACTCACGCTGTCTTGCAGTATATTCTTCTCTATGCATGCCACCTACCTTCTTGAAAAACTCTTAGTTAACTCAACCAAAGCCTGAAAGAAACTTTTAAAAGCACAGATTTTTCTATTTTTTCGCAGCCCCCCCCTTCTCTTCCGTTGTCAACATAGGACTTGAGAAATTCAATTTGCGACAACAAAAACATTACTTTTAGCCTTCTGCTACTTTTGCAATGTTTTACCTTTTTAGATATTACGCTGCTGTTGTTGTAGTTTTGACAACTTTTGACAATCTGCTATGCATGTCTTTGCATACATGTAGATTGTAGGTAGATGTAAGTGAGTATGTCTGATTATGTGCACAGCGCGTCACTATTTTTAAGCTTATTTGTGTGCCAGGTGTAGTTCTTTAAGCAGCCGCCGCATACCCCGTTGTGACCCCTCAGCAGACGTCGTTGTGGAAAATTCCTACAAACTTCTTCGCATGCAGTGAGTGAAAGTAAGTGATTTTTTGCTGTGTCTATTGCCGCATGTGTGTGCTTTTCATTTTCGCATTGCATACATTAAGGCGCAAGAAAAATGTTTCCCTTGATGCTTGCTTGAGCCACAACAGGCGGTAGTAATGTGGCAATGAGGCGGGGGTAAAACTTTAGCTTTTCATCATTAGCAACAAGAAAGTGAAAAAGATTTCGGAAGCAGCAATTTTTAACACACATGCAGACACACACCCCTGCACATGCGCCCTCACAAACGTACACATGTATATGAGAACGACAAAATTGCGCTGCATACCTCTAGGGGCAGCGCGCTGATTACATTTAACATTAAAGAGTTTTGCTTACTTGTGTTAAGTATGTGTGTGTGTGTGTGTGTGTGTTTGCTTAAAAATAGCATTGGTAGTGTGTGTATCTGCTTTGCATTAGTATGTTTGCGCGTGAGTAGTAAAAAGATTTGCTCTAGTGTATGTGTGAGAAATTAATACGATTTGTAAGAGTTTGTTTGCAGTGCAAGCAGTTTTGTTCAAGAAATTGGATTTTAAAGTTTCAGAGTGGGCGGATTGGAGTTGAAAAAAGCGATGAACGTTAGCGTTAGGTAGTTTTCTTTCTACAACAGAATACCTTGAATAGAAAAAGTATTGCACCGAAACTTATAAGTTGCCATTAAGTTGCATGTGCACAAAGCGATGAACGGTGTTGAAAAAAGTAATGCATACTTTTAAGCGCCATGACAGGCGGTTTTTAATGTAGCTAAGGGATCATAATAAAAAAATTGAGAAAGAAAATTGTCCACAATCTTTTGTTAAACATTTTCTTCTTTTGTTAAAGAAGAAAAAGCATTGAAGTAAATTTTGCACATTTTGAGGGGCATCTATGAGGGGCGCCTATGCACGCGTGCGTCGTACACTAAGTCTGTCTCTGTCGCTCTCACATGTGCGCGCACTAGCACATAATCGAAAGAACAGTGCAAGTGGGCCGACACTGCTCTAAAATAAAGAAATTTAACCCGCTAAGCCGGCAGGTTGAAATAATGGGAAAAAACACACCAGAATACTAGTTGCTGATGAATATGTTGGAAATAAGCGTAAATCCGCTGACTGATTGCAAATTCGATTGACAGTTAAGACGTAAGGTGAAAAAATTTGGAAAACTCAATTCACAAAATGCAAGATAATTCTAATAAAACAATGAAGTTTCCAATAAAAAACCAAAAATAATAAAAATATTTATATGGGCATATCCATATGTCGAAAGGGACCGGCGCACACATTTAAAGTGACAAAAAAGGCAAAATAAAACATATTTGCATTTCCTTTTTAGTTTACATTAAAGCTCTTAGGTAGCAATTTAATGAGTGCCAAAGTCTATAGCAGGCATAATCCTGGTACCAAGAAGAAAAAAAAAAAAATGCAAAAAGAAGCAATTCAAACGTGATAAAAATGGAAGTAGTTTTCGTGTTCATATATAGAAAGTCAGAATTCAGCGAATTCTGTCACAATTTTTTAGTGCAACTAACTTTAGAATGTTATGAAATAATGTTACTTTATACTGTATTTTGGTTGATTCAAATATCTTCTGTACTTCTTTTTTATCATAATCTGAGTCGAAACGCGATATTCTGAACGTGAAATTTTTTTCTTATCATGATTAAGTGATCAATTGAGTACTTAAGTGAATTTGTAATTAAGTTATTAAAAAACAAATTAAATATATAGTACTTCCCTTGCCACAATCATTTCATTATTATCTTTAGCCAATACCATCCGTTTTGACAAAAACAAAAACGTTTACGAAACATTTCCTAAATATTTACTTAAGAAAAAACTACGTTTGTGAAACAATGCAGACGATTTGACCATCTTGTTAAGTGAATTTGTGTCTAAATTGCTGATATAAATAAAATTTAAATGTGCTTCAATGATAGAAACATAAAATAATACATTTTTAAAAAATTTACATTTTTTGTACAGGGTAAACCTTTCGGCGGAAATGCCCATAAACAAAATGAGTTCTTTAGTTCCAAAATGAGACTCAAGCGATTTTTTACGAAACTGAGTTAAACACCATTTCTTATTGGAAATCTCCTCAGGAATCGATTTGTGCACTTTATTTTATTCCAAACCTAATCTAAATGCCTTAAAAAGTTATTTGAAAAACAGCCTTATTTCCAAAACGCGACCTGAACGGAGGTTTTTTCTTTCAAAAAAGTTTCAAAAAACCTTTCAGTTTCATTTTGGAACTAAAGAACTCAAATAAAATACATTAAATTTGTTTTTAATTGAAAGTTTTGTTACTAGGGTCACTGCCACGCCCACTAAAGTAATGTCCCTGAATTTTGTAAGTTTAAAATCATGGCGGATAAATTGAATAAATTAATACTTTTTTTCATGTTATCATATTTTTCGTCAAAAGAAAGTGGAATACAAAAAGTGGGCGGTATTATAAACTCATCACACCCACTTCTTATATCGTGATATGTGCTTATACCTTTCATAATTAAAGCATATTTTAAAGACTTTCATAAAACTTGATAATTGTATAAATTTTATATGAAGTCCAGAACCAGCCCTATTTGCATTAAAATAAACCATGTACGTAAGCTAAAGAAGAAAACTTGGTTGAGTATTAATATATTTAATATTAATTGTATTGCAAGTTTGCCTCGAAAATTGGGTGGATTTAATTAACTTATAAGATTTTCAGACATGATTTGATTAGTTTGAGTAAACATTTTTTGATTTTGCTCTAATTTGAATAGAAAATGTCTTTGCTTGCATATTGTCTATACAATTTATCACACAGACACAGACATTTTGTATGTTTTTATATTCAGATATTTTCTGTTCAACACATTTGTACTTTATTATTGTTTAGTGTTCAGATGTTTTCTTTTAATGCATCTTTAGTGTCTGAAAGTAAATCGGATTGCGCCTTCTAAGTCTTTCTGCGAATGCATTCCTTAACACTCAATTGCATAATTTTCCCATAAAGGTTGGCGTATTTTTTCTCTTAACAAAGTCGAAGCTAAGCCCATTGCAGGGGTTTATTTGAAAATTGTACCATAGATACCTGCTGCTATATTTCCTATATTCAGTTTTAACCTATCAGGGACTATTGTTACTTCCCCATTTACATGTTAGTTTTCACTACCTGTAGTAAATCTTTGTAAAGTTTCTCTTTGACAGCGTCCCATCAAGAATTTAAACAAAAGGATAATCTTCTATAATAAACGTTTGACTGAATTATAGTCACAACTGAATTATAGTCACAACTTTTCTACAACCTGAAAGTAGTGAGACAGACTTTCTTTGCAATCGATAACATCGAAAGAAGATTTCGGAATAGTACACCCTGAGCTGCGGTCGGGATCGTTTTCATAGCCTCAATGTTTCCCATTCATGCCTTTCTTTAAAACTGTTTGAGTGAATTTAGCCGCTATTCATTCTTGGATCTTTTGTTATCATGCAAGTGCACCATATGAAACCATAAAATATGGTCTAATAACACAGTGCCTCAAAATGACCACCCGTTTTTAGTAACGGAGATTATTTGAATTTTCGTGGCCTAACTGATCCGGGTCAGTGATCTGCAACGGATAGTTTTTTTACGAAAAAAATAAGTACAAAAACCTATTCAACCCTTAGCTCTCTTTTACGAATCTACAATGCGGCGGCTCAAATAAATATGAGTATCTTAAAACATAAGTCGGATCGAGTACAGATCGGGTTTCTTCGGCTCATAAATATTTATGGTTGTTGTCAAGGTTGATTTATGATACAATAATTTACAAGGTAGCCTTGACAACTACCTTTTTTCTCACGAGCGGCGATCAGGAGTTGTCAAATCAATACAAAGTTTAACTTTTCATCTGTTTTGCTGCTTCTTCGTTTTCTCTTTTTCAATGTATTTTTGAGAACTCCAAATCGCCAACAGAACTGTCACTCCTACCTTGTAAATCATTATACCATGGGTTGATTTATAAGGTTGTCGCAAGGGAGAGAGCGAGTTGACAGCTCATAGAAAATCTGCAAGTGCTTTCTTTTATCATCCGTTTTTCTTTCGTAGTCATTCACAAAATTGGCTGGTTTTGACAATTATGGGTACTGAGAAGAGAGAACGATCAGTCCTGCGACAACCTAATAAATCAACCTTGGTTCATGATACAATGATAAGGTAGAGCCGCTTCGCTGAGTGCTCTCACGCGTCAACGAAGAGTGGATAATGAGAAGGAACATGTATGCCAAATGAAGAAAATATTTTATGTTTCCAAGTTGCAAACAGTGCAGTCGCGGGTGTTAAATTTGTGCTAATTTGAGTGAAAATATTATAAAAAAAGCGTACAAAAAAAAAACGAAATGGCCATTTCAGCCCTTGAAAGGACTTTGACCAAGCTTCTAATGATCAATTGTGTTGTGTGTGATGTGAAATGTTTGCACACAAATGATCGAGAACTGGACCTACATGTTTTACGCCGACTCCGAACGGCTTATGTCCTCAAGAAGCTTTTCATGGCAGTTTTTACTCTCTGAGGTTTGCCATTGTCTGCAGAGAGGTGACGGCCGAACAGAAAAATTAATTGAATTGAAAAACTTTCTGTGTCGGATGGAGGATTCGAACCTGGGTTCTCTGGCTTAAGAGTCACACACTCTACCCACTACGCCACGGCCGCCACTTAAAAAAAAGTGTAATAAAAACTATAAAATGTGAAAGAAGTCTTAAAATAGCAAAAAAAAACACAGGATTTTTTTAGTTTTAACTTAAAAACAACTGCGACACGTGAGCATAAAGAAATTCGCGATGAACAGCTGATTTTGACACCAATCTCGCTTTATTCTGCTTTCTACTCCATTCCTCTCCGAGTCGACCCTACCTTGTAATTCTGCCGTGCCTTGGTTGTTGTCGTCCTGCTAATACTCTTCATACGAACCGAAATTATCATGATCGACACAAACACCCGAATCACTTGGCTCATGCTGCCACAGATATGAAACAGAGCACAGTAGAGAGCAGCACTGAAAAGTGAGCGAATTTTTTGTATATATTTTGTGATATATTTCCCTGAGCACTAAGATAGCAACAGAAAAACACGTATTTTATCTGCGTTGTTTTTATCTTATGCTGTGAAAGCTGCACATACGCAAAAAAAAAAAAACATACAAGCAAATAACCAGTGGTCGCAATCGATTGTGTGTAGAAAACACTAATAAAACATTGAAATTTTCAAATTTTAACAAAAATTTAAATTAGGCAATCCAAAAAATAGTTTACTATTTTAATATCATTTTATTTCAATAAAAGTCTTAGCATTTACTAATTGACGCTTAGAGACGTTGGCAGAGAAATATCAATTTTCAGAGTACACATTGAAAAGGAATCGAAGTGGTTCGGGCTACTCCGTGCTCGGATATACCATAAGTATGTACTTATAGCCAAAAATATGGATATGAGCCGAATGCGTATAAGTATTTTACATATTTCATTGAGTATGAATAGGACAGAGAACAGCAATAAACTCGGGTATGATTTGAGTATCCGATTTCTGTCGGATGCAGTTCTCTGGTCTGGGTTAAAAGCTATGGGGCCTGAAATACCTACTAGATGACTATAATTTCGGCAGAGAATTGCAAAAAATTGTTGCTCCTTACCTTAAATACTACGATCGAGAGAGTGCCAGTTTCCTTTTACATTACCTATTCTATGGGACTATACAAAGTATTGCCTGGAATTTTAAAAAAGACACATTATGATATTGCCTTGATTTAAAAAACATTTAAATGTCTTTAGAACACATTTGTTAAACATACAACTTTAGCCTTAATCCATTCAGTAAAAATACAGTCCACAAGAAGCTGGTTAAAAAATGCCTGTAAGTGGAAGAACTATAATCAATGCCCCCCCAGAGCAGACACGGATAGATTCCAGCAGACTTCGGTATTCAACTGTATGTTGAGTAAATATATCGATACCAAAATATTAAGAATATAATATAATAAATAAATCGAGGAAAATCGGTTTAGATCTATATATAAGTAGGCGAAGGCAGAACAGTACTATTTTCTGGTGTGTTTCTCAACCGATTTTGATGCTTTTATTTTGCTTGGGGCGACATAGCATTCAGGGTGTTTCTCAACCTATTTTGATGATTTCTTTTTTTTTAAATGAATCAGAGTAGGGAGAAGGAGTGCACCGAAAAATTTTTAATGCTTGCTGGAATAGCCGGCGTTGCTCGAGAGTGGTATGGCAAAAAGTTCGGATTTCTACCACTGGTCGAATTTCTAGTAATAATAAAACTATATCAATATCTTCATTTCAAAATTTAAGAAATTTTTTTTATAAAAATATATTGTTAAAAAAATATATAGATAACAAAATATATCCGTTGTTTTGTTTGTTGTGAAATTTGTTTGTTTTCTAAATAAAATGGAGTCGGAAAGTCAATTTGACAAAATGTGTTTATAGCAAAATATATGTTTTCAATAATTATGATGGAAATATGAATCATTAGTTAAATTTATCGATGAAAATATAGCTATATTAAATATATCGGAAATTTATTACACACCGAATGCAAAAAATAGTTCATAAAATATTGAAAACAAAACGAATAAAATATGTTCCAACAAAGATATTTGAAAATAAATTAGATATTAGTATATACATATCAATATTTAAATATTGCATTATATTATAACAAAATTTAAAGGATAGTAGATTGACAAGTAAATAATACAACACCATTCCGAAAAGAAAAGAAAAGAAAAGAAAAGAAAAGAAAAGAAAAGAAAAGAAAAGAAAAGAAAAGAAAAGAAAAGAAAAAAGATAAGACATCGAATGGAAAATATGAATTGAGACAAAAAACTTATATGAAAGTCTCTAACAAACGGGTATATAAAAAACTTTCCCTCTTTTTTGTATCTAGGATTTTTGTGAATTAAAATTTAAGAACTTTTCTTACACTACTAGCTTATTTGTTGACCAGTTTTATCCAAGAATGTATTCAGAAAATCTAGATTAGTTTCTACTACAACTCTTCTTAAAACAGGATCTTCTTTCGGGTCAGAAACCTCCGCTCTAATGATTTTATCGATTTGATTAGATCGAATTTTATTTTTTAACCATAGTGAGATGTGACAATATGCCTAGGCCTCCTTTTTTTTTATTCTAAAAAAATACATAAAGGCTTGAGTTACCACAAAGATGTGTCCCTTTGTTAAAAGTGAACCAGCCTTGTCTTCGATAAAAATTTGTTTTAATAGCAAAATAAAACGACAAAAAAGCAATTTGAAACAAAAAAAAAACCCCCCAACAAAAACTTATATCGAATTTATAACTTGGGGAATAAAGCTAAAATAAAATTTTTTTAAAGACTCAATAAAATTGCATATTTACTTACTTACTTTTACTTATGTACTTTAAAGTTTTATTTTTAAGTACAGTTTAGCTTAAGACTTTTTTCAATCGCCACATTATTAATACAAGTACCATTAATTTTCTCGCGTCGTGCAATATTTCTACTCTATTGAGGGTATTTTTTTCCACGCCACGCCCCCCACCGCAGACAAGCGTTACAATGCAGCTGGTCGGTCAAGATGTTGTTTTGTATGCAGCTGAGATGCCGTCAAAGGAAAACCAGTCAAAGGAAGCCATCGAGACAGGCAAACAAGCAACAAGCGAGTGGAACGAGTTACTTAGTCACTCAGTCAATGAGTACGTTCGTCCGTCCGTCTGTCTGTTTATCTTGCCTCTTACGTCTGTCTACACAACTGTCTGAGTGGCAAGTCAATGTGACTAAATATGTTTGAGTGTGAAAGAGTGTGTGTTGCCGTCTGTCCGTCTATTTCGCTTATTATGTAAATGAAAAAATAAAATACTTAAAGAAAATATATTCCATTAAATTCATTGAATTCCATTTTGATCAGATCAGCGTCTGGCGGCGCGGATGCACTAACGAACATAGCGGGCGCGCAGCTTGAATGATGGTGGGATGGGTTGTTGGAATGGAATGGGAGATGGATGCATAGATGCTTGGATGCATGCGGCGATGGCCGATGAATACGGACCGAGCACAAAATTGGGTGCAGTTGTGGTGGCCAGATAGCAGTAACTAAACGCTAAAGTGGGCGGACAGCTACAGCAGCAGCAGCAGCAGCTGTAAGCAGCTCATAGTGCGCAGTGCGGCAAACTGTGCTCAACACTTTGTACTGATTTTATGTGCGATTATCATGCAGTTTCTTATTATGTCAGTCAGTCAGTAATTCAGTCAGTCAGTCACTAACTTTGTGAGTTAATAAGTAATTGTTTTTTGTTGTTGTTGTTTTGTTATTGCTTCGTTTTTGCTTGTTACTGATTACATCTATGGGCAATTGTGGGATTTGGGCGTGGCGGAAATCAACAGTTTTCTTTTTGAGTACGTTTTACCTTTGTTTGAGTTGTTGTTCCTACTCAATTTTATTAATGAGTAGGAATAAAAAATTATTTATGGGCTAAGTTATACCGAATTTATCGAAGCTTATAATTTTTAATATTAAACTAATTAGAGTTAAATGGCTATAAATTCTCTTAACTCATTTTCGTTAAAATATAACAAAATTTATAACTTAATCTCGAACCTTGATAACAACAACTTACACAACAACAACTCTTACAAGTTTCATTTTAAGCTTTTATAAAATTTAACTTAAATCCAATCAACCAACAAACTTCCCACACAAACTTTGAGAGTAACAAAAAAAAAAAAAAAAACAAAAAAAAACAATTTCCCATCCTCTTTTGATTTATACGCTTGCATTGAGCGCAAAGATCCTGCAGTTAATTACAACATATTCTGGCTCATACATTGTTAATGTTAAACAGGGTGTACAGCACACGCCTTTAGGACATTTTTGCAATCTGCCGTAAGTTAACAAAAAACAACCAAAAATATAAATAAATTTAATTTATTGTAACACTGCTCTTCCACTGGATAGAGTTGCAAGCTGTGTTAAGAAAAAAAAAAAAAAAACGAAAACATTCGATTCGATTACATCCAGGCTTCATGAAGTATTAATCAATTCATGTAGGTAGGACGAGCCGCTTGTTGAAACATGTAGGAGGCTATTCGAGGCTAAAGCAGGATCATCATGATGATGCTGTTTTTTCACAAGTACTCTCGAAGGATTTTTGTGCTTTAGTTGTTGCTGTTGTTTTAATCAGTTTTCAAGTAGGTTGCCTTTGCTTCAGAAACGTCATACATGTATAAATATATATATATATATTTATATATATAAATTTTTATTTGTCTACCACGCTATACCTGCTTTTTTTAGTCTTATTGTATGCTATTGAAAGTGAAAGTTTTTCATTCAAAGGATCAAATAAATTAAAGTTTTCACTCAAGTTGTTTTAGTGACAATCTGTAAGTTTTGGCATGGGTACATAGAGGGTAATAAATAGGGCAGCTGCCCTCCAAGAATTCAGGAAAATTAAGATTATAACGTATGTGTAACTTAAATAAGAAAAAAAATGTTTGATTGGAATTTCTATAAGTATCGTATAAAAACCGCATCGATCGTGGTTTTATATTAAGTAGTACTAAATTTTCGATCATTGGACATAGTCAAACCTAATGCTTTATTAAAAAATTCAGTTTTAGATTTTCATTATCTGTTTTCATTATTATTGAAGTCTCTTCTTTGTAAAAACTTCTTTTGTAAAAATCATCAAATTTTCAAATAAAAAGAAGCTTTCGAATTGAATCCTAGATGCATCAAAAATATGAGTGGGTCCTATTATTTTTTACCTTCAACATTTCTTTTGAACTTACCTGCATAATACCTATCTGCCACCCTTTTGGGGGTTCCCATACAAAAACACAAAAAATGTCGATTGTAGTTCATATTTTCCCCGAATTGACCCCTAGAGGGGTCGAATATATCGCACACTATCTACGAAAGAGACACAACTCAAAATTTTAAAATGTTCAGGAGAAGCAAAACACAATTTTTTCAACTGACTTCTTACTAAGCAAAGAGACAAAATGATTTTGTTTTAAATAAAGAGTTAGAAGAGGAGAGAACAATTTTGACATTAAAAAGTACAAATTTGCAAATTTTAAGTTGTGTCTGTTTTGTAGATGGAGTGCGATAAGTGTTGGTTTCATTATTTTTTACCTTCAAACATTTATCCTAAGCCCACCTTAACCCTATTGGCCACCTTTCTGGGGGTCCCTATACAAAAAAAAAAACAAAAAAAAAACTGTCGATTATAGTTTATATCCATTCCGAAATGACCACTAAAGAGTGGTGGTCTTCATACAAAAAACACAAAACCTTTAGTTATAGTTTGTGTTTAAAGATTATAGTTAATAGCTTTACCAAATTGACCCTAGATTGGTTGATAAATGATTGACCTCTGGTTCTTTAATTTTTTGCCGCTTAACTTTTTTTTTGAGCACATCTACCCTCTATCTGCCACTCTTCTGTGGGTCACCATAAAAAAAAACACAAAATTATTGCTATGTTTCTGCTAGCCTGGTAGCTGAATCAAAAATGCAGGCAATAACAGTGCAAACCTTCACAGCACTAAAATTAACAGCGATGGCATTAACAGTGGTGACGATGTAACATTGCTGATGTTGAAATTGCTGATCTCAACATTTTCGGTTATAGTGCTGGCTTGATTTTATAATATGTACCCCTATATTAGCTTATATTAGTTTATATAGCAATATTAGCAATATTATATATACAATAGTTTATATATTAGCAATATTACTTTTTGTGTTTTGCTTTTTGTTTATTGTTTGACAGAGCTTAAAATGCATTATTTTGAAGTGAAACTTTTTTAGTCGCTTTGAGCACTCTATGGTAGAGAGCAAATTTATAGATTCGCAATATCATCACGCTGTTAGGAATATCATCACGCTGTTAGCGTAACAGAAATTATTGCTGTAAAGCATTCCTTTTAAGGGATTACCTAGCATCGACCAAGCCGAAGACCGAAGCGATCACCAACCGATTACCAACCGATTACCAAAGCGATTACCAAAGCGACTACCAACCGATTATCGAAGCGATTACCGAAGCAATTACCAACCCATTATCTGAACCGATCTCAACCGATTACTGAAGCGATTACGAACCCATAACCGCTTACCGAAGCGAATACCAGCCGATTACCAATTAGCATCCGATTATCGAAGCGATAACCAACTGATTACTGATTACAGAAGCGATTACTAACCGATTACGGAAGTGATTACCAACCGATTACCGAAGCGATTACCAATTACCGAAGAGATTACCAACCGATTCCCGAGTCAATTACCGAATACCCAATCAAAGTAATTCTGTTACAAATATATTTTATATAAACATTAAAAAATAGCAGTTTATACATTCAATAACGCATAAATTGAAAAAAAGAGTTAAAAGAGTAGAACGCGTCTGATTCGCCGACAGTAGCTACTTCGGAAATTCATAGCAGCTTTTTTTCATAGCTTTAAGGTTTCACTTGGGACGGCAGTCCCCCCACTGCCTACTCTATTTTTTGGTTTTTGTTTTGCCCTTGTTAGCTGTTAGTATGTTTATTATATATGTATGGATTCCAGAACAAATATTCTAACAAGTAAACCTTTCTAATTGTGAAGGTAAAACAATCTTATAATTTTAAACGATTTTTAGTCCTTGACAAATTTAAAATTGTTAATTATTTTCAAGAATTAATACGTGGGTGAACCCCTTCACACTGATGTTTTTATGTGCATTTACAATGATAACTATTTAGTAAGCTTTTTACATATAAGATCTTTGCCCTATTTCACCAAATTAATATATCAATCACAAAATATTACTTCTAAATGAGTTTTTTAGTTCCAAAATGAAACTGAAAGGTTTTTTGAAACATTTTTGAAAGAATTTTGAAAGAAAAAATCTGTGTTCAGGTCGCATTTTGGAAATAAGGCTGTTTTTCGGATCACTTTTTAAGGCATTTATACTGGGTTTGGAATAAAATAAAGTGCACAAATCGATTCCTGAGAAGATTTCCTATAAGAAATGCTGTTTAACTCAGTTTCGTAAAAAATCGCTTGAGTCTCATTTTGGAACTACAGAACTCAAATCACAATTACAAATTTGTGAAGCGTTAAACTCCTTGCACGAATCACAAATCAAAATTTCGCAAAATAAGAAGCACTTTTACAAATTTGTAACTAACAGATTACAAATTGTAAAAATAAAATTGCGAATTACAATTTGTCAATTTGTACCGTTTTACCGAAGTTAAGAAAAACATGTAAGCAATATCAGTTTTTAATAATTTGAGGATGTGAGTGGGTGATAAAATGAGCAGGCAAAATAAAAAATATGCAACGTTTTTAATTAAAAACAGTAAAGAAATACTTTTTGGGAAATCTTCTGAGAAAATTACTCATAAAGTTAAAGTTAAAGAATGGCAAAATATGTCGGCCACTTTATCGACTAAATAAAATGAATGGAATGGAATTTTGTGGAATGTTTCCACAAAAAGATTGGAAATATCTTAGAGACGTATTGAGGCAAAATCTGGAGTGAATTAAGTAATTTATTTGCGGTCTTTAAACTTTTATATTTGATATTTTTGTCTCCTCTTCACTGCTGTTTTCGCCGCGCAACATACTTGTAACTAATTTACACGCGATTTTTTTCTTGTAAAAAATTCATAAAAATTCCATAAATTTGCGAACAAATAACAGTGTGATGAAACGGGAAACTATAAATATGTAAGCAATTTACATATTTGTGACTTGTTCTCTGCAACTTCAAGTCGCATTTGGTGAAACAATTATAAACAAATTTGTTACAAAACACAAAATTGTGATTTGTATTTCACAACTTTAATTCACAATTTGTACAAAAGTGGTGATCCAAAAATAATTGATTTTTTTATAATTTTGTTAGAATTTTCTTACAAATCGCAAATTTGTTACTTGGTGAAATAGGGCACTATTGTAGATGAGCTGTGAATTGCGTTTTTGTACTAATTTAAGTTCGGTTCTTTTACGAAAAATAATATGTTTTCCATTGAAACAAATGGTGCACCTCAAATGCTACTATTGCGTTACCTCCTTCCACCCAAATTTAGTTTTTTGATTCGCCATGCATGAACTCATCTTTTAAACTATCTGACAAATTTTCTGTGCTTAGCAGAACACCTCGCCTCCACACCAAATGTAATAGTTTCCAAGTCCGACACTGCCTGAAATCATTTTTTAAAGAACCTAACCTGAGAAATTTTCTGCACTTAGCAACAAACAAAAATAGGAGTAAAAAAAGAAAAAACTTTATTTTAAATAAAAAAGCGCATACTTCCTGCTAAGCTAAAAATAATCAGTTATCGCAGGAAAATAATCGTCACCACTGATAACATGAAAATGAACTGTAAGCAGTGTGAACGTAAAGCTTGCTGACGTTTTATTTTTGTTCAAAATTTAAACAACAGCAATACATATTGAACGAGATAAAGATAAGTAAAAAATTTTTAACACCTGTTATCTAATCACATGAAATGAGGAAATTTATTTTAAAGTCATTTATGTTGACATTATAAAAACTAAAATTCGGTTGTTTGACAATAAATTCTGTGTAAAAATAAAGAGGACATAATTATATAACTAAAAAAAAGAACACTCATATCGCACACAATCTTGAAAAGAGACACAACATGAAATTTGTAATTTTTCAGAAAATGCAAAAAACTGTATTTGAGTTTATAAGATATTTCATAAAAATACAACGTTTCTAATTGAGGAGAAAATGTCTTCAAAAAATTACTTGAAAAAGGCTTATGAAGATTATAAAGATTATGAAGATTGTTTTTAAAAATTAAAAATAAAACTACTTTTCTGAGCTGCGACTATTTCACGCTTTTATAATTGAATTATTTAAATCCAGGATGATGTTGAAGAGATAGCAAGACAGTGGATCGCCTTGTCTTAAGCCTCTTTTGGTATTAAAGGTTTCGGAGAGGTCATTTCCTACCTTGAAGTCTAATCAACTTTGCAGGCATACCGAACTCAGACATTGTTGCGTATAGACGATCCCTTCTCGGGCTATCGAATGCAGCTTTAAAATCGACAAAGAGATGGTCGGATTGAATGTTACAACAGGATTTGCTGTGACTGCAAAAATCTGGTCTATGGTGGACTTTCCAGGTCGAAAGCCACACTGATACGGTCCAATCAGTGTTTTTGTAATCGGCTTTAATCTTTCACACAGTACGCTTGAGACAATCTTATATCCGACGGAAATAAGACTGATACCTCGATAGCTGGCGCAGATTGTTGGGTCTATCAATAAATACGTTGCCAAAAAAGCCACAATTCGAAAAAGGTCTCTTTACAAAATCCGGTTACGATCAATGCACTTCGTTTATCACGACACAACTAAAAATATGACTTGTTGCCAATTGCATTGCAGTGTCAGTCGTAACAAAAAAAAAAAAACACAGGTGCGTCGTTAGACACACGAGAGAAGCGAAGCTTTTTCGCAGTTACATAGATTTGATAGCTTAATAATTTATTCTTTTTAATAAATTACCTTTTAAATTCAAAAATTTAAAATAACAAAATAAATCACATATATACAAAAAACATATTTTCTGCTTATTTTTTTATTGTTGAATGTCAAATTTCCACGCCAATTTACATATACGGGCATATAATGCCAGCGACTCTCCATTTTAACTCTCCACACATGGTTGTGGTTGCATGCCATATTTATTGATATCATCTATTTTTTTGACACTTTAAAACGCACTTGTCAACGCATTTGTGGGCATTGCTAATTTTCTTTGTACCAACAGCACCACAAACGCATTCACAATACAAACAAACCGATGCTGGAGACACCTTGTGGCAAATAAAAGCAAATTTTTGATAGTTGTAGCATAGCAAATACACAATCCTCTATCTATTGATAGATGGTGACGATCTCTTGCAGCCTTGCTTCTGTTATAATTAGTATTGAATTAACAACTATTTCCAATAAGTTTTTGTGACCTAGTGGATAGTGTATTGGACTCTCATTTAAGAGGACGTGTGCTCGATCCCCACGGCCAGGCCAATAAATATTTTTAGTATTTAATATTAAAGTATTAAATTTTCTTGTTGTAATAAGCGCTAGCAACAAAGAAACTATCAAATTTCCAAAAAAAAATCTGTCGGAAATTTTTCAGATTTCACTCTAAGCAAATCACAGAACGAGAAGTAAAAAGCGGAAACTGTGTAAAAATCATTAAACAGTAAATCATTAAGTGAAAAAACAAAGATACTTATATACAAAGTGAGTATTCGCTCTGTCATTTTATACGCATTCCCAATCTGGTTTACGATCTCGCCAACGGTTGCCAAAAAATTAAAAATAGTTGAAAGAAAGGTACTTAGACTTTGTATCAACAAAAATTTTGAATCAAGAACGAAACGTTTCTCTAATAATTATGTTTACAGAAAAGCCCTCATAACTCCACTTTGCCAATATGCCTTACAGCTCCAAAAAAGAATGGTTAACAGTTTAGAATATCACAAAAATATTCTCATGAATGATATCTATTGGCGGGAATCAGCATTCAACTGGTCCGACTCGCGTTACTTGTCATCTGTGGGCATTATCTATCTGGACAATTTAGCAGAGACCCGATCTCTGCCCGATTTTTATGCTAATACTTCTTCTTATACCCATAGGGGTTAAGATTATTCCTCATTCTTATTAAACGAGCCCTAACCACAAATAATTGGTACAGCTGCATTATTTTACAAAATAATTTTTTTGGCAATTTATTTTAGTATAAGCTTTAACATTTTTGTGTTAGTTTTATTTTTGTATTTTAGCTCGTTGTTTTTATTATTAAATTACATAAAAAACTTTATGTTTGAGAATTTCATACATACCAACACTATTGTTTTGGTGAAGCAAAGCATATTTTAAGAATATTAAACTGACCACTTAAGATTGGTACAGTAATAAAAGTTTGAGAACAACTGCAATGTTCTCAAATTTTTTCATTTTTGTGACATTATTAACAGTTAACTATTATTTTGAGAGAGACTACAAAATTGTTATGCAGTCTTAGTCCGAGTGTTTTTATTAAATGCTCAATATGGTGCGTGGAAGACCAATCTGCGAAGAAATTCGCAAAATTATTGTTGAAAAGCATAATGCTGGTAAAGGTTTTGGCCAAATTGCAAAAGATTTAAATTTATCACGATCGTCTGTAGTGAACATTATAAAAAAATACAAATTACATGGATCAATTGAAGCAAATAAAAACGAATGTGGCCGAAGTTCAAAATTGACAAGTTGTGATTTACGAGCATTCGCGACTATTGTGCAGAAAAACAGACGAGTAGAGTTCGAAATTTGGCAGCGATATGGTCAGAAAAGATTGGAAAGACCGTTGGTCGCGAGTGCACCCGACAAAACATTCATAAGCTCGAGTATGGTTTTTACAAGGTATGTTATAAAGTTACTTTTTATTTAACCTGAAATTTCTTATACATTTTTTTTTCAGGCCAAAGAAAAACCTTTACTTACTACGTTGCAAAAGAAAAAACAGTTATTATGGGCTAAAAATAAACTATATTGGGTGTAACGGCAGTGGGATACAATAATATTTAGCGACGAGTCCAAGTTCGATGTGTGCATTGGCGATTCTAGAAAGAGAGTCATACGAATAAAAAAAGAGGTGTACCACAGAGATTGCTTAAAGCGTACGGTGAAATTTCCAGCGAGTTTTATGGTATGGGGATGCATGTCTCCAAAAGGCGTTGGGGCCATATATTTCATTGACGGTATCATTAATGCGCAAAAATACATTGATATTTTGGAAATCAATTTACTTCCTTCGGTATCTCAAATAAGTTCCTCTGAAGAATTTACGTTTCAACAAGACGGTGCGTCTTCCTATACCGCTAGGACAACAAAAAACTTGCTGCAAAATAAAGGTATTAAGGTTATGGATTGGCCTTCATCTAGTCCAGACCTTAATCACATCGAATCGCTTTTGGCGATAATGAAACGCCGTTTGCGAAACGATCCACAAAGAACTGTTGACAGCTTAAAACATAAAATTCTGGAAATATGGAACTCAATAACTCCAGATGAGAGCTACGGTGTTGTAAAAACAATGCCAAAACGAATGGAAGCCGTCAGTAAAGCCAAAGGCGATGTAACACAATATTAACCTTACATTTTCTAACTGTACCAATTTTTAATGGTCAATTTAAGTTGCGCAATGAAAAAACTGAATTACAATTCATATTAAAAAATAATTTTTACTCTTCTGCATTGAAATTTTGCTATGTATTCTAAAAAAAAAAATAATAAACTGTAATAAAAAATTGAAATTCACAAAAAAAAAATATATGCGATAAATTTTTTAACATTTGGTAAACAAACTACTATGCTAAAAAATGCAGCTGTACCAATTATTTGTGGTCAGGGCTCGTA
The DNA here is from genome assembly GCA_914767935.1 of Coremacera marginata. NCBI lineage: Eukaryota > Metazoa > Arthropoda > Insecta > Diptera > Sciomyzidae > Coremacera > Coremacera marginata. Next base: position 176,882,277 of record OU612044.1, on the reverse strand, counting down.
TAATTCCATTACATTAGTTCAAAATTTTAATCAATATTAAAAATATTCAAATTAAGGTGCCTTACATATAGTTAAGTATCTCCTTATCAATATTTGTAACAAACACCTCACATTGTATTTTTTGAATTGTTAGTAAATTACTTTTAAGATAACAATTGTATCTATCTACGAGGAGTAAAAAGCTTCGCTTCTAAAAAAGGTTTTAAGCTGTTTTTTTTTTCGACAATTTACTATTACAAAAACGATGTAGAATTTTGTGTATTGGTAGACAGGTGAACAATGAGCAGATTCCATATATATACTCAATATGGAAAAATTTTTTGGAAACAGTATAAACGAGAGCAGAAAATGCATTAAAGTAACTATCTAAGTACAAAAAATAAAAATATATGCATGTAATGCATACATGCAAAATATAATATTGGTACCTTCTGTAAAAAATAATAAAAATTGTATCAGAGCTCAAGATTCCTCTTTCCATCTGCAAATTATAAATTCTAACCAATTTTTGTGCAGTTCTATCTTAACCACAGTCACCTTTTGAGAAATTTCATTCCATTCTAATGGAATCCATATGTATGTATGTTTCAAATTATAACTGCATCCAAATCCCTGGATACTCAAATAAATGAATGATGAGCAGAAAAACCACGCTACAAAAAGGACTTCAAATTCGCATTAATCGAATACATGAAGATGATGATGATGATAAAAAAATCAGCATCAATTTATTTTATAAACAAATCATGTGCTAATTTTTATGATACACAGAGGAGCATAAGCTGCATAAAGCCAAAATTAACACACAACGAAATAAATAAAAAATTGGCGCCAAAAAAAGCTTGAGCAACGCACATCCTCTGGGAATGCGATAGCGCAATGCGTGCCCGTCTAGCGGACACATAAAAATTTCGTTACAAGTATCGAGTAGCTATAATCAATACACATGCGTATGTGAACTTTTTACGGTTTGTTTATTTTTTTTTTTTATTTAACTTCATTCTATTATTTTTATTGGTGGCAAACATGGTGTTGCTGCAAGCCAACAACATTTTATGCGTTTTTTTTTTGTTTTTGTCTCTTTTCTTTTCTTATTTTTTAAGTGTTTGTTGTTGTTTTTGCTGTTGTTCGCTAATCAACACGCATCGACTGTCAATCAATTTGTCAGCAGTTGTCGAGGTGTCTGGCAACAAAAGTGGGCGGGGGAGTGAAGTTATTTCTTATTTGCCGGATATGCCGAGTACGTGGTACTCGTTTTTCTTTTTCTAGAAGGTTGTCATAATATTTTGTCATTGTTTTTGTTGTCTTTTTGCTTTTGGGAACACATTTGTTTTTCATCCTCATCGCCATTGTCATCATCGTCGGCGTTAGCATCAATTTGGAAAATTGGTATTCATTTTAATATCGGTAAAAATCCGATTAAATTTTTAATACCTCACACAATATTTATACAGGCGTTTATGTTTTAAGCCACGTTATGATAATAACTGTTATTTAATGTTGTTGCAATTGCTTTTGTGTTGCGCTGCTTATCAAAAATAACTTACAACTGTTGACAATTTAGTTGATTTGATTGAGGTTGAGTATTGACAGTAACGGTAATTCACGGCTAGTCATGGCTATGCGGTTTTGTTCTTCGAGTGCTGCTCTATTGGAAGCACAGAAACAAAAAATGTCAATTGATGGGTAGTTTTTAACAGATTTACTCTAATTGATTACATTTTTAAGCAAAAGGTTTTGCAGAAAAAAGGATGGACTTGGAAAATGGCGGCTTAGCGGAAAGAAAAGTATTTTACTGATGTTTAAAAATAGTATTTTGCCTATACTAGCTTTTATCCATGGTCCCATGGCGATGCAATAACATCAGAATACATGTTCCAGAGAAAACATGCACTGAGGGAAATATGTGTTAAAATTAAATGAAATTGTGTTCATATTAAACGAATACGTTTTTGAAATAGAGCTTTAAACAATTTCATTTAAGTTAAACACAAACGTTTGTAAAGTAAACTTTAAAACAAAAGAATATGTTTCTAATACAGAGTTTTTAAAAAAACTTTTAAAGTAAACATTTTCAGTTTAAAAATATTTATTTAGAAATAAAATTTGTATGTTGAAAACAAATATTTGTAGCTCCCATTTTTTCGATGCCGTTTTTTTAATTTTTTTTGCGTTTTTGACGTCAGATTCGTGATCAGCGACCCCTGGGACCCCTCGAATACTAAATGTAAAGTCCATTCGATGAAGTTTGTTTGTTTTATTGCGGCTAAAAACATTGAAATATTTTATGTATTAAAAAAGTTTTTATTTTTTATCTTACCTTCAAATTTTCTAAGTCATATTTTTTTGTTATAAAAAGGAAATAATAGGAGAAAAGTATACAAAAACAAAAATAGCCTTTATATGAGAATAAGAAAATGAAATGAGAATTATAAAAAAAAATTGAACACTCCTTTTTTAAATTTTATTTTGTAAAAACACAAATGCGTTAAATTTATATATTAAAATTTTTTGTTTAATTTTAAAGTATGTTTTTTTCTCAGTAGCGCTGGGTAAGGTTATTGAGTTGAAAAATTTAACTGTGTTATTATGTTGATACATTTGTGTTATTTAAAGTAACACTCCAGCGCTGTAATACAAATACAGTGGTTTAAAATAGAAGCCAGACACACGAATACTTTCATTATTAATTGATAAAAAAAAATAAGTCAAAGGGAAACAACTTTTTTTTTCATCTAAGAGTCAAATATACTTTCCAAAAATTCAATAAAAACAATTTAATTTACTTTCATTACTTTTTAAAAAATATATCGTTATATCGTATATCGTTATTAATAGAAATTATCACCTTTGCGATATCATCTCGATATCGAAACGATGTCGTTTGGTTTGCTGGGTACTGATCTCCCGAAAAGTTTTTCCTTTTTCATAATACTTAATAATAGTATTTCTTACTTTATTTCTAACATTCTCACTAGTATTTTTTAATTTGTTTCCCAATTTTTATTAATTTTTTTGGTCCGTATCCAATGGTCCATAATCCAAGCGTGTTTATTAATGTGTTTTGTTTTGTTCTTTCATAAAAAAAAAAAAATTGGTTTCCCTAAGTAAGTCAACTTAGGGAAGCCTATATTAAACTCAACTTATAGCCTATCATTGATTGAAATCTAAAGTCGAGCTTAAGAAAGATTCGACTTAGAATTTCTTTATTACTAAGGACCATTGATTTCAAATTAAGTGCATATATGAAATGATTGCAATCGAGACCGTTATAAAGTTTTAATAAAAATAGAATAAAATGCAATTTGTTTTTCAGTAACATTATTTCGCTCACTGCAAAATTTATTGCATGTGTGTCCGACTTCTTCTTTAAGCCACTGTACATAATTCCTTGCTCGTTCTTCTATCTTGGTTTATTCGAACGAGTTCGATTTCAAAAGCGCAATCAAATTTCATTTCAACTTCAAATTTCCAATTTGTTTTGCAAACCTTGAGCGAAGTACAGTACAAGAACTTCAAATTTTGGTTTGTTAAATTTATGTGGATTAAGCTCTTTTTAATGAATTTATGAACACTATTAATTTATTATAATAACCTCCTAAAGATGGAATGTATTGCTACAGGACAGGACAGGACAGGACAGGACAGGACAGGACAGGACAGGACAGGACAGGACAGGACAGGACAGGATAGGACAGGACAGGATAGGTACTTTTTTAAGTGAAGCTAAATTGCGCTTGCTTTTCTACATAATTTAATACATTACATAATACATTAGGAATTATGGCATTTCAGACTAAGTCATGACGCCATTTTCTTAACGCATTTCTCTGATATTGTAAATTTCACATGAGTTGATGTATCAGCGCAAATTTTTTGCTGTGTTACTCATATCTATTCCATAGTAGTATACTAAGGCCCTGTGTGAGTTGATCTCAATACGACCTAAACTAAATTGTATCGATAAAACAGTGCTTCCAAAATAATTTAGGTAGATTCCGAGCTACCTAAATGCTTCCTAAAATAATGGCATTTTCTAAGAGAAAATAATATGTTATGACATTTCTTAACCTGAAAATTAAAATTTCTTTGATTTCTTTATATGGATTACGAAAATTTAGGAAGCACTGTTTTATCGACACAATTTAGTTTAGGTCGTATTTAGACCAACTTGCACAGGGCCTAAGCAGATGCTAAAAATGTTTTAATAAATTCGTTTCTTTCTATGACGTCACCAAAAACACACATTAAGAGATGCGCAATAAAAGAAATGTTATATTTTCAATACAATTCATGAATCCAGTTTCTACTCTCCTTCCAAGCCATGTGCTCCTACTATACCACGCAAAATAAAATTTTTTTGAGTTTTTAATTTTTATCTAAAACCTTAGAAATATTTTTAAAAGGGCATAAAATTATTTGAAAATTGGCAGATATATAGACTTTTTTAATAAGTTAACAAAAATTTGGATTTAGTAAGCCAAAGCTAGTAGACTTGGCCATTGACGTAGCCAGGGGTGGGAAATTTTTTTGTTTAACAATTTGTTTTTCTTCAAAAAAAAAAAAAAAAAATATAGAGTTCAGCTTTGTTGTCATTACCGAATGCCTTTGTTATCATGAAAAAATGATGTATTTTTAAAAAAAAAAAGCATTTAAAGTATGATTTTTATCTTGATTTTCAATTTCACAAATGTATTTTTCATTCCGGAAACTATTTATAATTACAATGTTCAACGAATTCTATTTTTCTCTGGTTATCATCTACTTAGTATATGAAAGCAAACTCGTATAACTTATTTGAGAAAAATAGTTCTTATAAACTTTACATTTGTACGTATATACCTATATTTCTTAGTTTTAACCAAATGACATGAGATTCATTACCTTGTTATTACTTTGCTCTCCGTCAATAAGCTTTGACTATTCTTTCATACATTCTTCATGACTTGCTTGTTTATTGAACTTCTTGGCGCTCTCCAACTTGTGCATTAATTTATTATAAGTATGTGGTAATGGCTTAGTAAGTGAAGCATTGCGTAGGTAATGCGTTGGTTGCGCTGTCAACTGTGGGCTGAAAATTCTTGTCACATGCCAAAAATTAATAAAAAAATAAGAAAACCAATCCTCCCGATGTCAAGATGTACGAAGAAACATATGTTAAAGCCTCAGAGTGTCACAACATGAAATCCTACGGAATTAAAATGAATGATTCATGATTGCAATAAACAAGTACAAAGGGAACAGATAAAGATTAAGACTGCAAAAATTCAAGGTTAAGTTATGTGTAGTAAAATTGAAATACAAAAAAAAAAAAAAACAAAAACAAAAAATATGAAAGAAAAATGGATTATAAATGATCAGCATGAAATAAATAGAATTAAAATATAGTATGTTTCAGATAAGGCCAGAGTGCCAAGATTGCAAGAAAGAGTGATTTATTGGGTTAAATTAATACATTTTCAAGACAGAAACTATTTTTAGAGAAAAGCTTGGGTTTGGTGACAGTTAATAAAGGCTTATATGGGGTTGAATAAAAAAATATGGGCACTAGTAGGCGTGTGGAAATATATGAATATGATTAAATTTTATAAAGAGTTTTTGACAAAAAAAATGAGCTAAGTAAATTGATTTTAGTTTAAATAAAATTTAAAGCTGTAATAAAGCTGTTGTAAATAATAATTTGAGCAAAAGTAGGCATGCTGTATTATATGTAGTGTCCGAGCGATTAATCGGCATTGGAATGGGTTAAACTTATGTGATCGGTATCGGTTTAGTATTGGCATCGGTTGAAATTTATTTCGGTTCTGCAACGATTTTTCATCGCATTGGCCTTTGCTTAGATCCTAGAATCGGTAAAAATTACTTATTCTCTTCCGATAAATTGTTAATTTTACGCACAATGAAATTTTTAATATTTTTTCCACTAAGTCGAAAATCTAATATATAAAAATCTCATGTCACGGTGTTTGTGTCTGAATTTCTCCGAAACGGCTCGACCGATTTTAATGAATTTTTTTTAGTATATTTGTTAAGTATGAGAATAGGTCGTTAAGTATTTTTCGCCTTCCTATGCAAAACGGATGTGGCTTCACATGGTAGAGCTCTTCACAGAAGAGCTATGGCAGTAAAAGCCACAGAACATTGAAATTCAGAATGGAGTTACCACTTGATAATGTTCTTTTAATGGAAAACTTGCACGGGTATTGGACAAGAGGGTGTAGCTCCGCCCATAAAAGCCAAATTTTTTATTACAAATAGCTTTAGAAGTAAAAATCACAGGATATTGAAACTCTGAATGGAGTTACTATTTGATGATATTTGTGGTTATGTACTGCTACCGGGAAACTGTGACGGGCATTGGGCATGAGCGTGATGTCAAAAAAGTGGGTGAAATAAAAGTTTTAAATTTATTTATTATTTTCCAACATAGTTGCCGGATATAGCAACGCACACCGGGTATAAGCAAGTAACTAATAAAATTCTATTAACGGTTTGGAGACTTGTGACCTACACATAGAAACAAAGAACAAGTAAGCAAGTATAAAAAACATTGGCAGTAGAAAACGCAACACCATTATTTCATTGATTTCAACAACTGCATCGGCATAGGTATCAGCAGAAGTATCCGGACAGGTATCGGCATCGGTATCATGGTAGAATAATCTAGGTAGGAACAATTTTGACAGTGCTCTCCTTGCTCTGACCATGATTGTGAAAGTCCAAAGCAAACATAATAAGTATTGGTGTTTATCGTACTTTGTGAACCATGTACTTACGTTTCATTTGACAGTAGCGGTCAGCGATTCCCCTTATAGCTACTACCTAGATTTTTCTGTCATGATCAGTGTCAGTGATAAGACTTGGTTGGATTTCGCCGACTTTCCGGCATTTTTGATCCCTAGTACGGCAGACGAGATTTTATGCTTGAAAGTAGGATTTTCATACCTGCCAAAATAAAATAAGAATCTTAGTTGGCAGCATTGTCCCAAAATCGCACCCAGATTACATGGAAGTAAACAAATTTACAAATTTACAAATTTAAATTAGAAGATGAATGGAATGATTTACCAATTTTATTTAATGATGACAATGACTATATTATTTCGAGTTTTTTGAAAAAGATAGCCTCCAGAATGACTTTAAGCTCCGTTGTTTCCAAATGTAATCAGCTTTTGTCCTGTCATTGCCACACTCCAACGCCGACGCCGAAAGGACATCAATATAACGGATATAAAAACAAAGCAAAAGAAACAGACTCGGAGAAGATACTTTAACCGCATTTTAATATTATTAAATCTTAATCTAGGAACCAACAAATAGACGCGATTTTATTTAAATGTAGTGGAAAACATTCCATACTATTAAATTAAATATTTGTTTTTTTGTGATATTTATTAAAAACCAAACAAGTCAAAAACCATAGTAATATTTTTTTTTTTTATCAAAATGAATTGTTGCGTATAATTTTTAATGTTGTTTTATTTTTTTTTTTATATACGAGTGTAATAAATGTAGAAGCTCCTGTTGAAAAAAATTTTTCGTGCTTTTGCTTATACTATTTTGGTGAATTTTTGGTGGGATTTTAAGGTACCTCTGGCGGAATAAGGGATTTTTGCTTACACACTCGGGATTTTTCACAAGGTCTGAATCACATCACTGATCAGTATCAGTTTTTAAAATGGAGCAAGCATTGGTATCGGCATCGGTGTGAAATACTGAAGGGTCAAACATTAATTATGTGATGATGGTTCCGCAAGATTTCTAATTTTCTGAAAAATATATGAAAGTTGCTGCAGTTCTGTTTTCAAAATTTCCTTGTTAAAGTTTATTTTTTAATAATCTTAAACCGCACTTGTACAACATTTTGTGATTAAAATAATATGCAATGCCCCCAATACCCCCACAAGAAGTATTCTAACGGAGTCAAACCACAGGACCTATCTGGCAATTTAAAGGCAGATTTCTTAATATGAATCGCTCACCAAAATCGTCCACATAAAGAACCCATTTAGCACTTAGACGATTGACGATTAACGTGGTTAACCAAAACCACTTTTCTGGACTTTTCTGGATGTAAGGGACGCTAAAGAGTCTCTTCAGGATTGTTCTCACTTCAAATACGGAAATATTGCTTATGTTAAGCCAGAAATGTGTCTCATTGCTGAAGCTGATATCACGGTAGAAATGCGGTTCAACTCCCAATTAATTCTCAGCTTATTCGCCGAACATACAATGCAAACGATGGTCTGATGGCTTTATTTCCTACATCATTTAGATTTTATATGGGTGTAGGCCAAGGTTTTTCTTCAAAATCATCCACGTAGTGGAAGGGCAAAGGCCGAGTTGCTGAGGACGACGTTGAATCGATAAATTTGGGTCCTCGGTCACACTCACCTCTAAAGCGACGATTGCTTCTTCAGTACGCACAGTATGAGCTCATATTGGATGAATAAGTTAATTTCCAACACAGAACGCGAATTTTGGAAATGAATAAACGGTATTCCGTCGTTAATCTTTGCATGGTAAATTGCCAAAGTATACTGAACATATTTGTCAAACACATGTGCTTACTTTGACAACTGTTTTGGCAGCTATTTCTCTAGAAAATTTTATATCTCTAAAAAATACCCCTTAGGTCATCCGTGGCGGCCGTGGCGTAGTGGGTAGAAAGTGTGGCTAATACGCCAGAGAACCCATGTTCGAATCTCCATCTGACACAGAAAGTTTTTTCAATTGAATTAATTTTTCTGTTCGGCCGTCACCTCTCTGCAGGCAATGGCAAACCTCAGAGAGTAAAAACTGTTATGAAAAGCTTCTTGAGAACATAAGCCGTTTGGAGTCGGCATAAAGCTGGCAGGTCCAGTTCTCGGTCATTTGTGTTCAAACATTTCACAACACACACAACACAATTGATCATAAGAAGCTCCGTCTTTTTTTTTAGTTTATCCTAAGTAATATAAACATATTAAATTATTATCAAACATTAAATATTTTTGTAAATAAATTAAATTATTCGGATAGCAAAATAGTCCTACCATAAAAATCGATATTTCTGTGTCCAGAAACAACAATAATCTCTTAAGGATCATATCGCTCCATATACAAACAAACTTTGGAGCTTCTAGCATGATCTTAGCCAAAGTTATGACACAACAACCTAAGTCGTTTCGCGATCCTATATGGCGATTGAACACTCTCAAGCAAGATTTCTCGAAACATTGACATCAGACATAAGCTGTTATTGCTTATCGACACAGAATTTTAACACCATGTTGCTGTTGATATCTAGTCATATTTTCTGCACAAAGATATCTCGTGGACATACTATACTTTGTCATTTACCTGTCAAAATGATGTCAAACACAATGTCAGAAAAAAAAATCAAAAAAAAAAAAAAAAAAAAATGTTCACAACAACTTTTAAAAAATGCAGTTTCAACAAAGGGAGTAGAAAAACGCAGCTAAAATGTAGCATGACAGTATTGCCAATGTACTTGTTTTGCTTTTCGTTGTTGCTGTTGTTGTTGTTTTTGTATTTGTCGTGTACCTACTGCTATTTGAACAACATTTCAATGTCATTTCCAATCAGAATCAAAGTTAAAATCACAGAAAATCGTGTCAACATGGCGTGGAAAATGATAACGTGTTAGTTAGAAGAAAGCGTGCTGAAAAATTGTAAATCAGCAGACAAAAAAAAAACACAGTCTTTCGAAAGGAAAACATACGTAAAGATATGTTTACAATCAATGTAAACTCAAAGAAAAAAGAAAAAAATAAGCACCACTGAATTTTTATGCTTGCCAGCGCTGGAATATTTTTCAGCTGGGGTTTTTGCTGACTGAGCAGCGTGCATAAGTAAGGTGACTGCGGTGGCAGGAGTTGTTCTGCACTAATTTTCCAAAGCACTTAAGCAATTTTTTGAGCTTTTTTCTTTGAGTTTTTTTTTCACTTTTCTGTTTGCTTTTTTTTTTTGTGCACTCAGTTGGTTTCCTTTTAAGGCACAAATTTGTCTGTTGCTATTTACGTTGATGTGACTGCCTGCGTCGCGTCTTCAACGTTTATTCGTTGTTACTTTATGTTATGTTTTATGTTGTGATCTCTTTTTCCTCATACTTTTCTCATTGAATTTGGCAAGTATGGTGAATTTTTTTTTTTTTTTTTTGTGTGTTGGGGTGTTAGTGGGTGGCATGTAAATGGTCTTGGTAGTCATGGCGTCAAAGTAGTAATTTAAGCAATTTGTGTGAATGTGTTTTAGCATATTTAATGGCGACATACTGTAGCATTTATTTGAGATAAACTCCAATTAGGATGTATATGCTTTTTAAATGGATTCCATTTTTCTGCCTGAGTTAGCTGCTATATGGAAAAATTTCTTTATATGAAGTTTGAAGAGCTGAGTGATTTTTTCATGTTGTGTTTTCATACATGAGTGATTTTTATTTAGTATACATTTTGGTAGATCAAATGTTGAGATTTTCTTAAATTGTTAATTAGACTTTTTGAGGGATAAAATTTTCAACATATGCTTAATTAGGCTTAGTCGAACTCTAAAACTTGCACTATTCTTGAAATAATTGGGCAGCTGTAGTTTTACTCAAGGTTGATTTATAAGGTTGTCGCAAGGGAGAGAGCGAGTACCCATAATTGTCAAATCGAAGTGTGAATGCAATCAGCCCTGCGACAACCTTATTAATTTACCTTGGTTTTACTGAAACTATATTTTTAAGACCATATCATGCATTCATAATATACTTTGTTTGTTTATATCTCAAAAGCTCTTAATTTTTTATGTGAAGAGTAGTTTTTTGAACTTGTGAGTGCCTTGATGTCTGTTTGCTTGATGTATGTATATTATGATAAAATAAATTTTGAGATGTTTGTTATATAGCTATTGAGTGCTTTTAACATTACTCCCGCTCAAGGTATGATGCTACTTATGCTCATTAAGGCTCAACAGAATCTATAGTCGTTAATTTAGTAAGTGTAAAAATTGAACTTATTTCAAAACTGCAACTGTAACTTTACTCAAAGAAAAATTCAATTAAGTTTAAAATTGAGACTCATACTATATATAAACTTTACTAAATGAAATAAGTACTACTCGAACTTAATATTTGATTTTTGATTTTTGCTTCATAAACATAATTTTTGAGTCACCATCAATTTGATTTTATTAACCTTATGTGCTCGGGACAGTAAACTTACGCAGGTGGTCGGGTGTCTACATTTGCAGCATGCATAAAAAATTTGGCTTCTAAGGCGACAGTTTTAACTGATTTATTAGCATACGAGTGACTTGACGTACTCCCATAAAAAATAGTCCAAAAGAGTCAAATAAACTGACCTATACAGCCAATTGACTGTGCCAATTCTTAATATGATTCAATTACCAAATGTCTGTCACAATAAGGTGATAGCTTGGCTCTATGATATGTTATTCCGTTCTGCTGGAAGAAATTTGCCTTCTACATGATTGGCACTAAGCATCTTGCACTGGAATGTCAAAAATACTTGCCAATTTTGACACTGCTCTGACAGATATCCTTATCGAAAATTTTATGCCTCTAAAAAAATACCCCTTATTTGTATGAAAGACCTAATCAAATTCCTTTAACTTTTCTTCTATTATTGCGAAAAACTCAATAAAGTCTTAGATGTAAGCACACATTTACACACTTTTAAACGTCTATAAAAAAGCAAAGATTAATTAAATTGACAAAAGGGCATATTTCGAAGAGCTGAAATCAAAAATATTTTGAGTTGAGTGAAGCAATAATGTAACTTTTCATATATTTTATATGATGTCTATCATATAAATAGACATATGTAGATTAAGAGGTCATAGAATATAGATTTTGAAAAGTATGGCCTGATGGTGATGGTTTTTTAGTTCTTATGCCGATAGCGTCAAAACTGCTCAGAACTAATTTCTAGGAAGCTACTGAAAACCTCGGACCCTTTTGATGTATAATATATTTCTTTGAAAACCTTGGATAAAATAAGTACCATACCACTACTCTAAGGCCACGTTTATAGTGAACGCTACAAAAAATTTTGGATTTTTTTCAAACCCTTTCAACTTTTATAAAATTCATTATGGCGGACAGGGACAAATTCTAGCGGAAAATCCTTTTTTATCCTTTTTTTAAAGTTTTTGATCCTTTTTGGTCCGCTAACTCAGATACGATATCTTGGATTTTGCAATAGGACAATTCTGACCTCAAATTCTTAATCAGCGACCTCGAGAACGCCCGAGTGAACAATTTCTGGACCAAAAAAGAAATTTTTTGTAATATATTCGACTTTATGGCGAATTTTTTGCAAAGATGGACATGTTGATTTTGGATTTTTTGCTATAATATATAGGATAATGAAGACTATTTTGCATCTCTATCTCGTCTGTTTATATAGCGAACAAGCGAGATAAAGACGCACCAATAAGCTCAAATAAGCGTTGACTGTTAACGCGGCCTTATACATATCTACCTTTCCTCGCTACGCAGTCATTCGACAACACCAACAACAAACGTCTTCGACTGCTAGTCATGATAAAATAGGAAAGTTCGTGCTTAAAAATGCAATTTTGAGGCATGACACTCCTCTTTTCCATAACTGCTGTTACTGCGCTAATTAACTAAAGGCACAGGCAGAACAAATAATTTTAGTTATGGACAGTAATTTTTCGATATCGATCGTGCACGCATTAATATCAACATAGTATTTCTTCGTCATCTGTATGCACGTGTCAACATACCCTGTAGGAAAATCAACTTATTTAAAAGTAGTTGATAAAGTAGTTTTTGGTCAACCACAACTAGTTTAAATTCTAACTTTTTTCCATAGAACGAACTAACATATTTGGTATGGTGATGTCCGCTAAATAAGTCAATTGACTTTCGTCTGCATATATTTTCAACTACTTGTTAAATAAGTTATATTTAAATTATATTTTTAATTTCTTTAAAATAATCAATTAAAAACTATTTCTGAGGGCCTAAAGTTAATAACATTTGATGAAATAACATGGTTAAATATATATAAACTTGTAATCTAATAAAAATTTGCAATTAAAACATGTCAAAATCAGAGTAGTTGCCGCCTTAATATAATTCAAAGTAGTTTATCAATCACTTCTTTTTAAGTAGTATTTCAATTAATTCATATATAATGCAATAAAAACTATTTAAAATTGAAATGGATGCCGCCTTAATATAATTCAAAGTAGTTCATATACTGGTTTATTTTATATTAGTTTTTTATTTAGTTGTTTTTAAAAACAAGTTAGTTTGTTCCTATGGGGTATTTTCTTTGTTCCTTTTGTTTTGTTTTTTTTTTTGAAAGCTTAAATAAAATAAATCAATTTTGTTATTAAAATATTCTAAATCATCGTATTTTCGTTTTGATAAATAAATTAATTCAGAAAAATTCCCCACTGCACTATAAGTAAATTCTTCATATATACGCATATATGTACAACAGAGTATTTATATATATTTTATTTTTTCTCTTTACAGGTAAATATAATAAGCAAACTTCTTTATACGAGTATATCCGATCTTTGGTAAGCTACTGATATTTAATACTAAATTTTTGATTTTTGCTCATAATTATTTGAAAATTATACAATTTAAGATTTTTTAAATGTCTTTAAAGAAATATTATTGCAAAAATTTGCATAAAAAGTTGAAATTTGCTTAACAAAATTACAGTTATACAACTGTTTGAGTTTTACCAAAAATAATTAAAAAGGAAAATGTAATGAAAAATTTATGTTCTCTAGTCAAAAATTTAAATTTTTTAACCTAATGCAAAAATATGATAAAAATCTTGCAACGATTACTTGGAGTTTATTAAAATTCTTATTAAATTAGCAATTAATATTAAAAGTTTTTTAGTTAAGTTCACCTGTTGAAGTTATGAATCAAGAATATGCATATATGGGACATTTCGCATGAAAAGGACATGCCATCAATTGACCACAAAATTTTGTCTCTGTGCGAAGTCCAGTTCGGATTTCATGAAATCAACAAAAATCAAAAAAGTACTTTTTGTTAAAAACGATTTCGTTGATTGATTTAACAAAACTTTTAAAATAATTAAAAATTAAATAAATTAAATTTGATTTTTTCGAGATTACGAAATATAATTTTTATAAATGTTAAAATAAAAAAAAAAAATACTAATAAAAACCCCCAATTCTCAATAAAAATGATTATTATATTATTTTTAAAAATTTTTTTCATCTGAGACATCGCTTTTGTATTTTTTTGTAATTTTTAGTTGAATCTATTCCCGAAACTTAACTTTGGACAGGATCAATATTTTATACACAAGTTTAAGAGTTATTGAAATAAAATCACCTAAAATCAAAATAGGCCTTGAAACAAGTCATTATTTAATAATATTCTTAAATCTATCGTAATTAATTATAACTACTCTAATCTAATTTAGAGTAACTTTAACTACTTCAATTACTTCATGTTAATTTACCTTTCAATTAAATTTCTTTTACATGATAGTAGGCAAGCATTACTGTAGGAACCTATAAATAGCCTACATTCTCTGAAAATCTGATTCAATCTTAGAAATATTTTTTTGAGAAACACTTCAGACCTGAAGACAAAGTTGGAGATTTCTGCGAAATTAATTTTTCGTTTTCACTAAAATTTTTTCACAAAAAGCAAATTCTGAGAAACCCACTTTTATTTACCTTGAGAAGAAGTCAGAGGAACTTCCCCATCGTTATAGCCTTCTTTTAAAAAATTATTTCTCAGCTGAATAAATTTGTATGAAAAATGTGAAACAGTTATTAACCGACTTCAAAAAGGAGGAGGTTCTCAAGTTCGTCGGTTTCTCTATTTTTTTTTTATTTTATTTTTTAATGTATGTACATCGATAACTCCTAAACCATATGCCTGATTGCCATATTTTTTGGGGAACAGATAGATATCATAAACATGGAGGTGGCCGTAAAAAAGTGGGCGGTATTCGAGAACTGGGCGTGAAAATACTAGATCTGGCAATACTAGATACTACTGCATCTCGAATAATATTGACACTAGGGTATTGCAATTTACGAGGGCCGTTCGGAAAGTTCTTAGCCTGACACAGATATGACGGCATAAACAGCAAAAAGTTAAGTCTGTAGGAAACTTTAATCCATCGTATGAACACATGTAGAATTTCAATTGGATCTGGCAACTCATTCGTATAAGAACAGCTGTTCAAAAACGGTACTTCAGTGATTTGTGTTGCAATGGAAAAATTTGAGATTCGTTGTGTAATTAAATATTTACATAAAAAAGGTTTATCGGGACAAGAAATTCATAATGATATGGTGAATGTATTAGGTGAGAATGCTCCTTCATACGCAACAGTAAAAAACTGGATAGCTGAATTTAAACGTGGTCGTTCAAGCATTGAAGATGAGCCTCGAAGTGGTCGTCCAAAAACTGCAACTTCAGCAGAAATCATAGCAAAAGTACATGATATAGTACTAGACGATCGACGAGTGAAAGTGCGGGAAATAAGTGATGCCATAGGCATCTCAAATGATCGAATTCATTTGATTTTGCATGAAGAATTAAAAATGAAAAAATTATCTGCAAGATGGGTGCCGCATTTGCTTACGGTTGATCAAAAACGCATTCGCATGAAAATTGTTCAAGACTGTTTGGATAGATTTTTGCGAAATAAAATGGATTTTAAACGTCGTTTCATAACTGTTGATGAAACATGGATTCATCACTATACACCAGAGACGAAAGATCAATCAAAACAGTGGATTGAAGCTCAAGGAAGTGTACCAAAGAAGGCAAAATCAATTCAATCGGCTGGAAAAGTTTTGGCAACGGTTTTTTGGGATTATAAAGGAATTTTATTGATCGACTATCTTCAAAAAGGTAAAACAATTACATCAGAATATTATTGTAACCTTTTGGACCAATTGGATGTGAAAATTCGAGAAAAACGACCTGGTTTGCAACCCAAAAAAGTAATTTTTCATCAAGAAAACGCACCAGCACACAAGAGTGTTAAAACAACGAATTGAAGTACGAATTGCTTGACCATCCACCTTATTCTCCTGATTTAGCTCCCTCTGACTTTTACCTGTTCCCAAATCTAAAAAAATTTCTTGCTGGCAAGCGTTTTACCTCAAATGAAGATGCAATTGTAGCTGTAAACGATTATTTTGCAGAGCTTCAGGAAAATTATTTTAATCAGGGGATAGAATTGCTAGAAAAGCGTTGTACTAAGTGTGTTGAAGTTTCAGGAGATTATATTGAAAAATAAAGATAATTTTAAAAATCTAACTCTTGTTTTTCATTGTTAGGCTAAGAACTTTCCGAACGGCCCTCGTAGTGTAGGTAGACACAATTATTACAAATTACTGTCCAGAAAATGAGCGTTATTCGACAAATTGGCGTGGCAATATTAGAAAAAGAGCATATCTCGAATAAAATTGATACTATGGTACTGCAATTTGGTATAGAGGTAGACATTATTAGTACAAATTACGGTCAGTAAAGTGGGCGTTGTTCGACTGGGCGTGGAAATATTATAATATTATAATATGGGCGTGGAAATATTAGAAAAACAGTGTATCTCGAACAATATTGACACTACTGTACTGCAATTTAGTGTAGGGATAGACACAGTTAATAAAAATTACGATCAATATACAAATGCTTTGAAGTTGGTGCTTCTGATTATAAGTCTGATTATATTAGCGCCGACCTTAAAAGCTTTTGTAATCATGAAGAAATTAATATATTTATGATATTAAAACAAATAAGAAAAAAATTAAAATAATAAGATTTCATGACAGAGAAATTAAAAGGAAAACTATTTTTAAAATTATTTTTTATTTTGTAGTGATTTTGTAGTCGGTTGTTTTTTTTTTAAAGTTTTTTTTTTTATGAAATATTTAACAATTCATTCAGTATTGGGTTCAAATCTTAAATAATTTTCAAATGAAAAACTTAAAAAAATCAAATAAGAAGTACATTTTTTATATTTGATTTTTTCTATTTTTTTTTTTTGACATAATAATAAAGCTTTAAAGCTAGAAAGCAAATAAAGCTTTTTGCATTATAAGATAACGCCCCATATTTCTCCATATTGTAACAGAGATCCAAAATTGAGCTATTGGTCGATTGGAGTCAACATTGATTTTAGAATCTAGTATGTAAAAAAATTTCAGGAACCGATAAGTGTTAATTTAACATAATTTATCACTCAATTTTGATATGAAATAATTTAAACGTAGAATTCAGTCAATTATCGAAATTTAGTGAAAAATTAATTTTGTGCAATTTATTTTAAATTTCAGTTTAGCTTGAGTACAAGTTGAAAATGTCTCTATTATCTGAAGAGTGTCCCTTAATGGCTAGTTTTATTATAGCCAACTTTTTAAAAATTATTATGACAACAAATATGAAAACAACAACAATAACACAAACAACAACAACAACAACAATAAGCACAACAGGAAGAACAACAAGTGGAAGTCATAGTTTAACCTTATTTGCCACTGCAATTCCAGCGATGCCATCAAGCGTGCCAAATATGGGGGCCCATGGGGTATGCCACATGAATGCATTTTATTTGCTTTTTGTTTTTGTAGTTATTGTTGTTTTTTTTTTTTGTTTCTATTTCTGTTTTTGGTGGTTTTGTTTTTTCATTTATGTGTCTTTTGCTTATTCTACTTATATTGTATTGTTTCTTCGCTTCATGCGCTTTGTTCGTGCGACTGTTCCACATTTTTGTGCCCTGCGAGAAAAGCTCAGTTTGTTTTGGGCTCTGTTGTTGTTGTTATTATTATTGCCGTTTTTGTTTTAGTCCGCCGTTGTTGCCGCATTGCATGCCATACCGTTGCAGCCATGTCTTGAAGCGCTTTTATGCGCTGTCTTCGTTGTTGTTGTTGTTAGTGTAGTGGTTGATGTTGCCATGTGCTGCTTTTTATGGTATTGTTTGCAGCACGTGCAGCCAGACAGGCGAACAGATGGAAACACAGTCAAATCGGCTAACAAATAGACAGGCACACATAAAGACAGCCAGACAAACAGACAGACGTAGAGGCATACTTAGAGTCAGCCAAGTGGCATCCCGTTTGTCCAGGCACTGCTTGCTTTGGTATTATTGACGGTTTTTTTGTATATTGTTGCTGTTGTTGTTGTTGCTATCTTTTGACTTCTTAACGGGCGAAAAAGCATGAAATCGAAGTGGTTTCAACTGGCATTGATGGTGGCAGCCACATGGCAACAACGGCATGTTTGCACAACGTTTTTCGGTAAAAACTTAGAAGCAGTGTCGAAAGGTCAGCGAACGAGGATTATAAAATGCCGTCTGTCGCTTGTTATATGGCTATATGTGTGTGTGTGTGTGTGTGTAAGAGTGTGTTGTTGCGCGTCTAGCAGTGTGAGTGTGAGCTTTTGTGAGTTGTCTGACATAATTTTTATATTAAAAAGGCTATTTTCGCTATTTCTATAAAATAATCTTGAGGTTGAGTGACACAAAGAATAAAACGAAAAACTAAAAGTTCCCTGTAGGAAAATCAACTAATTTAAAAGTAGTTGATAAAGTAGTTTTTTGTCAACCACAACTAGTTGAAATTCTGACTTTTTTCCATAGAACGAACTAACTTATTTTGTATGGTGATGTCCGCTAAATAAGTCAATTGACTGTCGTCTGCATATATTTTCAACTACTTGTTAAATTAGTTACATTTAAATTATTTTTTTAAAAAAGTTAATAATATTTGATGAAATAACATGGTTAAATATATATAAGCTTGTAATCTAATAAAATTTTTCAATTACAACATGCCAACATCAGAGTAGTTGCCGCCTTAATATAATTCAAAGTAGTTTATCAATCACTGGTTTTTAAGTAGTATTTCAATTACTTCATATATTGAAGTGGATGCCGCCTTAATATAATTCAAAGTAGTTCATATACTGATTTATTTTAAACTAGTTTTTTAATTAGTTGTTTTTAAAAAATGCACATAAATTCGTATCAAATTGTTTGATTTAACATTTCGCACATTCGATGCGCTCATTTATGCCCTGATTTAGGTTCTAGTCCGATGTCCAAGTTCAATTCAAAAGACTTAATCACATTAAGAGAACTTATATCCAGTTTTAAGTAATATTTAGGTTTGTTTTACAAAGGGACTATGAAATAACTGTTAAATATATTAATTTAAAAGTTTTGGATGTTGTTAAAGAGGTATTAAATTTAAAAAAATTTTTTTTTTTTTACGCATGACTTAATTTCTTCGTAATAATAAGAAAATCTCTGAGGCAACCAGAAAAAAAAGTCTCTTTTGTCGGGCAGGAAACTTTGGACTTGCAAAATCTGAAGAAGAGAAAAAAATCCTATTAAAAAACATACTTAAGACTAATAGTACGTTCACACCTTAGCTAATTAGCTCATTTCCCAAATTTCAAATTCTAATTTGAACTCCCAACTCATTTTACCGAAATGAGTAGCAAATGAGATGAACTTAACGCATGTCATATTAAACACATCTCTGAGCAAATTAAACTGCTTGGTGAACATAGCCTTCAAACCAAAATGTCAAAAACAAATTTTCGGCACAAAAAAATTTAAATAAACAAAAGGTCTGCTCCCGTACTTTTTGGACTTAAAACCGTTAAACTGTCGAAACGATGAGAGTAAGAAAAAATCTCTCAAAATTGGGCAAAACACAAAAAGTGCGGGATTACTTTTCGGACTAAAATTGTGTAAACTGTCAAAAAAAGTCATTGTTGGCTTGATGTGAAGCATTGGCAGAGCAGACGGCAAAGACTTAAGAGCCTCCAGGAGTTTTTCGAAGAAAAAAATGCGCCATTTTAAAACTTGTTTTTTAAGCTATGTTTTATTTTAAACCAAATATTAAATATTTTATATTATTAAAGGAATATTATATTCCTATTAAATTCCTTTTAAGAAAATCCTATTAAAGATTTATCCCTGGCACTTTGGTCCAAAAATATTCGTCGATAAGGTAGATAAGTGCGATGCCGCGAAAGACCTTAAATATGCGGTGAGCAAGATATGTAGAGACTGACTGGTTGACCTAAAAAAAAAAATTTTTCCGGTTTGTTAAAAAGTTATGGGGCGTTTACGAAGATTTACATTCTCGTGCAAGAAAAATAAAGGCCATTTTAGGTTATAAATTAAAAAGTATGTATCCAAAAAAAAAAAAAATCGAACGATTAAATGCCCAAGAGATCTTTACTAAACTGAAAAAAAATTTTTTCAGATGTACCAGTCTACACATATCGTGCTCACCGCAAATTTTTAAGATCTTTTGCGGCATTTCTCTTTTCTTCCTTATCGATGAATATTTTGTGACCAAAATTTCAGTGATAATTCTTTAATAGTTATACTTTATTAATGTAAAAAAAAATTTTGGTTTAATATGAAACACAGCTTTAAAAAAACTTTTTAAAACGGTGTCTGTTTTTTTTCTTCGAAGAACTCCCGGAGGCCCTTAAGCAATATTGAAATTAATTGTCATATTAACATTTATATTTAGTTCTTACATTATAACATTCATCTATTTTTATTTATGCTAAATAGCTTGTGGTAATTTTAAACTTCTTTACTAATTTGTGAACTGCTAATTTTATGCAGTTTGACACTTTTACCATTTTTGCCATTTTGGTTTGAACCAGTTTGGTTTTACCATTTTAAAGAAATTTCTTGGACTAAAAATTGCACATTTTGAAGGAGGAGCAATTTTTTACTCTCTTGATTGTACTCTCTTTTACCATTTTTTAGAGTACGGGAATGATTTGCGTACTAAAACCTGCAAAACTGGTTATTTGACTTAAAACTTCAGAGTACGGGAAACATTGAAATAAAGGAAAGCTTATGACTGGAATAAATCATAACCCAAATCTTAAAATGCATTTTCAAAAAAATCTTATTTACTAACTTATGTGGCCGTAACAACCCGTGTGAGGGTTTCGGCCGACCTCATCAGCTCTCGCCAGGCACCTCTGCTTTGCGCGCGCCTTTTCCAATCGGATACACCAAGTGCGGTTAGGGCTTCCTCGGCCTGATTCATCCATCGGAGGCATGGTCTCCCTCGTCGTCGTTGACAAGCGACCCTCGCCTCGAGAACCTTTTTCGCTGGAGCTTCGTCGTCCATACGATGGATATGAC
Organism: Coremacera marginata; assembly: GCA_914767935.1. Lineage (NCBI taxonomy): Eukaryota > Metazoa > Arthropoda > Insecta > Diptera > Sciomyzidae > Coremacera > Coremacera marginata. The sequence continues at coordinate 176,861,098 of OU612044.1, read as the reverse complement.
CCAGCCAGCGTAGTCGCTGCACAGTTATACGCCGAACTACGTCAATGTCTTCGTAGAGCTCATACAGCTCGTGGTTCATTCGGATGCGATAGTCATCGCCGACTCGAACAGGACCGAAGATTTTGCGAAGAACTTTTCTCTCGAACACCCCCAGAGCGGCTGCGTCATTTTGCGAAACTGAGGCATGGGTGCCTCAGCGCCATAAAGCAGCACAGGTAGAACGAGCGTCTTGTAGATTGTTAGTTTTGTCAATCGAGAGAGGGCTCTGGAACTTAGTTGCTTGCTGAGGCCTTAGTAGCACCTATTAGCAATTATTGTTCTTCGCTTTATCTCCAGGCTGATTTCGTTCGTGGTATTAATGACGGTGCCAAGGTAAACGAACTCCTTGACTACTTCAAAGTTATAGCGGCTGGATGAAACGTGGGAGTCTAAACGCCGCGCTCATTTGTTTGTAGACAGCATATACTTTGTTTTACCCTTATTTATCGTCAAACCAACTTTGGCTGATTCCTTTTCGATAGCGGCGAAAACAGCGGTAACATCTCTCTTGGTTCTGCCGACAATATCAATATCATCAGCGTACGCAAGGAGCTGGACACCTTTATAGAAAATGGTGCCATTACGATGCACACCGGCCTTTCGTACGATCCCCTCAATGATGATGTTAAAGAGAACGCTAGACAGTGGATCGCCTTGCCTGAAACCTCTTTCGGTATTGAAGGTTTCGGAGAGGTCATTTCCTACCTTGACGGAGCTGCGTGTGTTGCTCAACGTCATTCAACGTATACCAAACTCAGACATTGTTGTGTATAGGCAATCCCTTCTCGGGCTATCGAACGCAGCTTCAAAATCGACAAAGAGATGGTGTTTGTCAATTTGATTTTCGTGGATTTTCTCCAGGATTTGTCGTAGCGTGAAAATCTGGTCTATGGTGGACTTACCAGGTCGAAAGCCACACTGATAAGGTCCAATCAGTGTTTTTGTAATCGGCTTTAATCTTATAATCTTTCACACAGAACGCTTGAGATAACCTTATATGCGATGGAAATAAAACTGAAACCTATATAACTAGCGCAGATTGTTATAGTCTCTTTTCTTAAGTATAGGGCACAGTACGCTGATGTTCTAATCGTCGGGCATGCTTTCTGCTAGCCATATTTTGCTGATGAGCTGATGCATGCGCCTTAGCAATTCAGCTGACAGGCCGTCAGCACCCGCTGCTTTATTGTCTTTGAGTCGTTGTATATCAACTCGAACCTCTTCATGGGTAGGTGGTGGTACTTCCAGTAGGTGGTGGTACTCCGTCATCGTTGATTGGTGGCTCTGATCTGCGCTCTCCATGGGCGGCATTGGTGGAATCGTCGCCAGTAAGTAAATTGGAGAAGTGCCGTCTCCACAATCTCAGCACACACTGTGTATACGTATTCAGATCTTCATTTTCATCTCTACAAGTGGATGCTCCGGGCTTGAAACCTTGGGTTAGACGCTTAACCTGTTGATATTTTTTTTTGTGCATCCTTCTTACACTGGTATACCTCTAGTTCCTCACGCTCACGCTTTTCCTGCTCTCTTTTCTTGCGTCTGAAAAGGCGCCTCTCTTCCTTCCTCTGTTCGCGGTAGTTTTCTCTCACGGCTCGCGTTGAAGCTGACTGCAGCGTTTTTCTATATGCAGCGTTTTTACTGCTGTTGCGATGCGACACTCCTGATCGTACCATTGGTTCCGAGGTTGCGGGCGCCAGAAACCAATGACCAATGACCAATGACTGCTTAACCGAGATTTGAGCGGAGTAGGCTTGCAAGTTTGAGTTACAATGTTTAAAGTCTCAATACTTTAAGTTTCTTTTTTATTCATTGATTTACATAATGAAGTCATAGTTGTTGTAACAAAATACAGAAACACCTCTAAATGCCCTTGACGTTCTTTTCTACTCAAATTTGAGTGCATTTCCTCATTTCCTGCTAAAATAACTACAAAAATATTAGCCATTCCACTCACAACCTGCACATCCATCTTAGGCAATTAATTTTCTCGACGTTAACGATTAAACGTTGACAATAGCTACAACTTCAACTATACATACAGCTACTACAACGTTGCTTTTGTCAGACACAATTGACAAACTATTCGAAATTGTCAGCAGTTTTACTGAAACCAAAGTGTAAAACGCACTGTTGAAGCACGCACGAACACATAGTCACTCATTTACTCAAATTGACATTTGAAGTGACAGCTTCATTTGTGCCAAATAGAAGTACAACAACGGTAACAAAAACAAGATGACAAAAACCACAGCAGTAGCTTCAACAACAACAACAAAAACACACTTACACTACGGAAATTCCTTTTGCTATAGTTTTTTTGTACACACTAGCATTTTTATAGACTTCACGCTCTAGTGTGCAGGCATCTCACTCATATATTCTCACCCTCTCTTGCTCTCTGGCGTGTCATTTCAAATAGTTTTAATTCAATTCAGCTCATTTCATTACGTTACCGCTTCCTGCTACGTCGGCGTCAGCATCAGAAACGTTTATTATTGAATCGTTGAAAATTCAAGCTGGTTTGGTCTGGCCAGGCCACATCCCAGCACACTAGCACCCTACACGCAGAGCACACACAGCACTTGGCTATATTAGGTTGGTTATTTCTTCCGTTATTGCGTCAAGCTTACGTTTACGTTGCTATGATTACGTAAGGCCTGACATGCGTTTGTTGAGCATTTTTTATTTATTTATTTTATTTTTTTTTATTTAAACATGACATTCATTGCCAAATAAAGATTGACGTTGTATTCATTATAGCCACAGCAGTAACATCAACAGCTATCAAGAAAATTAAAAAAAAAAAATGTGAAGCCGAATACACAAGGAAAAGGACAGAGAGATGGGCAGAAAGGAGGCCAGATAAGCTTATTTACAAACAATTGAAAAATCGTTACAAAAGAACACTAATAATATTTTTTTAATCTTTGTGTGTCGAGAAAATGGTTGTTGGTAAGAGCAAAGGGCGGAGCAGGAGTGGTGAAGAAGTTTCTTAGAATAAATTGATAAGAAGAAACTTACAACTTGACATTTATATTTATTATAATAATTTACAATTTTATATTATAATACTAATAATAAAGAATACTTAGGCAAAAAACTTAAAACTAAAAGAATTTTACCTAACTATCATTTCTCTGAAGTATTTTGAAAAAGCTTTTTCTAACATTTTTTTAAGTGCTTTCCATTAGCTCCATAATGGTAACTATGTCAAAAACAGATTATATAAAAAAACAGGATACAGCTTCGTTGTATCACTACAATGTTAAAACTGTAGAAATTAAAAAAATTCAAAATAATTATTGCCGTAACTACGACAAAAATGCAAAAATTGGAAATTATTTCTCTAGTTATCATTTCTAAAGTGTTCTTTTTCATTTCACTTCCAAAAACGTCTTTAATTAGCTCCATAGTGGTCACTTGAGTAAAGCAAAAAAAAAAAATAATTTAAAAATATATATCTATATATATATCTATATATATATATTTAGATATATTATAGATATATCTAATATATATCTATATAAAGGGTATTGTTGTTGTTGTTGGTTGTTTTCTTCAGAAAGCAACATAGACCTTGAGCTCGAAAATATAACTCTTAATTAATAATTGAAAAATTATTAGAGTTATAATAATTACACAAAAACTTATGAAAAGAGGTCGAATAAATTTACAAATTAATTCTCTGGCAGAGCACGGCCGTTGAAAAACAAAATTATGATTAATTTGTGTGTTTACACACAATAAAATAAAAATCTTAGTTTTCAAACAAAATATTTCATGACGTCATAGTTTAATAGCAGCAGGTTGCTGCAACTAAGACGGACAGTGAATAATAGAAGAACAACAACTAAAAAACTACAACATGCCTGTGAGTGGTAAAAAGCTTTGATATATCTTCGAAGAAAGAGCTTACACCGAATAAGTATGAATCTGAAAATTCGAAGAACTTTAGCTGCTTTTCGTATCATTTGTGTGTACAATGTAATTCAGAGTAATTTTCTCTAACATTGACGAAAACAAATAGACATGAACGGCTAAGTTTATCATCGCTATCATATAAATTCTACTGATGAGTTGGTGTAGCGGCCAACGAAACAGCTGTCTAGTCTGCTGTATGATTGCCACTCTATATAAAGGGTATTGTTGTTATTGTTGGTTGTTTTCTTCAGAAAGCAACATAGACCTTGAGCTCGAAAATATAACTCTTAATTAATATTTCAAAAATTATTAGAGTTATAATAATTACACAATAATTTAAAAATTGTTAAAACTTCAAGGAATCAATTTCTAAATATTTAAAAAGAAGTTAACGATAATATGATGAAAGATCCTTGAACCAACTGCAGAGCTTGAACTCCAGAACATCTGAAAAGAATTAACATAAAATCAATTCAATGCTGTATGCACATTATTTCCTTATCTTTTCTACTATAATATGGCCACTTTAAGATGGCGCCTTAAAAAACCAGTGACTACAACAATCAGCAAGCAAATAAATCAAATGATTTCCCTCAACACTAGGCTAATAAAAAAAGTGTTCACACCATCAAACCAAATAAAAAGAAAAAAAAAACACTCCAAATGTTACAAAAATCACTCAAAAGAAAATTTCGCATTTTATGCGAAAATATAAAATCGGTTAATGTTAGCTTTATGTGTGTGTGTGTGTGTGTTTGAGTGGGTTAGTGTGGGAGAGCATGTTTTTTGCAGCAAATGCGACAGGATAGCAAATGTTATGCATACAAAACGCTTGAACGCCTCGCCGCTGCCAGCAAGCATTGCCAGCAACATGAGCGGATTTCAATCAAGCGGGGCGTAAAAGATAGCAGCAGCGAAGTAGAGGGATAATATGTCAAAAACTCCTGCAACATAAAAATCCTTTTACTAAAAATTTTGCTTTATGTTTTTTGGTTATATATTTTTTTTATTATTATGTTGTTTTTTTTTTTCTCTTTACCAGCACCGATTTTCTTTTGGTGTTCAGGCAAGCGTTGAAACATGCGGAAAATCATGAGGAAATGATGAGCTAAGCAATGAGCTCGTGTGTGTGTGTGTGTGTGCGTGATTTTGTGTGTAAGCACTGGTAGAAGTATGCTACTTGCATAGAGGGTCTAGACCAGGGACCTAAAATCAAGTGCAAACAAAATCAAACGCATGAATAGTTGAACGAAGGGTGGAAGGAAAGGGAAAAGTACCAAAAATCAAAGTGACAGCATTGGTTGCCTTTGTGTGAAAGCGTAAACTTCATGATTAGGTTTCGGATCGGTTTGCTGAAGTAAGTTTTTGGGAGCGAGTGGTTCTGTGTTAGTGGTGACAACATTACAAAAATTAGGCAAAATATCTAGTTTTTTGAGCAAAAATCAAAATGTTTTTCAAAACATACAAGGGTGATAGCAATAAAATTTCCAAATATCAAACGAATTACTCTGAATAATATAAAAATTTAGACAACTTAACATAGGGCTCATTCCATATTGCAGTTGTTAAAGTTCGTACACATTCGAAAATAGATTCTTGTAGTTCCTTACAAAATTTTCTGATATTTAATGCCTTTGTCCACTCTTTTTGAAATCTGGTTATTTTCAGACCCATAATGAAATATTTATACTTAAGTATCGATGCGGTCGTTCATGACATTGCCCATACTTTCGAAGCTGCTTAGCCAACCATGAAATTTCTGCGATAATAATAATAAAATAATAATTTTTAATAAAACTTTTACTTTTACCATTATACTCAGAATCATGGTCAGATTTTGAATAAACCAGGTCCATGACCCCATATTTGGACTAATAAATTACTAAATTTTAATGTGAAATTTTTAATCAAAAATTCGGTGCTGAAAAAAGGCAAATTTCAGACACATATGAGTAAATATCTACACTTGGGCATTGAAATTTGGGAAAGGAGAAGGTACGATTTTTTTTTCAAGCACCACGCAAAAATTGTGCGGAAATGGGAACAAATTATTTGGACAATATGGAAGTAACCCTCTAACGAAGAGCTTATTAACAAAAACGGGTATTTTTAATGGTACTCTTTTGAATGGTATTAATAACAATTAATAAAATCTTTTTACTCTTTACTCTTACTCTTTTTACATTCTACTAGGGTGAGGAAAAATACGTTCGTAAACGATTAAAATACAATACTTTTCATTTTTAAAAATTTTTCGATTGAATTTTATTTTAAAAATACTTCTCATGAGAAACTGAAAGCAACGATTTTTCAAAAACAACAACAATAACGAGGAACGTTCGGCAGTAATCGTCTGAAAAAAAATTAATTTGAACAATTGTTTAAAGTGAGCGATCTATAAACATACTGAGCGAACGAATATGTCATTAATTGAACTCGAGAGTTCGCTCAATATTTATTTTGGACACTAGGGGGTCAATAAAAATGTTGTTTTTCGCTTAAGACACATGTTGGCATAGGGGGGAGAGGAGAGGAGGTTTCGGTTTTAATATCGAATGTCAGAATTAAAAAAAAAAAATTTTTGTGACTCAAGGGTGGACCCAAAAATGCTTGTTTTAACATGTGCTTGAAGTATAAGCGGTCGCTGATTTGAAATCAGACCCAAACAAATTATGTACACTTTCAACATGTGCTTGCAGGATCGGAGGTCTCTGATTTCGATTCTAATGTCAGAGATACAGACATTTTGTTTGACACTAGGGTGGACCCTACAAATGCGCTTTTTGTATGGGGTCGCTGATTTTGAATCTGATGTCAGAGTTCAAAGAATTTGTTGGCTTAATGACTCAAGAATTAAATTTGGTGGAAACTACGATGGACTCGTATTGAGTTCCATTTAATGGAGTATTATAATCAATATTTTAGAAGTTATTCTATAATATCTTTTTAAGAATATTTTCATGAAAAATTAATACGCATTGTTCGTCTTAAAGTTTTTCTTAAATTCTTGGCTGAACTCCTAAATTCATTTAATTTTTAAAAAATAGGGGTCCCCCCTAATTATAAAAAATGTTCTACGTTCTGATATCAGATTAAAATCGACAACCATTAATACTCCCACAACATGTCTAAATTTTAAAAAAAAAAATTTATAGAGGTCCACCGCAGTGTCAAATACATTTATTTTTAATTCTGACATCAGATGTAAACATATTGATGGCATGTATCTATTTATAATTTTCTTTTTGTCATTTTGTATCTCTTAATTTAGGTTTGTTAATCAAAAATTGTCCGTTTGATAGATTTATTCTTTAATTCTTCTCGCATTTCATTGTTCTTTAAGGGTGTACCACATTTCATTCTGTGTACCTGCTTCTTACGCACTTCGTTGAAATTTAGAAATCGTTTGCTTTAATACATCTTTTTGCTTTTAAAACGTAGGAGCTTTCTAGTTACCCGCGTTATTTTCGAGCTTACAAAAACAATGTACAAGGAATTCGTGGTACCCTTAGAAGGGCAGCAAATAGAGGTGGGTGTGTTCAGAAAAGACGGGTAACAATAATAGGATTAAATGCTACATTTAATCCCTGTATGGGGTCAATTCGTGAGAGATATGAACTTTAATCGAAATTTTTACTTCAGTTTTTGTGTTTTTCATAGAGGGACCCTAGAACGGTGGTATATAGGGGGTTTGTGTGTTGAGAAGAAATATTGAGGGGGTTAAAATAATAGAAACAAATCATAAATTTCATCCTTCTAGGGGTCGATTCAGAAGGGATATAAAGTAAAGTCGAAATTTCCTTATAGGTTTTCAGTTTTTTTTAGGAGACTACTAGAGGGGTTGCAGTTTGGTGTGGGTATGTTCCTCTCGGGTCAACTAGAATCGACATATTCTTCAGTAGCGCTTGAAGTACCCGAAAAGCCCGAGTACTTGGGTATGGCCAGGATATCTGGAAATACCCAAAAATACCCTTGTGACTAGGTATTGCCCGGTTTATTCGAGTTATCTGGGTAGTTATCTGGCAGTTATCTGGGTAGAATTGTTGAAAAACAAAACATATCCGAGTAATAAAGCAAGAAAAATGAAAAATGATGTAAACAAGCAAAATAGAAGATAGAATACTTTTCAAACGTTCGTTGCCTTGTTAACGTTTGTGAGCAAATGAATTCACGCTTCTGAAAAATTGAAAATCAGTTATAAAGAAATGCGTCGCTGGCTGAGCGCTTGTCATTTGTTTAAGGAGCCTGCATCATCCTGTATCAAAATAAATATCTTATTGTCCAAACATAAATTCAAGTGTACAAAAAAAAAAAAAAAATTATGTAACCACTGTTTCAGTTAATTTTTAACTTAGACAGAAATGGTAAAACAAAACTTTAAACATCTTTTAGAGTATTGTTATCAATAGATTTGAGACATAAATTTATATACTTGTAATCCCATCTGGCGTTAAATCGCCCAAAAATAAAAAATATCTAGTGATAGGTAATTTTTTTTTATATATTAAGGACTATTTTTACCTTTAAACCAAGGATTTCATAGAAATTTCCTATGTTTCTGTTGAATTGCTAAGTAGCCCAGTTATTACTTATCATACCATTACAATAAAAATCGATCACATACTTTTAGGCATTACAAAGAATTTCATAGAAAATTGTTTCAGCTTTTTTTAAAAAATACTTAATACTTAAGAAAAAACAAGACTTTATTGCACATCTACAGAGCAAGACCTTTCAATTGCTACCCTACTTTTTAAAATCGTGTCTACAGTATAGATTTGATAGTCATCACAAAAAATGCCTTTGCGTAATAATAATATTGATATATATATATTTTTTTTAAAATTGATCTGAACGCCAAATATCTTACACTACAGACATTAACACTTCCAAAAGAAAATATTAAGAAATACTTTTTTCCGCTTAAATGCTTTTCAGACTAATTCAGCCTATGTTCGATTATCATTGTTATCCAAAAAATTAAATAGTTTTTATAGAAGAGCACATAATACAAAATTGCCCAAACTAATTTGAAAAATATGCCAATACGCCTCGTATTATTTATTGGAAATTTAATTGCCTTTAGTTTGACTTGTTGAACTTTGAGAACAACATTGTTTTACTCGCGGGCAAATCTTCTATCAAGAAAGGTATACAAAATATATAACTCTAAAACTGCGTTAGGAAATTTTGGAGCTAAAGAAAATTTAATTTATAAAAGTCGCATCAATGATTTTTTTTTTTTTTTGTAAATTGTGAACTTTTTAGAATTTGATATTTGATCTATTTCCGATATTCACTTCAAAATACAACTTGTATTATTTTCCATTATTTTAAAACCTTTCAAAAATCTACTCTTTTCTATTCAATTTTCTATTTCATTTTGCAATTCTTACATTGTGTTTTATTTTAGCTTATTAAAAATTCACAAAAAATACGCTTAAAATTGTTGACCATTTTTATTAAAGCAGCATAAAAACTGCGTAGGAGTTGACCCAAACGAAAATCGGTGAGAAGAAGGGCTACTATTGTAGTTTTTTTTTTATTATTGCCTTTGACAGCAGCAGCGTAAGAAAAAGCAGTACAACGAGAACAACAACAAGAATAAGACGGCTTTTAGATATATTAAGGAGTGATGTGCAAGACATGGGCAGCGAGCAGCACATCTTTTGACTTGTAGAAGCTTAAATTTATCACTGTCGCATAATAAATAAGCAAAAGCAACAAAAGTAAAAAAAAAAATACAGATAAAAGCGAAAACAATGACTACGCTTTGTTCACAACTGAAGTTGGCTCTAATGATTATAATATTTTGAAAAAAAACAAAAAACTGAAACATATGGTATTTTGTAAGCAAAACACAAGAATGCAATAAACAGCAAAGTTAAAAAGTAAAAAAAAAGTCAAAAACAACGTAAGCACACATAACGTAAGCATTAATGTAAACGTAAGCTGAAATATAACCACTACGTAACTTCAAAATGAAATTCGATACACTTTTTATGAAACGGTCTGTTTTTGTGTTACACATATTTTGCTTTTGTTGTTAGTGTGGTTGTTGCTATGCTTTTAGGAACCTTAACCAGCTCGTTCGTAGGTATGCGCTTCAACTTGAGCATATCTCTTTTTTTTCCCCCACCACTTGAACAGCATAACGTTGACATATACGCTGTCAATGTAATAAATACAATTTTTGACTGGGTTATAACAAAAGACGAGTGGATGATCATGATGATGATTATGATGTGGGTAAAAAAAAACAAAAAAAAAAAAAAATAGAAAAGTATGAAAGGATAAGAGGATAATAAGTATGCATAAAAAGCTCAAGTTTATATGCAGGCAGTTAAAATGTCATTCAATGTAAAGCAGCAAAGTCAAGCTTTTTTAAGGCATACAACAAGATAGGACAGCTATGTAAGGAGTTAAGCTTAGCAACAACATAAAGATAACAACAAACTGGGTGCTTGTGGAAGTGTTATAAGGAATTGAAATTAAAGTTAAGACAGTTAAGAATGTCATAAAAAAAAAAAAACCAAGAGTAAAACGGATAACAAGTGTTATTATAATGTGATCAAAGAATACCAACGATAAAAGGGTGAATTTAATATATAAAAATACTTTAAGTGCTAGTTATTTGACCTTAGTTTTAAAAAATGTTAAGAAAGTTTAATTTAATGTAACTTTTATTAAGATGAAAAAAAAACCAATTGCAATCTTTTGGGCTGAAACTTTTGGTAAAAAAAATTTTTAATTTTTTAGCTGAACCATGTAGTTTAATAATGCTAAAACCAGTGATACGAGTACATAACTTTTATAAATTACAGATAAAATTACAATTTTCGCCTACAATTTTCAACAGATGAAAACTGTATGTAGAAGTTTTAAAGCCGATTGAAAGACCTAAAATTTTTAAGCAAAATTTTTTAAAACTCAACATATATCACCTAGTCTGAACTAGTACAATTAACCCCATTTACCCTAATTAAAGCAATAGCTTGACCTCAACTTAAGGAAATTCAAACTCTGAACAGTACTACTTGCATGCTTTATACTCTAAAAAATTCTCCAAATTTGTTTTATTTTTTCTATTTAATAACATAACTTTAATAAAGTGTGTCTGATATACGCGTGGCACTACATCGAGGTGACCGTGTGGAGTACAGTTGACACAATTTCATAGTCAACAGCCAGAAGCTTCCTTGTGCCTGTTTTTCGAGCTCTTCCTTGACTTGATGCTCATTTTTTTTTTTTTTTGCCTTAATACCAGTCTTCACTTTAAAGAAACACTTGACTCCATAAACAACTCGTAATAATTAAAAAAAAACAAAAAAAAAAAACATTATAAAAACCATAAAGAGCCACAAATGAAGTAATGAAGAGACGCGTCAAGACAAGCTAGAAGAACAAGAAGAAGAAAAAGAAGAAGAAGGTACAGCCGGTTGATACTCAGAGGAGGCAAAAAAAAAAGGCTACCTTAACTACCCACTCAAAAACCACTTGCAGCCAGTCATTCAGTCAGGCAGCCACACACGCCACAGCTAAGGAAAAAAGCCACAAAGACGTGTTAAGATATGGCAACGCTAGGCCAAGCCCAACAAGTCAAGTTAACGCAATGCTTGACTATGAAAGGTTAATCAAGGAAGGCCACAAGAGGTGGGGAAATGAAGTGGATGATGATGATGATGATGATGATGATGATGAGGATGATGATGGTGATGGTGGTAGTGGTGGTGGTCGTGGCGATGGTGATGATGATAATGATGATGAAGAGGCGGATGTTGTTGATGATGGGGATGCAGCTGTAATGAAGCTGCAATAGGCTGCAAAAATGACTTGTAAAAAAACATGCAACAACAATAGCATTAATTGAAATACATACAACAACAACAACAACAACTTGTATATGTGCCAAAAAGCTGAGCTGCTTCATCATAATTAAGATGACGGGCGGAAAAAAGTAGATTAAAAAATGGCTTCAAATAGAGTACCGACAAAGTCAGAGTGTAACGTTTAACTTGTAGCTCAAATTTCAAAGAGATGCTTTTGGAAATAAAATAAAAAATGATACTGTTCCAAGACAGTTTAACAATTACAGTGAGTGTCACTTACAATCGTACATATTATAAAAAAAAAACAAAACTTCTTGCAGAAAAGCTAGGCTTACGAGGCAAAAAAATTTATTTTTTTATTTATTTCTGTGCTTATAATTTTAATGCAAAAAGAAAATATAAAAAAGTTTGATTAAAAAAAAAAATAATAATCATGTCATGATCGTAGCGAGGGTAGGACAGGGGAGCGCAGTAGTCCCGCCTCCTGAACATTAGAAATTTTAAAATTTTCGTATTAAATTAAAAAATTCAAAAAATTGTTTCTTATAATTTAGTTAAAGGTTAATTTATTTTTTATTACAAATTTACGGCTGACTAATTTTTTATTTATTTAGATATCATTCAAATGAAAAAAAAAATAATTTTGCGCACCCCTAAACCACATCCTGGCTACGCCCATGTTTCATGTACACAACTTTAAAATTCATCATTAACTTACGCTATAAAGAATTTTATGCTATTGAATAGCTGCTGAAATATTTACAAAATTAAATAATAATGTACTTCGTTGGGGCACTTTTTTTATTAGGAAGATTTTTTAGTCTTTGGAATGAAATTGACAAAGTTTTTGCATTTTTCGACGCTAGTATTGTCCCATTCTTCTTTGAGAGCCTTCTTGAGTTCAGCTTTGTTAGAAATTTTATGTGTTCGAATTTGTTTCTTAAGATGATGCCAAAGATGTTCGATGAGATTTATGTCCTGTGATTGGGCAGGCGTTTTAATGACTTTCAAACGGTTATAGTGCCTTCATTCTTTTATTTAATGAGCTATGCAATTTCTTGCTATAAAATAATTATGCATACCAAATTTTATTGATCTGGTAAATTTTTTTTTGGCAAATATACTAGATTACCCAATGCTGTTGACGACTTTTTCGAAATTCCAACTAATTCGTAACTATTTCGAGCTGTCTTAAAGAAATCGTTACAATTTTGTTACAGCAAATATCGGAACAGTTTCAATTTTTATACGAATTTCTTAAGAATTTCGTTATGCGGCTGTTTGAATGACATATTGAAATGCGAAAAGAGTGAAATTTAATTTCTCTCGAACTATCTCAACGAAATCGAAACTTTTTCGTAACATTTTCGTTAAGATTCGTTACGCAATCATTGCGACATATCGTTGAGAATTCGTGTCAACCGCTTCATACGATTTTTGTTACGATTTTGCAACGAAATCGGAAAGATTTCGAAATATTCTCAACGAAATCTTTAAAAATATTTCGAAATACTTTTAACGAAATCGTTACAAATAGTTCACAATCTTCTGGATTTTGGAATCCGTTTTCGTTGCGAAATCGTAAAAAATATCCTATGAATTGGTTGACACGAATTCGTAACGAAATGTCGTAACGATTTCGCAACGAATCTTAACGAAAATGTTATGAAAAATTTACGATTTCTTTTAGACAGTTCGAAAGAAATGAAATTTCACTCACATAAGAATTTAAACTGCTCCGATATTTTCTGTAACGAAATTGTAACGATTTCTTGAAGACAGCTAGAAATAGTTACGAATCAGTCGAGATTTCGACAAAGTATTCAATTTTGGTTTGCTTGGTGTCCACTTTACTTTTCACCTCCAGAAAAATAAAAAATAAAAACCAATTATGCCCGTATGATACTTAATTTTTTTTGTCCAATTTTAAAATCTGAAAACAAGTGTCGCGTGGGCAGGACAGACATATTTTGTAAGAAAAGGATAAACGTTGTTACTTTTTTACTTCTGGTGTTTTGAAGAGCAGCTGCATTAAATAAATTAAAATTAGCTACACACATCACTTCCCATTCAGCATACATTTATATTAAATTGTTTTGTTTACTCTAAAAATCTCAAATTAATTACTAACAGCACAGTAAATAGTTGATCGAAACTTAACGAAGAACGAATTGAAAGAAACGGCAAAAAAAAATGCAGACGTCCTATAAGCAACGGCAAATACAGTCCGTCCTATAAATTTTTCTCCAATTTGTACTATATGCGTACTCACTCACACCAATTGAATCCAGGCATTCGTACTATTTGAACTGCTCTAGTTTTAATTTTCAATGACAAAAGTTGTAAAATAAAATTAAGTATCATACGGGCATTATGTCTTCAAACCGAGAGATACAAAAATTTGTTTATGCCATTTGAGCTTAAGATAAAGCCCGTATGATACTTAAATTTTTTTGTCCAATTTTAAAATCTGAAAACAAGTGGCGCGTGGGCAGGACATACATATTTTGTAAGAAAAGGATAAACGTTGTTACTTTTTTTATTTCTGGTGTTTTTAGGAGTAGCTACATTTAATAAATTACTTTTAGCAACACACATCACTTCCAATTCACCATACATTTATCTTAAAAAGTTTTGTTTACTCTAAAAATGTCAAATTATTAACAGCACAGTTAAAATTTGATCGAAACTTAACGAAGAACGAATTAAAAGAAACGGCAAAAAAAAAATGCAAAGAAAATACAGTCCGTCCTACAAATTTTTCTCCAATTCGTATTATATGCGTACTCACTCACACCAATTGAATCCATGCATTCGTACTATTTGCACTGCTCTAGTTTTCATTTTCAATGACAAAAATTGAGCAAAAAAATGAAGTATCATACAAGCTTAATCCAATTCGTTTACTTCAATACAAAAAACATAGTTGTAAAAATACATTTTTTGGCTGCATTCTTATGTTATCAAGCTCACGTTCCGACATAAGCATTCACTTATTTTTTCTTACGAACATTTTGAAATAAGCTTCAGCAAAAATTTTATAGCTGGATTCAAGTAAATCATTGAAATAAATTGAATGTATCATTGAGTCATTGAGACATATTCTTGGAATTTGTTCCGACTAAAAAATTAATTCATTTGAACTGAAATCGTAACAATCTGATAACAATTGTAAATTCCTAAAAAATCGACGGAGTGTTCAAAAAGAGCGATTTGAATGACACTTTATATAAAATTAAAATGACGCTATTTCGTCTCGTCAAACAAATTCACAAATAATTTGTATTTTTTCCAGGCAATATGAAGAAGATGACTCTTGTGCTATTCTTATCTTTCTTGTGTTTTATTTCTTAAAACTTATCGTAACCTGTTTTGTTTGCTATGTTTTTATTTCCATTACATTGTTCAATCAAAATTAAAGAAACAAGTTTCTGACAATATGATGAAAAAAGAAAAAAAAAAACAAAATGGTTCGTGTCACTGTCACAGTGAATGCTGATGCTTGATAATCACATCGTTGTCGGGCAGACTAATAACAATAACATTAAGTGAAAAATATTTATGAATATTAATATTCATGATATACGCAAAAGAAAAGAAACGAGAGAAAAAAATTTGTAAGGGCTGATTAACAGGAATGTTTTTCATATTGTTGGTTGTTTTCTGACGTGCTCTACTCTAGGTAGTGTAAAGGTTAAGCCGGTGTTAAGCAAGTTGGTTAGAATTTTTCTTGGTGTTGTTGCTATTTTTTTTTTCTACTTTTTGTGCATATTGTTGATTTCAAACAGGCAACAAAAAATTGCGTAGGTTTTTTTTTTTATATTTTACTTGGGCATCGTTAAGCTTTGTTGCTAGAAGCAACGTGCTTGTGACAGGATAACGAAGCTTCGTGTGGAGCTTGATGAGATCGCTGCTCAAGGCTATTGAAGCGACATGATTTGCATGGAGCTTTATTTATACTTCTTTTGTGGTTTTATTTTTTCTTTTGTTTTTTTGTTATAAATTGTTCAACTCACTCCCATCGCCAGAGCAGCATTAGAGAAGTGAGTGTTTTTATGTGCTCAAAATTTCTTCTTGGGATTCAAGTTTTAAAAATTTCGAAAAATTGACAAAATTTATTTTTTTCGTCAATTATTTATAAAACTATTTATAAAACTATGGAAACAGAACTAATATTTGTAAGAAAATCAAATTAAATTCAGGTTATGACGAAACATTTTTTTATTAGTGCATTCATTTTGGACTCAATTAATATAATACTATTTTTGTTTTTCATTAAAACAGTCCCTGAATAAATTTTGCAAAGTTCAATGAAATGACAATTATGATTAACTTTTCACTAACTTAATTGAATTAATTTTAACAAGTTGAGAAAATCTTTAGAACTCTGTTAATTTCCTTTGGTTCGAAAATGTTTTTGGTTCGGAATTTTTAAAATTTTCGATATAAATTTTAAAATTTCTTTATTAAAAAATACTCTATGAAACTTTCATCTCTAGAAGAAAATTAACGTGCACAGTAGTTTAATTTCAATGCTGCTATAAATTTCAATTCAAATGACTTTGAAGCTCAATGAACTTGTAGCTCAATTAACGAATTATGTTAAGTTTGCTTTTAATTGAGAAATTTATTTTTCACAGTATCTGATGTCATGATTCATTTATGAAAGTAATAAAACAAAAAATTTTTCCAATGATGTGCTTCAATACATGTGCCTCTAAGGGGCTGTTCATAAATTACGTCACATGTTGTTGAACAATATTTGACCCCCTGCCCCCTATGTCACACTTCGTCACAAAATTATTATCCCCCTTCCCCCCCCCCGATGGGACGTTGCACTTTTACTTTTAACTTTTTTGAGGTTTTTTTTTTAATAATTTAACAGTTTGTTATAAAAAAAAGCATATAACACGTCATATTTATTATAAGTTTTATTATTATGGAATTAACATAGAAATTTCACGTTGTTCTATTGTGTTTGACCAACAATTTTATGAAAAATTTGACCATGTGAACAGAGTTGGCGGTCGTGCCACGGTGGGTAGAGTGAGTGGCCCATACGCCAGAGAACACTGGCTCAATTTTCACCTGACACAGATAGTTTTTTTAAATTAATTATTTTAATGTTCGGCCGTCACCTCTCTGCAGACAATGGCCAACCCCACAGAGTAAAAACTGCCATGAAAAGCTTCTTGAGAACATAAGTCGTTCGGAGTCGACATAAAACTTGTAGGTGCAGTTCTCGATCATTAGCTCAAAAAATTTCACAACACGCACAACACAATTGATTATAAGCAGCTCGGTCAAAGTGCTTTCAAGGGCTGAAGTTGCCATTTCGTTTTGTTTTTTTTTCGAACAGAGCTAAACACAAATTAAAGCTTTTCTGACCTTAACAAGAACACCAACGTTATACATTATAACTTGGATTCAAACATAGTTTTAGCTGTCTTTTTCGGTTTGCGATCCGTTTGTTCTATTAGGTGCGTTTTTTTAGTGTTTAAAAATGAAATCAATACTAAACTACAATAAAATTAAATTTTAATAAAATTTAAAATTTTGACAACTAAATTCATAAAATTTTTTGTGACGTAACGCACGACCTACCCTCCTACCACCCCATGTCACACTACGTCACAAATGTTCAACCCCCCCTCTCCCTAAAAGGGTGACGTAATTTATGAAGAGCACCTAATTATGAAAGTGATCTAACTAAATAACCTAAAAGAAATTAGTTTATCATTTATTGCGCATCGTCACTATAATCTTAAGCAGTTTTTGTAAAACTGTAAACAATTTACTATTAAAGATCAATTAAAATTAAGCGTTTTTGCTTCTAAAAAATAATAAACTGCTAAATGAAGCAAGAATCTTCTCATATTTTACTAATTATAAATAATATTTCCCACTTTGTTTCTCCATTAAAATTATCACTCAACTACTTATTTCGTAATTATTACCATATATTATATGCTTTAAAGTAACAACAAAGCTAAAATATCTGCTTATTCTCATATTTTCCATAAATAATTTTCTTTTCTGTTTCCACATTTGTTATCAAGTTCATTGCCACGCAATAAGCGCAATTTTAAAATTATATATAAAAAGAAAAACTAAGAAAAATAAGCCGAAAATTAGGAAAAAAAAAAATATTTTAAGCACACTTCTCAAGTCGATTTGTTCAACTATTTGTCGGTTAATCTAGCTTGTCTGTCTATCTGAGTGTCTGTCTGTCCTTCGTCATGGCGGTAGATACAGTTGTTGCGCGTTCATTTAGCTGTCAATGTCAATTAAATGCTAGCAACTGAAATGCTTTCACAAATGCAGCCACAGCAACAACAAAAACACCAGCATTAATAGCAGAAGCAACAACTACAACAACTACAACAACAACAATAATTAGAAAACACTTGAACCAGCAGCCTTAATGTTTCACCCTATTTCTTAAGACATGCTGCATTCATGTCTTGCTTTCATTACCTCAGACATGATTTTGGCTGACTGTTTGGCATCGATGTGGTTCGACAAGATTGCTGAACGCTTGGCGTGCTCCTCTTTTCCTGGCCACTTTTCAAAATAAAACTTAGACTAATACAAAAAAAAAAAAAAAAGCAAAAATATAAATAAACTGTGAAGTAAAAGTTGAATTTACGCTAATTTTGGCAAAGCGCCAAAAATTAGGCAGCACTTTTATTACGCACAGTTTTTCCGCTGTACACACCGCTAAATAGCTAAACTTATGTTTAAATATTCTATTTTTGAAACGAAAATTATTTATAAATACAAATGTTAGTTTTTAATTCTGAGTGGTTTTTATTCTGTATAACATTTTCTTAATGTGATCGTGTCACGTGTCACTGAGACACTTAAACTTAATCACTGAATTTTTTTTTTAACTCCCTAGTTAAATTTTAACTGCATTTTTTTTTTTTTTTTTGTCGTTTAAATGACTTCCTTGGTGGTCCGTCCTGCTTGACTATAACGCCAATGCCATTAAAAAAAAAGTGATCGTAACGTGATCTTTTTTTACTCACAGTTAAGCACACTCGAAATATGAGTCGTTTTTCTATTGCTAAAAATTGTCCGTTTATGTTGCTGTTGTTCGTGCTTATTTTCTTGCTGTTTCTTGTGTTCCTGTGCATTTATTTTTCTCCCCCTATCTTACCATTCTTACCTATCCTACTATTCAATATAGATTTTTTTTAGATTTTTCTTTATGTCGTGTGTTTTTTTTTTCATAATCATATTTTATGCAGATTATCTTATTTCCGCTGTAGTGTAAAGATGGTTGTTTTTTTTAACTCTTAAGTGCTGTTTTTGTACTTTTGAGTACACATTGCTTGCTCGTGTTATCGTTGATGATGCTGCGTTTATGTTTTGTTTATTTTTTTATTTAATTTTTGCTTTTGCTCATTTGTATTTATTTTCTTATTTTAACTTTTTTAATTATTATCATACATGACACTGAAAGTTGAATTAGCTGGGAATTTGTTTAGGATTCGCTTTTATATAAATTCCAAAGCTTTATTATTGTGTTTGTGGCTGGTGGATTTGAGTGCATTCAATTGAGATTTCATTTAAATGTTAGCTCATAGCAGTTGATTTCATTCATAGCATTCCTAGTTTTGAGTGACTCCTGTGAAATTAATTGGCTGAGAATTTCTTGATTGACTTTAAATGATTTTTTGTAATGCTTGATTTGGCGGGATATGTTTTGAGTGAATTTTATATTGGGCGCATTCAGCGTAGTCAACTGTTGTGAATTATTATGGTAGCGATACTTTAGTGAGCGATGTTTTTCTCTGAATGTGTTGTTACTCTAAGCATCAGAAAAGTTGTCAAATTTTAAAATTTAGTCACAGTTTAACCCTAACTTTCCTTAAAAAAGAAAAGATTATATTTATCTCATTATTTCACCATTCATTCTCTAACGCTCAGTACATTTCAAGCTTTCAGGTGAGTGCATGCTTTCGCATTGATCAGTCGTGTTGCTATTCAAGGCGTTCTTTGAAAAAAACATAAACTTGTAACTACATTTTTTGAGATGTGCCAGTTTAAGGATAAAGCACTCAACAGTTGAGTTCAGGTAGCATAGAATTTTTTCGATTTAATGGAGTCCGCTACCTGATCAGTTTTAGTGAGCGCTCAAATAATTGTAACATTCAGCGCATTTTTACACAACTGTTGCCAACTGTTGACTACGCTGAATGCGCCCATTATGACCCGTTTTAGAGTACATGGGCGTAGCAAGGGAATTATTGCAGGGGGTGCTGACCCCCTTAATATTAGAACAGTTAAAACAGTTAAATAATATTTTAAAAGTCATAGAGTGCTGCGATTTTATAAAAGCACTTTTGTCTGTTAAAAAGTTTCGCCTTCAAAAACTATTAAAAATTCAAGTTCTTCCACTACAAATTAAAATTTTTCTTATTAAATAAATTTTATGCAAACTAAATTTAGATTTTAACTAATCGATCTTTATCTTTTCTTAACATAAAATTTAACCTCTGACAGAGAAATTGCTTCATTTTATGCTTTTTTTTATGCTTAACGTATCTTTAGAAAATTTTGTTCGTATCAAATTAGAATAACATTAAAACTTAAAACCTTTGACAGTTCAAAATATACACCAAGTAAAATAAAACGTATAGCATAAATCTCAAACTTTATATGGGTACATGGTAAATCCATCAAGATTTTTGAAGAATGAAGTAAAGTTGCCATATTTCTTGCTTGTATTTATAAATTTTAAAAAATTTCTTGTACCGGATAATATTCTCAGCTTAGTATTATCAGGATATTCATATTTATTCTATATTTATTGTTTTCTATATGCCTGTATTTGGAGGTCATTTCTTTTTTCTCTATAGAGCCAAGTTCAATTTAAATACTATATAAGTGTAAAAATATGATACACATGCACTGTCGAGTTCTGCTCTTTTTATCGGGTAAAAATTTATAAGTTGTTAAATTATCGAAAAAAATAAAAATTCACTCAATAAAGATTAGTTTGAGTATGAAAAATTTGACACTCATTTTATCATTATTCATTGTAATAATTTTTTTTTTAAATGAGCAGTAAAATTTTTTACACAACACCTCATGAACTGATAATTTTTTAAACATTTAATTTTTATAAAAGTTAAATAATGTTCAGGTCAAGATTGCCAGTTATGTGGGAAAAATCCCATTTGTGGTAGTTTTTAATTGCCCTTGGAAATTTTTTGTTGGGAATTCCTATGGTATTTTTTGAATTCAGTGTGGTATTTTTTAATTGCCATGGGAATTTGGGAATTTGTTTTTACAAATGATTTCTTCACATTTGTTAAGCAAAAACTTCATATGAAATCATTGCCATTATACGCATTAAACGCTATGTTTACACCACGATTTTATGTCGTAAGTTACGTATGTAAAATCCCTTAAATTTTTGTTACTTTTGTGGTATTTTTTAATTCGTTTAGGATTTATTTTTTGGGATTTTTAAATGCATTTTGGGATTTTTGGTGCTATTTTTAAAAAACGTGGTATTTTTGTGGTAATTTTTAATGATCGTGGGATCTTTTGTTGTATTTTTTAATTGCTGTTGGATTTTTTTTTGTTTACGTATACCATGGTAATTTTGATGGTATTAAATTTATGGTAATTTGGAAAAAAAGTAATTTGCGTTGGAATTGTTCCGTTTTTGAACTGGCAGCTTGGTTTAGGTTTAAATCACCTTCAATGAAAAATATTTATCAAAAAAATTGTTCGGTTTATTTTTCTCAATTAATTTTTTTATTGTATTTTTTTTTCGTATTTTAACAGATAGTTATAATTTTTTTTTTCAATTAATTTTTTACTTAATTGTTTTTGAATCTGCCCGGCTCAAGTCTTAATTTTTACAAAGAAAAAATATTAATTAAACTCTCAGAACAAATAAAAGAGACCACAGTTGTGCTCTTGCCTATAACATTATTCAACAAAACTGGTCAAAATGTTGTCTTTTCCAGGAATATACCACGGTTATTCAGCTCAGAATGCTGCTAGACTGTGTAATATTAAAAATGCAATTTTGTGTTGTAGAGGTATTGAATGTATAACCGAAATCAGAACAAATTATTATCACATCCTTAAAACTTTAGGTGTACTTTTAATGTCTTTCAGTTACAGTTGGTTCTTAAGAGCTTTTTTTTTTGTTCTTTAATTTGACCTGAGTGGTCACAACGCTTTGTTATAACACAACGCTAAAACTGAGAATCACACATTAAAATGCTCTCAAAAAAGCTTTTCTTTCAAGACAATTCGAAAATTTTATAGTCCTTTGATGTATTTTTTATTTCCTTATTCTTAGCAATCTTCCCTCAAATTGACAAGCGCGCACTTTTTTATGAGCTCATAAAACATAGCGTCTCAAGTGGGTTGGTCGATTTGCGCGGGTTCAAAGTGCCAGATATTGAATTGATTGCATTTTTTTTTTTCAGAAATGCAAAAAAAGGCACTCCGCAGAAGAAATAAAAAAAAAAAACTGTGTTTGGCGGGAAGAAAGATGACAGATGACAAATGAAGCCACTGTCAGTTGATGTTATTGTGTGTTGTGTGAGTGAAGACAATAAAAAGAAAAGAAATGCCGCTCATTGACGTTACTTCGTTCTACTTGAGTGACCGAGTGCAGCAAGCAAGGAGTTGGGTGGGGGTGACAAAAGTAAGCTTTGAATGCTACTCACGATGTTCATTCAATTGTGGCAACATGATAAGCAAGCAGCAGTAAAAATAGCGGAAGAATTTGAGCAAAGAATAAGAGAAAGACAGCAAATAAAATATAGCAGAAGAAGAAAGGAAGAGAAGCAGCAGCATTCAAGGAAGCGCAGCACAGCAATCGGATATTCGATAGCTGCGGAAAATAATAAGAAACCGATACAAGCCAAACGCCGCCTATCCAGTGCTGCCTCTTCGCCCTCCACACAACTTATGTATAGTGCTGACAACTCAGCTGCTGCTGATTGCTGCGGTTGCTGCTACCACTGCGACCGCCACCATTTGTTGCTGCAGTTTCTATATTGATTCTTCAGAGCATTGCCGACATTTTTGTTGTTGTTTTTTTCGTATTTATTGCATAAGCGATTTTCGATTACTGGTAACTGCATAAGCAGCAATGACTTCATCAACAATGAGTACAGTTGTGCCTTAGAAACAGCAGCAGGGACGTCTTTATTGCCAGTGACATCAAGAGCAACAACTTCAACAGTAATAGCAATAGCAACAAACACATCATCAGACAAATGGTTGCATTGATAAAAATCGTCGCTCATTTGAACAAAATCGATTTCCTCTTTTTGGCAGCAGCACAAAAAAAAACCCAACAACAGCAAAATCCTAGCCCTAAATTCCAACATTCACCAAGTAGCGCCCTCATCATGCTGTTGCTGCTGCCCTTTATGGGTAAAACGCATTCAAGTGTTGCTGGTCGTTGCTAGCAACTCTGGCAACTCCTGCGAGAGTTCAACTTCAACGACTTTCAGTGGGTCGATGTCGTAGTCGAAGCCGCCGTTGCCCTTATCTTCATCTTCTCAAACGTCTTAACATTGATTGTAACGTCATCGTTGTCGTCGTCGTGGGTTGCTGGTTTCCTCCGTTGTTAATAATCAAAATAATAATTGTTGCAATCAACGTTTGTTCAGTTAAAATTTCTTGCAATTAATATTTTTTTTTATTCTTGTTTACTTATTGCTTTGTTTTTTTTTGTTTTTTTGTTAATATTTTGCAATCATAAGAAATTCACTTCAAATTGCAACATAATGAATATTGCTTTTGTTGTTGTTGTTTCTGCCCAATGCGACGACGGCTGTTGCTGCGCAAGCAACAATAATTGCTGCCATTCGGGGAATTAATGGATTCTATATTTGTGCTAGGTCCGGGAATTCTTGTTATTGAAAAATTAAGTTGTATTGATTGCAGTTTCATGATTGTTGCCAATACTTTTAGGAAATGAAGTAATTTTTGTATAATGGGCAAGGCAAAAACTATTTTGCTGTGCTTTGTGTTTAGAACATTGAATACTAAAGGAACAAATAATTTAAAATATTAAAACAAATTTCATGCTGTGGTGATGTTGTTGGTGATGAGGGTTGTGATGGTATTGGTGATGGTGAATGTGATGGTGATGGTAAATGTGGATGTGATGGTCATGGTGATGATGATGGTGGTAGTCATGGTAATTGTAATGGCAATATTGATGGCGATGGCAACGGTTATGATTATGAATGTGAATATGAATATGAATATGAATATGAATATGAATATGAATATGAATATGAATATGAATATGAATATGAATATGAATATGAATATGAATATGAATATGAATATGAATATGAATATGAATATGAATATGAATATGAATATGAATATGAATATGAATATGAATATGAATATGAATATGAATATGAATATGAATATGAATATGAATATGAATATGAATATGAATATGAATATGAATTATGAATATGAATATGAATATGAATATGAATATGAATATGAATATGAATATGAATATGAATATGAATATGAATATGAATATGAATATGAATATGAATATGAATATGAATATGAATATGAATATGAATATGAATATGAATATGAATATGAATATGAATATGAATATGAATATGAATATGAATATGAATATGAATATGAATATGAATATGAATATGAATATGAATATGAATATGAATATGAATATGAATATGAATATGAATATGAATATGAATATGAATATGTATATGAATATGAATATGAATATGAATAAGAATATGAATATGAATATGAATATGAATATGAATATGAATATGAATATGAATATGAATATGAATATGAATATGAATATGAATATGAATATGAATATGAATATGAATATGAATATGAATATGAATATGAATATGAATATGAATATGAATATGAATATGAATATGAATATGAATATGAATATGAATATGAATATGAATATGAATATGAATATGAATATGATATGAATATGAATATGGAATATGAATATGAATATGAATATTGAATATGAATATGAATATGAATATGAATATGAATATGAATATGAATATGAATATGAATATGAATATGAATATGAATATGTTTATGAATATGAATATGAATATGAATATGAATATGAATATGAATATGAATATGAATATGAATATGAATATGAATATGAATATGAATGTGAATATGAATATGAATATGAATATGATTATGTATATGAATATGAATGTGAATATGAATATGAATATGAATATGAATATGAATATGAATATGAATATAATATGAATATGAATATGAATATGATTATGAATAGAATAGAATATGAATATGAATATGAATATTGAATATGATATATGATATATATGAATATGAATATGAATATGAATATGAATATGAATATGAATATGAATATGAATATGAATATGAATATATGAATATGAATATGAATATGAATATGAATATGAATATGAATATGAATATGAATATGAATATGAATATGATATGATTATGAATATGAATATGAATATGAATATGAATATGAATATGATATGAATATGAATATGGAATATGAATATGAATATGAATATGAATATGAATATGATATGAAATATGAATATGAATATGAATATGAATATGAATATGAATATGAATATGAATGATATTGAATATGAATATGAATATGAATATGAATATGAATATGAATATGAATATGAATATGAATATGAATATGAATATGAATATGATATGAATATGAATATGAATATGAATATGAATTGGAATATGAATATGAATATGAATATGAATATGAATATGAATATGAATATGAATATGAATATGAATATGGATTATTGAATATGAATATGAATATGAATATGAATATGAATATGGAATATGAATATGAATATGAATATGAATATGAATATGAATATGAATATGAATATGAATATGAATATGAATAGAATATGAATATGAATATGAATATGAATATGAAATAGAATATGAATATATGTATATGAATATGAATATGAATATGAATATGAATATGAATATGAATATGAATATGAATATGAATATGAATATGAAATATGAATATGAAATATTGAATATGAATATGAATATGAATATGAATATGAATATGAATATGAATATGAATATGAATATGAATATTGAATATGAATATGAATATGAATATGAATATGAATATGAATATGAATATGAATATGAATATGAATATGAATATGAATATGAATATGAATATGAATATGAATATGAATATGAATATGAATATGAATATGAATATGAATATGAATATGAATATGAATATGAATATGAATATGAATATGAATATGAATATGAATATGAATATGAATATGAATATGAATATGAACATGAATATGAATATGAATATGAATATGAATATGAATATGAATATGAATATGAATATGAATATGAATATGAATATGAATATGAATATGAATATGAATATGAATATGAATATGAATATGAATATGAATATGAATATGAATATGAATAATGAATATGAATATGAATATGAATATGAATATGAATATGAATATGAATATGAATATGAAATATGAATATGAATATGAATATGATATGATATGAATATGAATATGAAATGAATATGAATATGAATATGAATATGAATATGAATATGAATATGAATATGAATATGAATATGAATATGAATATGAATATGAATATGAATATGAATATGAATATGAATATGAATATGAATATGAATATGAATGAATATGAATATGAATATGAATATGAATATGAATATGAATATGAATATGAATATGAATATGAAATTGAATATGAATATGAATATGAATATGAATATGAATATGAATATGAATATGAATATGAATATGAATATGAATAGAATATGATATGAATATGAATATGAATATGAATATGAATATGAATATGAATATGAATATGAATATGAATATGAATATGAATATGAATATGAATATGAATATGAATATGAATATGAATATGAATATGAATATGAATATGAATATGAATATGAATATGAATATGAATATGAATTATGAATATAGAATATGAATATGAATATGAATATGATATGAATATGAATATGAATATGAATATTGAATATGAATATGAATATGAATATGAATATGAATATGAATATGAATATGAATATGAATATGAATATGAATATGAATATGAATATGAATATGAATATGAATATGAATATGAATATGAATATGAATATGAATATGAATATGAATATGAATATGAATATGAATATGAATATGAATATGAATATGAATATGAATATGAATATGAATATGAATATGAATATGAATATGAATATGAATATGAATATGAATATGAATATGAATATGAATATGAATATGAATATGAATATGAATATGAATATGAATATGAATATGAATATGAATATGAATATGAATATGAATATGAATATGAATATGAATATGAATATGAATATGAATATGAATATGAATATGAATATGAATATGAATATGAATATGAATATGAATATGAATATGAATATGAATATGAATATGAATATGAATATGAATATGAATATGAATATGAATATGAATATGAATATGAATATGAATATGAATATGAATATGAATATGAATATGAATATGAATATGAATATGAATATGAATATGAATATGAATATGAATATGAATATGAATATGAATATGAATATGAATATGAATATGAATATGAATATGAATATGAATATGAATATGAATATGAATATGAATATGAATATGAATATGAATATGAATATGAATATGAATATGAATATGAATATGAATATGAATATGAATATGAATATGAATATGAATATGAATATGAATATGAATATGAATATGAATATGAATATGAATATGAATATGAATATGAATATGAATATGAATATGAATATGAATATGAATATGAATATGAATATGAATATGAATATGAATATGAATATGAATATGAATATGAATATGAATATGAATATGAATATGAATATGAATATGAATATGAATATGAATATGAATATGAATATGAATATGAATATGAATATGAATATGAATATGAATATGAATATGAATATGAATATGAATATGAATATGAATATGAATATGAATATGAATATGAATATGAATATGAATATGAATATGAATATGAATATGAATATGAATATGAATATGAATATGAATATGAATATGAATATGAATATGAATATGAATATGAATATGAATATGAATATGAATATGAATATGAATATGAATATGAATATGAATATGAATATGAATATGAATATGAATATGAATATGAATATGAATATGAATATGAATATGAATATGAATATGAATATGAATATGAATATGAATATGAATATGAATATGAATATGAATATGAATATGAATATGAATATGAATATGAATATGAATATGAATATGAATATGAATATGAATATGAATATGAATATGAATATGAATATGAATATGAATATGAATATGAATATGAATATGAATATGAATATGAATATGAATATGAATATGAATATGAATATGAATATGAATATGAATATGAATATGAATATGAATATGAATATGAATATGAATATGAATATGAATATGAATATGAATATGAATATGAATATGAATATGAATATGAATATGAATATGAATATGAATATGAATATGAATATGAATATGAATATGAATATGAATATGAATATGAATATGAATATGAATATGAATATGAATATGAATATGAATATGAATATGAATATGAATATGAATATGAATATGAATATGAATATGAATATGAATATGAATATGAATATGAATATGAATATGAATATGAATATGAATATGAATATGAATATGAATATGAATATGAATATGAATATGAATATGAATATGAATATGAATATGAATATGAATATGAATATGAATATGAATATGAATATGAATATGAATATGAATATGAATATGAATATGAATATGAATATGAATATGAATATGAATATGAATATGAATATGAATATGAATATGAATATGAATATGAATATGAATATGAATATGAATATGAATATGAATATGAATATGAATATGAATATGAATATGAATATGAATATGAATATGAATATGAATATGAATATGAATATGAATATGAATATGAATATGAATATGAATATGAATATGAATATGAATATGAATATGAATATGAATATGAATATGAATATGAATATGAATATGAATATGAATATGAATATGAATATGAATATGAATATGAATATGAATATGAATATGAATATGAATATGAATATGAATATGAATATGAATATGAATATGAATATGAATATGAATATGAATATGAATATGAATATGAATATGAATATGAATATGAATATGAATATGAATATGAATATGAATATGAATATGAATATGAATATGAATATGAATATGAATATGAATATGAATATGAATATGAATATGAATATGAATATGAATATGAATATGAATATGAATATGAATATGAATATGAATATGAATATGAATATGAATATGAATATGAATATGAATATGAATATGAATATGAATATGAATATGAATATGAATATGAATATGAATATGAATATGAATATGAATATGAATATGAATATGAATATGAATATGAATATGAATATGAATATGAATATGAATATGAATATGAATATGAATATGAATATGAATATGAATATGAATATGAATATGAATATGAATATGAATATGAATATGAATATGAATATGAATATGAATATGAATATGAATATGAATATGAATATGAATATGAATATGAATATGAATATGAATATGAATATGAATATGAATATGAATATGAATATGAATATGAATATGAATATGAATATGAATATGAATATGAATATGAATATGAATATGAATATGAATATGAATATGAATATGAATATGAATATGAATATGAATATGAATATGAATATGAATATGAATATGAATATGAATATGAATATGAATATGAATATGAATATGAATGTGGATATGAGTCTGAATTGAAAAAAAATGTTTATTAATTGAATATATATATGAATATATATTATCATTTACAAATTTTCTTCTTGTGATTTCACTAAATCTTAACTTCTTCTATGAACTATAAAAACTATAATCAGCATTAGATGCGCAATGAATTTGACTTGTAAACATAAAATGAGCTTAAAACAAATACATTAACTGAAGACTTTAAGGTACGTTCACACCAAGGCGTTGATGACGGCAACAACAACAACAACAACAACAACTGCTAGCGCAGCCACAACAATAAAAACAAATAGTACATAGTATATTCATTGCCAACATGACAGCTGCAACAGCAACAACAACACCACAACAGCAACAAAATCAACAACAGCAGTTAACAAATAGATATTGTAGAGCAAAAAATACAAACTTATTCGTCTACAAAATAACTTAATTTGAAACGAATCGAACTGTGGAGAGCAATTACAATGAAAAGCGAACAGAGCTACAAACAAACCACGTGATGGCACTGTACAGTGGCGTAGAGGAGATACAAAACAGGGGCAATCACTGTATAGCAAGTATAGAAGAGTAGAGCGTACGAAACGAGCGAATGTGATTTTGAACTTTAGTAAAATGAGTGCAAAAACAAAACAAAAACAGTAGAAAAATGAACCAAACATACTAGGAATGCAATAAACAGTGCAGCCAAGTGTACAAAAAAATAAAAGTAAAAAACAATCAAACACTATATAAAGTAGTTATGTATGTTTATATGTATATAAACTTCTGATGATTCTGGTGAATGCATTTAGTTGTTCTCTGTTGTTGTGGCTGCTGTTAACAATACTTTCTAGACAAATAGACAGACTGACAGATAGATATACAGGCAGACAGACAGATATACAGACATATAGAAAGACGAACTAACAACAAACTGACAAGCAAATAGAACAGCGTCAGACAGCTGAATAGATAGATGGATGGATGGTTAGACAGCGAGACGAACTAAAATATTTACAGCTGTGAATATAGTAAAATAGCTGTATAGAGTGATGCAACAATAAACTTTAAACTATGGAGTTGGTAGAAAAAACTATAGTCTATAAAAAAAAAGTTAGTAGTAAAAAAAATAAAACCAATTATAAGAAGTGAAGAAAGGATTTTACAGGCAGAGTGTAGACGATAATTTGAAAATTTTACGCAAGAAAATTAATACACTTTTTATATATATGGCAATACAATGCATGCTTTTTCAAATTTCAGGACTCAAAACTTTGAACACCGAAAACATTAAGGGTTGAGCTTTTACAATTGACCTCAAACTGACCAGAACTTTATTTCCTATTTTTAATATCCTTGAAGTAATTTCCAAATAAAAATAACTTCCACATTTTCGATTGCATGTGCTACAATGTGGCCAAACTTTTAATGGTATGATTTTTATTTTATAGTTTGAACTAAGCTTCGCCATTACTTTTTAGAAATTTTAAAATTGTGCTGTGTTGTGCTGCAATGTGTCATAGATATATTTAAGAAAAAGTGAAGCCAGCTGGAATTTTTTAAAAAAACCTTGAACTTACACTAAAACCTTTGGCAATGATACATAAAAACATATTTTAAGCCAATCTTAGTAAATCTCACAAGACACACTGACTGTTTTTTTGAAAAAACTGTATTAACGTTTTTATATTCATATTTAATTTATATATAATGTTGGCACAACATGATGCTCTTTTCTTTAAATCTACGCTACGGTATCTTAACATACGCTACGTTAACGTTTATTTTCGTTCACTGATTAGTACTTTACAAACTGAGCGACTAACTAGCATTTTTGCTTTAAAAATTGATAGGTTATTGTTCTAAGAAAACAACATTTTTTTTCATCTTGAGTACCACCCTTGCACTTGTGCTTAAAATTATCTTTAGTCCTTTGCACTAAGTCAAAAATATTCTATTCCACTGAAAAGATACACAGTTTTACTTTAAAGATGCCCTTACTTTTTGCACTTACATGGAAAGATATTCTTTCTTATAGCCCATTGAGCTAATTGAGCTAATAGTTGGGTACTTATCCTGCAGGAAGATATCCTACTAGCTTGGAACTTTTTATTTTTTAATTCTACATTTTTGCATTAAAGGTACAATAGTTTTTACCTTGTGCCAATTGAGTCAAAAGCTTAGAACGATTCTCTTAAGGAAATCGCTCAATTTGTACCACAGTGATAATACTCTTTTCCTTTCTGCCAATTGAGCCACTTAGTGTAACACTTTTTTTTTTATGAAGAAAATATTTTAACGTTTTTGCCATAGTTTTTTTTTACGTGTAAGGGGTAAAAAATGTTTACTGCAACTGTGAGATATGGTAAGCATATTTTACCAATTATCAGAGAACGAAAATAAAGGGAACGTTATATTAGTGTTCTTTAGAAAGCATGACTCATAATTCCGTTGCGTATATGTTTGTGTATACGAACGCAAGCATAACGGCATAACAAATGAACACAAACATTATCATTTTGTACCGTTTGACAGGAAAACATACGGTGCTGTTAGTAGTGTTTGCGTGGTAAGTACTTAACATAAACGGCAAACGGTAACTATTAGCGTGGCAGATACGTGGTAGATGTGTAAAGAAGAAATGTAAAGGGGCAAAAAGTAATACGACCAGCTCATATATTTGACCTCTCCAGGAGTCCAATCGCGAGAGTTATAAACGATTTTCGACGGTTTTTGGAGGATAGGTGTGTTCGGAATAAATATTGGGGAGCAACAAATATTGTTCGACCCCTCTAGAAGACCAATTGCGATGATAAAAAGTATTTTCGACAGTTTTTGCAGTTTTTGTATTTTTTTGTATGGGGACCCTAAGAAGGGTGCCGGATAGGGGATAGGTGAGAAACATTAAATGAACTATTTTCGGTCTCTGCTTTCTTTGTCTCTTAAAAACCGTAACATATTCGGTTCTGTTAGTGTAGCTACGCATCGGAATGATAATAATTATGCTCATTTTTATGCAATCGTAGTGTATTGTTTGTGTTTACGTTCAAGCATGCAAACTATACAGCTACAGAATAATGAGTGAAGTCACCAACGCTACACAACATTAACGTATTGTTCTCTAAGTGAACGCTACAGTACGCTAACATACGCTACGTTTAGAGTCTATTTTCATTCACTGACAAAGGTTCAAATATTTTCTTCATTCTTCTTAATATGATCTGCATTATACAAAAGTTTTTATATTCTTAAGTTCATTTATAAAAGTGGCTTTTCTACTGCAAACATTTTCTACTTTTTTCCTTTAAAAGTTTAAAATTATGTAGCTTTTCAATTAACGTAAAACTACTTTATATTCTTGCTTCTATTTCAATATTCAGCCATGTAACTTTTATTTTCAATTCATTCTTCTATTAGTTTATTAAGTATTCTTTTGAATTCACTCGGCACGATGGCATCATTATAATCATAATCCAGTGTTGGAATCTACAAATGAATGACATATATATAATTTTTATGAACCATAAATTTCGCCCCTTGGCTCTCTCAACAATAAAGTTTTTAGATGCAATACATTTTTACTGCTTTTGAGTCTTTTATCATTTCACTCTTTGTTATGGTTTATCATGTAGTTCAATTTTTTCAGTTAAGGTTGGTGCAAGTTGATGTATAACAGCATTAATTTATTATTACCCTATAGGAACAAACTAACTTGTTTTTAAAAACAACTAATTCAAAAACTAGTTTAAAATAAACCAGTATATGAACTACTTTGAATTATATTAAGGGGGCATCCATTTCAATTCTAAATAGTTTTTATTGCATTATATATGAAGTAATTGAAATACTACTTAAAATAAAGTGATTGATAAACTACTTTGAATTATATTAAGGCGACAACTACTCTGATATTGACATGTATTAATTGCAAATTTTTATTAGATTACAAGTTTATATTTATTATATATATATATTATATATATATTATATATATATATTATATATATATTATATATATATATTATATATATATTACCATGTTATTTCATCAAATATTATTAACTTTAGGGCATCAGTAATAGTTTTCAATTGGTTATTTTAAAGTAATTAAAAAAATGATTTAAATATAACTAATTTAACAAGTAGTTGAAAATATATGCAGACGAAAGTCAATTGACTTATTTAGCGGACATCACCATACAAAATATGTTAGTTCGTTCTATGGAAAAAAGTCAGAATTTCAACTATTTGTGGTTGACAAAAAACTACTTTATCAACTACTTTTAAATTAGTTGATTTTCCTACAGGGTATTTTGCCATTCCATTCATGTTTCTATTTTATATTTTATTGAGTTAAGTTATTGTAGTTGTTATTTTTTTTTTTTTAACATACAAATAATAAAATTTGTAATTTTTTTATTTCTTTGCAGGTAAATTTTGTGTTAACATTAACATTGTTTTTACCATAACATTGGTGTCAGCGTCATGGTTGTAACGGGGAAAAAAAATATTAGCCGTAAGTAAACGCTGTTAAGCCGTGATTTAACACAGATTTTAAATATTATATTAGGCAAATAAAAAAATATTTAACTGCTAACAGCTTAAGAGATAGTTAATTTTTCGTGAAATGTTGAAGACAATTAATTCGAAATAATTTTTACATTTAAAAAGAAATTAAATAATATTTTTAAGCATAATTTGCAGCAATGAACATGAAAGTAATTTTTCCGAAACAATTTTAAAAAATAACTTTACCATCAAAAAGGAAATAAAAAAGTTTACATACTAATCCATTACAAATTCTCATTCAATTATCATTTTTTCAAAAGATATTGAAAAAGAATTCAGTTATTAAATTGTGATTGCAACCGGTATCGAAAAAGAGTATCAGTAAAAAACCATTAAAACGAATGGTCAAAAAATTGTTGTTGAGTTTGATGGCGAGACTCTGGAGTCTAACAGCGTACTTTTTGCCTCTAAAAAGGGTTATAAAAGGTTTTTACCCATTTTCTACCTGTCAGCCTATTTTTTCGAGACGGTGTGTCAAACTTCTAAATATCATCAATCGAGGTCTTAAAATTAGTTACAAATGCTCAGATTGCTTTTTTGATCACATATAATAAAACCATTCTTTCAATAAGTTTTGCTATTACTAAACCAAATTAAAATTTGATCAAAAATATCATTTTGATGATGATGTGGTTTTGCAAAGTGGAATACTTTCTTTTTTTAGGGACGCTAAAGCCAAGATTTATTTTAACAGCTACTCTGTTCAGTTCGGTTTTTAAAACAAGTGCTTAAAGAACCACGATTAAGGTTATTACAAATTTGTTGTTTTGTTTGTTTTTCCTGGGTTCGTATGTCTAGAGTTGAATTGGAGAAATGAGTCAAAAAAAAAAAAAAAATCAAAGAAATGCTGAAAAAATATGTCAAAAAATAAAAATCTGAAAAAAATTCTAAAGAACCTGAAAAAAGGGGAAAAAGTGCTAAAAAACCGAAGGAAAAGTTTTAAAGATATTCATCCCGATGTTAAAAGTGAAAACTGATCTAATACCTATGCCTAGCCATGAAAACACGTGGGCTTCCTTGAAAACGTTTTATTGCTTAGACTTGATTTACACTGATCAAGAATTGACGTCAATTCTATGCTACTCCCTTTTAAATTTACCCTCTCTCACATTGAGAGAGTTTGCGTCTCTCATCCACAAATGCAACACTTGATCGTCAATTTTAGACCAATGTAAAACAGGACATACAGCCAAGCTCATCAGAAGGATTTTCAAATTTTGGATTTCTATCACAACTTCTAAAAACTGAATGCTAAGAATGCTATGCTAGATTCGAAAAAGCTAAGTCTACGCAAAAAAATTAAGGTGGGACAAGACATTCGCGGCAGAGAAAACTGATTTTTTTTTTTAAATTCATAACTCAGTCAAAAACAAACATTTTTCCAAAATTTTTTTTTATTATTGTAGAGAATTGAACAAATTACAACAAAAAAATAATTCAAAAAAATATAATTTTTCATTCCAACCTGGTTTTATAGAGCTCCAAAGTGGTGGCAGAGAAAAAAACGGGGCCTCGTGGTTGCAGCGCTGGGAGTTGCAAAAATTGTCCGATCTGGAAAAAAATTACTTTTTTAAATCTTAACAAAATTGGTTATCATATGACACGAGCTTTTTTTTAAATTTTTGGTGATGTTCCAAATTTAAAAGTGTGTTTTTTCGAAAAAAATATTGACTTTAAAAATTCATAAAAAATCGAAAAAAAAAAAATTTAAAAAAACTTCGTGTCATACGATAGCGAATCAGGTTTAAAAAAATACAAAAAAAAAATGTTCGTCAAAAAATGAACCTGCTAGTGCCGCAACCAGTACGAAAAACATGGTTTCGGGATAAACGCGTTCAAAGTTTGTGAACAAAGAAAAACAACTTCAATCTTGTTACCTTCAATCTGTCATGTCTGCTTCGTACTGTATGCCTTCGTTATCTTGTGTTGTGCTGTTTCTTATAGTTTTTTGCAATCGTTTAGCAATTCGGGCTTCACCCTTCAAGTAGGTACGGAACAACAACCACCAAGAGTCAGGTAGCAAGTAAAACAAGTATATACCAGCTGCCGCACGTAGGTAGCGGCTGTAATCCGGCTGTATCTTTTGAACCCGTAGGAATTTTTCCAAGAAATTTTTTGAAAATTTTTTCTTAGAATCTTGAAAATATTTACTAAAATACAAAATTATTAAAAAAAAGATTTCGATTTCAAAAAACTGCCAATGTCATGTAACCCCTTAAGAAAAAACTCAACTACACAATATAATTTGTAAGAATTTCGGTGAAGAACCGAAAACTAAAACTGAGAACGAATGAGAGTAAATTCACACAAAAATATTCCAATGCAATCTAAATTCTTGGCTAGTCAGTGCTAATATGTGGATTTAAGTGGAAAAGCAATTAATTTGTAAGTTCAACAAATTGAAATAGTCGGTCGCGAAATGGCACGTGAGTGCCTGAAAATGTTTGAGTTGCAGGCTATCTTCTATGGTTGGAGTGATGACGAAAACGATGCACATCCCACAGAAGTTGTTAGCAGTCCGCCCGAGATTGTAGATGAAATGAGTGAAGAAGATACACGTCCTGCAAAGCTATCTTTTATCCATCGAAATGCTAGGCAGTTTTGAAGTTGCACACAGTTCTGGTGTGAACGCTGGCTTGCGACATAGGAAAAGAAGAAAGATGATCCAGCAACAACCATTGAGGGCAGTTCATTTGCCAAAACCCACACACCACTGAGTAAATTTAAACCGGCCAATGATGAAATGACTTCAATACTTAATATTTTGCTTTAATTAATTGCATTTGTTTTTTTATTTGTTTATTGCATAACTATTTACATAGTTACGCTTAACTTAATGAATTTCAATACTTAGCATGATTTTTGGAAAAGTGGATTTACGACCACTAAACTTTCTGCATATTTAATATGCACAAAATTTGCAATAAACACTTTATCAATTAATGCAGCGAAAAATTTAGAGTTGTTTTAGTATTTTTTTGTCATTATTTGTTTGTCTAAAAAATTTTCTCATGCAGCCGAAAAAGGTATAAAAAAATTTATCATGACATTTTTCCCAGGCCCCTAACGTCTTAGGTGGAAAATTTTGAACAATTTTTCAATAAACCATTTAAAAAGTACGACATACAAACTTTATTTAAGAAAATACTTAATCAATTTCCATGTATAGAAACGGTGATATGAAAGTAAGAATGATGGGTCATTTCACTGGTCGGATAAACGACCACCGGTAGAAAATGGGTCAACTAAAATTCTTAAGCCTTGCAATACATCATGTTATGTATTGACCCATTTAATTTAATATCACTAATAAAAATTATTTCGAACTTAAAACTCTTAAGGCACAGAATGTGTAATATCTGTTGAGAGAGAGCACAATTCGAGAAAATTTGTCTTTAAATATTTTATAAACTAAAAAAACACCGGAAAAAAGGTCAAGTAAAAATTCTAAATCAATTATTTTATCACTTGAGAGCGAAAATAAGCTTTATGTATTTACTTCTAAAAAAACTTTGTTTGCGCTCCCAAAAGTGCTCAAGATTTAGACGCATAAACCAAAATAAACTTCTTTGAAGTTTTTTGGCGTACTGAGTTCCATTGAATTGAATCAAAATAATAAAATTATCCTGTAATATAATATAATCTCGCAGAACCTTTCAAATATTTGGAAAAACTATGATTTTGGCACTAGAAGAACTCAAAAGCCGGAGTCAGCAGAGAAATTATGACCTCAAATCCAAACTCAGCGCATCGAAAGTCCTCGGAAAAGAAATTTCTGATTTCCACAGTCTGTCTATTACAGAAATTATATATCAAATAAAGGAAAACTTCAAAATATATTCAAACTATTAGTCAAATTATATATTTAAAAATGAAAGAAAGACTTTTGATAAAGCTACTACTTTAGTTTTGAATGTAAGGACTCCACAGTTATTTGTACCACGAAATTTACGTCTTTTTTTTGGGTTTGTCGCACGATTTTTTTGCGCACATATATGCAGTTCTTTCATGTAACGATATCTTTATGTGCATGGGTACACTTAAAAAAATTTTGGTAAATTACATTGTACAATCTTTTACAATTTAGTTATTACTACAGTTACTATCTACTGTTCTTAAGACCAAACGAGGTTTTATTTTGGGTTTCTTATTACATTAAAAGTTCAAAAATATGCAACGATCTGAGAGTCAAAATGAATGTGAAAACTATGAACAATATTTGTATAAAAACAATTTTCAAAAAGTTATTTTTGAAAAGACAAAATGAGAGTTTGGTTCAAACATTTTCCAAAAACCTTTTGCTTGTAGTCAAGTCCATTTTTAGCATGTTACTTGGAACAGTTCCTACCCACGCCTATGCCAAATATCATTACCATGATTTTATATGTACTGAATTCAAGGATTAAAATTAAAGTTACACGCCTTCCTGTCTAAAATCGTCTCTTTTTTTAGAGTACGGCCACTCATTATACCAAAAAATAATTTGGTGGCCATTTCTTTAACCGTGACTTTAACCGTGCTTCATATTATCAATTGTGTTGTGCATGTTGTGAAATGTTTGAACAGAAATGATCGAGAACTGGACCTTTTCATGGCAATTTTTACTCTCTGAGGCAGAGATCAGGTCGAACAGAAAAATCAGGTGGACTCTACACACTGCGTCACTGCCACACATACCAAAAAATTTATGAGCTATATTAGATTGATGTCGGACAAACAGTCAAGGTGGCATTCAGCTTTATATATCGATGGTTAAGGGTACAAAAGTGATAAATGCCAAAAATGGGTTAGCTGGCTGCATTTTCCAACCTATCAAGTTATAATCTATATTGTGAAAAATTATTCTAAGTGAAATCTGGTTGAAAGCTAATCACTACAAGGCTTAAATAAGTGTTTTGTAATAAAATATATTGAAACTCAAAAACAAAATCAGTGTTCCTGAACATTTAAAATTGTTTACTCATCACTTTTGTGAGTTTACTCAACGATATTATATGCATTATAAGTGTGAAAAATAAAATTAAATATTATGAACTCTAATAGCCCGTTTTTCCTGAAAGCTTTAAACAAGTTTTTTTACAATATTTAAGGTTTTACAAGCTTAAAAGATCTATGCAATATTGAGGATAGCCATTTTTTTCGAAATATTTAAAAACAATTTATATACAATAGTGTTGTTCACAATCAGATGGAAATGGTATTGCATCATAGCATTTTCAAAATGGTAGAGTATATTTTTACTCTACACTTAAAAATTATACAGAGATTCATTTACTACGCTTGTATAAATATGCAACACTAAAAACCCATAGTTTATATTTACTTTACATATGCAATACTGAACTCTAAGCTGATAGCTGATTGTCAAAAAAAAAAAATAAAGTCGCTAAAAACAAAGATAATGAAAATGTTTAAATAAAAAACGAATTAAACGGGAGAAACGCAATAAAAAAATTCATTAGTCAGAAGGGCATAACGATCTCGAACTTTTTGTTTCTGTTTTAAGTTTAATAGCGAAAAAAACTTGCGAATAGATGAAAAAACAATTTTGGACAACTTTTTTTTTTTTTTTAACCCATACCGACCCACCCCCGTGACCTTTTGTAAACGCAAAATCACGATTTTTTTTTGCGTTTTTTCACCATAGCGTCCATACTATTGCAGATGCGTTGGTATAATATACTGGAAGTTAATGGACAATTTGAATACAAACATTTTGATACATCATTTAATTATCTGGGATATCCGGTTATCGAGATATATAATTTTGTAGAAAAAATCAAAAAAGTTCAAAAATTCAATTTTTTTTTACTCTTTCAATTTTTATAAAAAATCTATTTGAGATAAGTAATTAAATGCATAATATTATTTTTTTTTAATATATTACACGTCTTTTGACACCCAATTTCTTACTCTCCAACTTTTTTTTAACCCATACCGGCCCAATGAATAAATTATATGTTTTCGAAAAAATATACATTTGGAGCATAACTTCCTCCGTAATAGTCGAACTATAATAATGACGTAATTTTTCTAAGAAAAAAATCTGTCGATTTTTTCAATACTAATATTTTAATATATTGATTGTTTTTCTGCGATTTCTGGTCAGAGAGACATAAAAAAAACAGCATCTTTTTCAATTATAAAATCTTCGCATTGCTGAGTCAAGAATATTCAATATTTGAATTTCTACATAGCCTGCTTAGACAGAAGTGCTAAACTACTTCCGTTTTCTTTTTAAATTTTATAGTTTTTTCCGGGTTGCTGAGTTAAATTGTTGGTGTTTCACTAACTGTTATTTTCAGTTGTTTTTTTTTTAGTTTCGTACAAAAGTTTCATTGTTAGTTTTTCATTCGATTTATAATTTCTGTTGTGAAAGGACAATTGTTTTAATTTATTCCAATTAAGAAGTGAAAGTGAAATAAATATAGACAACCAAAATGTCCCGTCGAAAAATACAAATTCTTAACAGTGATCCTCGCGAATTGCCGACAAGTTCTTTACCGACAGGTGCAGACGTGCTTCTAGCACTTCAGTACGTGAAGCATCACGAAAACCTTGATTGGAAAGAAGCCGAAAAAATCGTAGCATTGAAAGTTATTGATGTATGGAAAAAAGCAACAATTCCTACAACTAGTCCTCAGAGAGTGTATGCAAAACTGCAAGCCTTCAATAAAGCATTTCTGAAACTTTTAAATACGGATATATTGAGACAAAACAGTGAGAAGTTTTTACAAAAAAGCTCAGCATTTCGCGTGAGTTGTTTTCACTTTGTGGAACTATGTTCTGTGGAAAATATATTCAATATTTGTGTTTTTTTTTTTCAGTCAATGCAGTCGATGCACGCAACGCACTTTCTATAGCTCGAGATCCCGCAGTACGTGAGTTCAAGGTGCCAATGCTTAATTTTTCATGCACAGACTACGTAGATATGATCCGCTGGAAAAAAGTATTACCCCCACAACAAACACCGCCAATTTTGCGCGATCTTCTGATTACAGAAGACAACATTGGACAACTGGCGCAGTACAAAATAACTGATTCAGAGTTCAAGGGCAAAGTCAAGAAAGCTGCAAGAGCGGACATGAAGTTCGACATTGACTTACAAAGCGTACCTTGCCATTCGCAGGCAGTGGAAAGGTGCATCAAAGTGGTGACAGAAACCTCGAAACACGTCTCTGGCGAGCCACAACGCGAGGGCTATATCATCGCTAAGCTGCGGCATCGAAGCATGATGCCCTCTTTCACTACAAAGAAACAGTTTGCTACTAACAGTACCGACACTGTTTGCCAACCAAGACTTTAAACCAGCATGGACAGCGCCAATGGATAAGTCAACCTCAATTTCTACGTTCTGGACTCGCGTTATAACTTATGACTTCTGAGCGATTTTTTACTTCTTCTTATTGTTAAGTCCTGTTGCTCCTTGTGGGCAAATGGACGATTTTCATAGATTCGTTAAATTAAATAAAAAATCAATTCAACAAATTAATTAATAATTTAAATTCTATTATTTGAACTTGGACACACATAATCTAAGAGGAATTTCCAAGAAACATTTTTAGATATGATCTTGAGAAAAAATGACAACAAAGTATGTATACAACAGTTTGATTAGTATTTCGTATGTTTTTTGTAACTTCATATCTACATCAAACTTAAAAAGTTTTTGTTTACTATTTTTTATGTCTCTCTGACCAGAAATCGCAGAAAAACAATCAATATATTAAAATATTAGTATTAAAAAAATCGACAGATTTTTTTCTTAGAAAAATTACGTCATTATTATAGTTCGACTATTACGGAGGAAGTTATGCTCCAAATGTATATTTTTTCGAAAACATATAATTTATTCATTGGGCCGGTATGGGTTAAAAAAAAGTTGGAGAGTAAGAAATTGGGTGTCAAAAGACGTGTAATATATTAAAAAAAAAATAATATTATGCATTTAATTACTTATCTCAAATAGATTTTTTATAAAAATTGAAAAAGTAAAAAAAAAAATTGAATTTTTGAACTTTTTTGATTTTTTCTTTAAAATTATATATCTCGATAACCGGATATCCCAGATAATTAAATGATGTATCAAAATGTTTGTATTCAAATTGTCCATTAACTTCCAGTATATTATATCAACGCATCTGCAATAGTATGGACGCTATGGTGAAAAAACGCAAAAAAATCGTGATTTTGCGTTTACAAAAGGTCACGGGGGTGGGTCGGTATGGGTTAAAAAAAAAAAAAAAGTTGTCCAAAATGGTTTTTTCATCTATTCGCAAGTTTTTTTTGCTATTAAACTTAAATCGGTTTCCATCGTTACGGCCTATTAGTCAGTGAGTAATCAGCTGATAATATTGCAACAAGTATAGCAAAGTGAACCGAGGAAGACCGCTCACGATTGATGGCAAATTTTTATAATTGCACAAATTTGCAATGTCAACTACTCAAGATTGTGAAGAACTGCAAAATTCTGCGCAAATGTTTTCATTTCTTAATTTTATTAGTTGTCCACATTTTGTTGAACATTTTTTTGAACAAATTTTTTAGTTTTAAAGAGTATTTGTATCCATTAAGTCTTAGCGTACTAAGTGATATCTCTGCCTCACCCCTTAAATATCCTTTATATGACTTTTAATTTCAACCTTTTTTATCAGTTTATCATGTTTGTAATAATTCTATTAAATTTACTTTTCTCAAACTTTTATCATATTTATATGTTTTTCATAAATTTTTCATAGGCAACCACATAGTTTGCTCATAATTGTTTAATATTTTCTATTTTTTTTTTACATTTCAACTAAAAAATTGTTCTTGCCTTTAAGTGCTCTTCTCTATTTTTCTACTCAAAGCATCATGCTGCAAAAATTTTTATTAGTTTAAAAAAAAAAAAATGCTTTTTTTCCTTTTTAATAGTAAAATACATTCCTTTCTTGCGGTTGATGTTGTTGTTATATTTTAGTTGCTGTTGTTCTTGTTGTAGTTGTTGTGACGTTGCCACGTTGATGAACTGAAAGAATTATGATTTCCTTTATTTGAAATCTTGTTGTTTTCTTTTTTTTTCGTTGTTCTTTCATATACATTTTTGATCCCCCCCATTAAATGTTTTAGGAATTCATTTTTAACGCCTTTGTATATCGTGGCTGCTGCCTAGTTGACTGGCTAGTTGTCTGAGTTATGATGATAGTGCTGCCACCACTTCTTCATCTTATTATTATTCCTCTTCTTCTTCTTCAACTTGCTCTGCTCTTTCAGCGCATTTTCTTGACAATTATAATTATCTTTTATGAAGCAGCATCAAACCATCAACAACAACAACGTACAAGAGTAGGAACAAAGGCTATAACAACAACATCTGCTTCCTTAATTTCTGCAAAAAAATTTAAAAATAAAATAGTTGAAAATAAAGTTAAAACGACAGCAAGTAATTAAAAATAATAAAAGAAGCTGCTTTGAAAGAAACTAAGCGTTATTTTTATTGTTTGCGCTCTTTTTTTCGATTTTAATACATGTTTTTTTACTTAATTTTTTTTCAATATTTTTTTTCTTTTCTGCTCTAGTTTTTTTAGTATTTCTCTTTATGCTCTTATGAGCTTCTCGTTTGGTCAATTTTTTTTTTTTAATTCTTTCTAAAGATTCTTAATTATTTTTACTTCTTAACCGCATCTGTTGAGTGGATTGTTTCCATCCAACCATGACTGACTATGTTCAATTCTTTGCTTGTTATTCAATGACTTTTTTAGCAGTTGTCTTAGAATTCTTTACATATTTAGCTGATTTATTTCGCCAAATTCACGTAAATATTACAAAAGAGAATTCCCCAAAAGGCATAAAAAAAGGGAATATACCTTCATACAAATGTATATTCATTAATGTTGGGATAATTCACTACCTACTATTTTCATAGTTATCTGAACTTTAAATAAATCATGTGATTCATTTTAAAAACATTAAGTATAAATTTGAATAAATTTTATCATTGAAAAGTTCCACTTAAAATTGTTCTAACATTTTTTTTTTTTTTCTCTATTTTTTCCATTTCTATATTTTGAGTCAGAAATGGTTGATCATTTTGAAATATCCAAAAAAAATCATAACATATGCTACAAATTTTGATTATTTTTATCATAGTTTAAAAAGTAAGCTTATAGTTTTTGCATTCCATACAATTTTACACAGAATAAATATTTAGTCTTGAAAAACAACTCAAGGAAAACCAACAAATCAAATCATGTCGAAATTTTTAATGTTCGTTGTTAGAAACTTAATTTTTGAAATCAATTTCAATGGGATTAAAAAATATAGCCATTAAGAAAGTTATTCAAAGGAACGTTTTGGTGGCTCAAATTTTTTTAAGAAGTTTTGACCAATTATGTCTTCAGAATTGAATTTAATATAAGCAGAGGTCTCAAAAAAATGATTCTCTTTA
This sequence comes from Coremacera marginata, assembly GCA_914767935.1. Taxonomy (NCBI): domain Eukaryota; kingdom Metazoa; phylum Arthropoda; class Insecta; order Diptera; family Sciomyzidae; genus Coremacera; species Coremacera marginata. The sequence continues at coordinate 176,816,207 of OU612044.1, read as the reverse complement.
ACTGTTTCATCTTAATAAATTGCATTACAATTTAAACTTTGAGTATGTTGAGAGTTCAGATAGTATTTAATTAAAATTTCACTGAATTCAAAATTAATCTGGGGTCTGACAGCTTGAATTACTCTTGACACTAGCTGCTATAGATACAACGCCAGATTTTACACCGAAATGTATGATCAAAAACACAGTTTGTTACATTCTGTATGTACAAAAAAGACACAAGTTGACAGAGAGACACATTTAGCAGTCCACTAAAAAACTCGCCTCTTAACCAATAAAGACGTAGAGTTTCCAAGAGGAAATCGGTGCTTTTCGGTTATACAAAATATGATCTCTGAAAAATATATTGGCTGTGATAATCTGCCTAATCCTACTTATATGACCTATATGCCTATAGGTCGATGACATAAAAAGAAACGAGATTGCAGACAAACTGGTAAGAGATAGCTACCCCCACTGAACCATAAGCGAAGGTTTTGAGTAAGGTGAGAGTTTTGCGAACGTTTTTGGTTAGAAATTTTTTTTTTAATTTTTTTCTTTTTTATTTTGTCGCTTAAAAGTGCTTGTTATAAAAGATTAAATTCGTGAAAGCTTTTCCCATAAAGAAAATTGTGCATATTTTGCGAAATTCATTAGAAACTTATTTTGAGTCGAAAATGAATCATTTTTGTATCATTTCAGTAGGAAAGACTTCCTTGTAAATGAACCATTTCTTGTTCATAAATGAGATCGGAAATGAATCAGTTATGTTTCTTTTTTGCATTCTGAAATGAGTTCAAAAAAGAATAATTTTTTTTATCATATCAGTAGGAAACAATTTCTCAGAAGCGAACCATTTCTTGCTCATAAATGAGTTCACAAATGAATCATAAATGTTACTTTTTATATTCTAAAATCAGGTAAATAAAGGAACTTAAAATAAAAATGTTAACCTTCGTACAAATGTCATATGAACTTTTTTACCAGTGTGAGATGGATGTACTGCTACACGTATGAAAATTTTCAACATTTCTATCAAAAATTAAAATCAAGCCCAAATAGAATGAAAACCACGAAAACATTCCATGCAAAAATGTAATCAAATAAATTCCCCAATTAATAACTTAACTATTTTGATATTTCATATATAATTTGGAAGTTTGTCAAATTGGAAAACAATCACGCCTTTTCCCTTTTGAAACATCAATATCATGAAAAACACAATGCGTGAATTCCAGCCCAGGTATATTAATCCTATTACCCCAATGATTATTATGATCTATAATTTTAGTAATAATCATTTCTTCTTTAACAAAATATCGATATGTAATTATAAATAGTATTATGCAATAATAAAATTTATAATTCAAAAAGGTTATTTTTTTTTAACTCAATATTGAACAAAAAAAAGGTTTGTTTTTGAGAGGCAATTCAGTCCAAAGATTGATACAAAAAGGGTTAAGTTTCATTTCGGATTCGAGGCCCGAAAAAGAACTATTGTATGGTTCATTTTTGAACTCATTTCCGAAGAAAAACCAGTTTGTTTCTGAGAGGCATTTTCGTCCGGCGATTGGTTCAATAAGGGTTAATTTCCGAGTGCCGAAAAAGAACTCTTATGGTTCTTTTTTTAACCCATTTCCGAACAAAAAAGAGGATAATTTATGGTTCTTTTTTTAACTCATTTGCGAACAAAATAAGGTCCGTTTCTGAGAGGCATTTTAGTCCGACGAATGATATAAAAAGGGTTCATTTATGAGTGCCGAAAATGAACGTTTGTACCCGAAAAGGTTCATAAATGAATTCAAAAACGGTAGTTTTGGTTCACTGGGTATGAACTTGATAGGGGTAGTCAAGAAAAAAGTATATGATAAAGCTAGAAATAACGTAAGCTCCTCTTGGTTCAAAAGAGACGACTGTGTTATATCTCCCTGCTTTTGCACGAAACTCTGCGGAAGAAGGACTAAGTCCTTTGTATCAGTGAATAAAAATGAGACTCCCGTCCTTGGTTCTCACTGGACACTGTGCTATCGGAACAATAGCCCCGAGCCTAGGGAAGCTTCACCCAGACTTCTTCAGAAGCTGTGGTGATCCTAGAAGGATACAAACCATCAAACATCTATTATGCGAGTGCCCTAATCTCCAACAATGTCGGCTTCACCATAAGGGAATCAGGTTTTACGAAGAACTGCATTAGCTTATACATTGTCCCATTTATGGACGTATCAAAATTCATACGAAACAACAGATAGTTCAGCCAACCTTACTCAACCTGGAACAAATGCAAATGCAGGGAACCACAATGGACCGATAGGCCCCCGTGTTAAGCTTAAAATACATTTTAATGAAATCTTGCGCTTATAATATAAGGGCTGTATAATCTCTTATAAATATTGTCATATAAATTATTAAGAAATTATTTTAAAAGAAAGGTCAAAATCAGTTTTTATGTAGCAATATTTTTGATTCAAAAAGTACCACATTTCTTTCCTCAAGATCTTCAAGAATTTTTTTAGTATATTGATTCTTGCAATCTTCATATTTTGGTAAACTAAATAATAAATATTTCTGCTAAACGATACTTCTTTATTTATAAAAAATTTGAATATCTGAAAACATAATTTTCTCAATATAAAAGTACTGAAGAGGAACTAGAACTACAGTGTTAGCTTGTAAGGGCAACCTGGTACTTTTAATTTTCCTTTTTCTTTTCGTTTAAACTTCGAAGGATTTTCCAAAATTTAAAATAGAAATTTAAAAAAAAAACACTTTTTGCTCGAATTAAAAATATGGAAATATTGATGCCAAAATGACATATTGATTAATTAAAATGTTTATAGACTTTTTCTATTTTATGCTGCTCTTTAATGATGAAGATAGTTTTTATGAATTTGATAGTTTCATCATATATCGAATAAGCATTTCCTAATTATTTCCGCCTCACAAGTCAAACGTGAAAAACTGTTTTCGGCTTTAATGTGAATCCATTTGATTAAAAAGAAATCTAAAATATATTGGAAAATAATTCCACAAAATGGAAAGAAAAATTCAACACATGCTATTATTAAAAATTCACTACAGCTATGTTTCAATACTCGTCTCTTAACCCCAACCCCGCCCCAACATATCATCAATTCATAGATTTGGCGCGAGCTGAACTTCAATATGAGGCCAAAAACCATTCAGAACAGATACAGCTAGAGAGATACGGATACTTTCACCGCAGGCAGTCAAAATGAGAAATGTGAAGATGAGAAAAAAATAAATGATGTTTTTTTTTTATTGTGAAAAAAGCAGCAATAAAATAAATTATAAATAAAATGAAAATAAAATAATACATAAGAATACGCTGCCACTAGAACAAAAAACAGAGGAAATAAAAATGAAAAACACAGAAAGACAAATAAAAATAAAACATTAAAAGGAAATTGTTCACAATAACAATGGCTGGCGTAGCATGCAAGCCGGCTGATGCTGCTGCTATTGCTTCTGCTGCATTTGGTTGGCTGAATAAGAGTGCATAACTGTGCATGTGTGTGTGAGTGCCATGCTGCATCTATAAGCTGCCGAGCTGTTGTCTGCCGAAGCATAAAGCATCTTCAGGCATTCGTTCATACATCCTTCGCCCCCTCACCCATTCCCCTCGCACTCATTCAGCAACCCAGCAACAACGGGAACTAGAGCAAACTCGCGGCAGCACATTGCTGCTGCTGCTACTATTGTTGTCGTAGGCACAGACGCCACTCATATAATCAAACCAACCCATCCAACACCACCACTATCGCCACCCACTTTCGCTATATTGTGCACACATTAGTACCGATGATGCATCCATCCAACCATTTCACATGCCTGAGTCGCATGTGAAATTGTGGAAAATGTTTTGGATGAAAACGCAATATTGTACAGATTGATTCTATCGCTGGTTTGAGCAATCTTCTCTCAACCAACCTACTGCAAGAAGAAGTCATCGTCGCATCCGCTGCATTCAGCATGCCGCCACCCACACCTTCCGTTCCATGCGGTGCCATATGTTGAGGCAGATCGCGGTTGTTTTGTTATTAAATAGAAATGGATGTGATGGAAAGCAGCGTTTATTGTGGTATAAGCGGTAGGTAAGCAACCAAGGTGGTGGTGACGGTGATGGCAATGATGGTGGTGTTGGCGATAATAGCTGTGCAGGGTGCATATAGATGCTGTGGTTAGGCTTGTTGATGACGCTCTAAAACAGCACAGCCTACAGCTATTGACGGCAATTTTTGATTAAAAAATATTTTCACATTCAATGTGAATAAAATTTAAGGAAATCATGCATGATGTAGAGGAACGTATGTTTGTTTGTCGCTTGGTTGATTGCTTGTTTAGTTGGTTGGTGGGTGGATGGATAATGATGGCTGAGCCTGCCATGAATGGACGTAGAAACGACGCAGACTGTATTACTATTGAAACTTTAAGCTCAAACGTTTGTCTTTTCGAAGGAACTTAGACCGCTTAGATGTTGTGAATACTTTTTATTCTATCAATTTTAAGATTTCTCTATATAGAATATTTTTGGAAATTTGGAAATTTAATTTATGAATGTTTTAAATGAATAATGTTGTTTTTAATTTTTACATATAAAAGGTATTGTTGGTACGCGCAGTTTTTGAGGTTAAGAAAAATGACAATGAGTGTATATATCATTGATATGAACTGATTTGTACGTAATAAACTTATTTTAATAAATAGTTTTTTTAATTTATATTATATAATTAATTCAAACGTTCTTCAGTTTCTTCAAATAGAATCATGTTTTTGAGATAAGGCTTGTTTGGCCCTTTAATGTATCTTTGGCTATAAAATATATGGCTACTGTGATATTTAGTATTAAAGTGTTTATACGAATTTTGGATAGAAATTTTAGAGTTAAAATTTTTTTTTTTCATAATCAGTTCTAATCGTTGTGGGCAAACAGTGTGTCAAACAATATCCCGGACACGAAGCATAAATCAGCAACCAAGAGCGTTATCTATGTGTTCGAACATGCGTTTTACTGGTTACATTTTTCTCAATTGCCTAAATTTCGTTGACACTTAAAAGTTACTTTGTGAAAACACGTTTTTAATAGATATTGATAAAGTGTACGGTGATGACACTGCTCATTCCAGGGCTCGGATTTCGTTGACGTCAATTTTTTTCTGCTCTAACATTCACATTTTCTGATGATGCAAAAACAACGTTCAAGATATCCAGGTAACGGAACCAAAAATTTTTTAAAACATTTTTCGTAATTTTTATTCATTTCATTCGGTCATTATGAATTATGAATTCTTTTCATATGAATTTTAACATATAAAAAGAAGTTTTTAGAATTTTTAGGAATTTTAAGGAACAGTAAAATATGTCGTAAAATCCTTTAAAAGCCTTCATATCAAAGCAGTTAAAGAGACTACAACAATGTTTTTCAACAATGAAATAAAAGGTTATGCCTATATAACGTATATGCCTATATATAAGTATATTTATACTATGTGTATTATATAAAATTGAAGTGCAAATTTTTGTTTCTAGGTACACTCCAAAAGTACTTGGTCGATTTTTAATTAAAGTGTTAAGTTTTTTAGGAAATCAAACCCGATGCTATGCATTGCTTGATCGTTTTCTTTTTATGCTTTTGTGTTGCGAGAGCATCAATTAAACTCATGTTGCTCTCTCCTCCTTTCTTTTTCTGCTCAGTTAGCAAAGCACAACATAAAAAACAGATAAGCCTCAAGCAAGACGAATAGTGAGATACATATAAATACATGCAGTGCTGAGCTGCAAAATAAAAAAAATCAAAAATGAAGAAAATTTTTTTATTTCGTTTGACACAAGGTAGATTAATCTCAAGGTTAAGTCACTTGAGAGAAAAGCATTCTTTTTCGACTTTGTTCGAACTGCCATAGTAGATGTTAGCTAAAAATTGTGTGATTCAGGTAATTTTACAATAATAATAAGGTACGAGTGACAGTTCTCTTGCCGACTGTTATTTGTCAAAAACAATTACTTCTGCAAAGAAAAAACGGAAATATATTTGCAGAAAACAGATGATAAATTAAACTTCGTATTGATTTTGGCAATTGATGATCATCGCTCTGAGAAAATAGGCAGTTTTCATGGCAACCCGGTATAATTATATCATGCTTCAGGGTTTTTTTCTTGGTTTCCATTTATCCATTCTGACAATTCGACCTAGCATCTTTCAAATGACTTAACCTATGTTAATCAACCTTGGTTTAACATCCATTGTCGTAAGGGCTAAGGTCACACGGTGATCGTTTGATCGGCGTTCAAAATTTTTTGTTGTTGCTTTCAATGAAAACTATCAAAAACCAGTGCGAGTGAGATTGGATGAACATTGTAGAGCTATCAATATTTGTTCATTTTCAAACGCAAGGCGATTTACCTTCAGCATAATTAAGATTTTTTTTTTGTATATGAAGTTTTTGCATTCTATCTCCACACACTTTCAAAAAGTAACCCAAACGTGTTACACTCTTTAATGACAAGAAAAACGGCGAAGCCACAGACTTCTGTGGCCTGCTAGTTTTCAATTTTTTTTAAAAAGAAAGGTAATATTCCACCTATATTACTTTTCCACAAGCCATAGAAACTTTGCAGTATTCAATCATTGACTTTGGAAAATAAAATTACTTTGATTAAATACAAAAAAAAAAGCTCAGTGTTGAATGCAGCAATGTTGCTAAAAATGTATTTAGAAAATTTCATCAAGCATTGAATAAAAATTCAGAGTATAAAAGCGAAATATTAAATAAAAACAAGTAAGGGTGGAGCTTCGACAGGGTACCGAAGCTAAAATATCCCCCCGCGGCCATATTGAAGTATATTCGAAGTCTTTAGCCACGACATACACGATGATATTCACTTTTATATATTAACGAAAGTTTTCCTATTTTGCGGACGTCACTTTGTATAGGAGGTAGGCGTGGTTTTGATCCAATTTTGCCATATATTATAGAGATGGTTCATATTCTATATCAATGCCAATGTAAAAAATTTCACGACATTTCATTAAGTTTTATGGATTTTTAAGAGAATTTACTTTTAAAATAAAGCCAATTTGTATGGGAGGCAGGCGTGGTTTTCATTCAATTTTGCCAAATATCATAGTGGTGGTCTATATTATATATCAAAGCGTATATGCAAAATTTCAAGACATTTCTTTAATTTGAGCAGATTCTTAAGAGATTTTACTTTTAAAATAAAGCCACTTTGTATGGGAGGTAGGCGTGGCTTTCATCCCATTTTTCCAAATTTCATAGCTAGAATTAAGACTAAAGAGCAAAGCTCACCTGCCAAATTTCAAGGTATTTCTTTAATTTTTGTGGATTTTAAAGACATTTTACGGTTAATATAAAGTCACTTTGTATGGGAGGTAGGCGTGGTTTTCATCCGATTTGGCCCATTTTCGATCTTCCTTTTTTAAAAATAAACGTATATTTAGAATATATATTATATATTTATATTTCATCGCGATAGCTTTAAAATTGCGGCTGTAATCGTGTCGACAGACGGACATACTGACGGACACACGGAAATCGACTTAGGAAATGATGTTTATCAAAAATATATCTATTTTTCTATACCTGCCACGCCTCCTTCTTGGCGTTACAAACAGAATGACAAAGTTTATAAACCCTTTACGCAGTACGCGTTGGGCTATAAACATTCTGAAGATATGCACCTGAAAGGAAATTTGAATGTAAGCGATATTTCATATTTTAAAATAAGTATCTTTCGTGAGCGCTGAAGTGAAAAGAAGTATTTTGATATACAAGAAAATGAAAATTTAAGAATTTTTTGCAACAAAATGCAATTGCAAACATTTTAATTAAAAACACTTAAAAATATATCATTAATATTTATTTTTACGACATTTTGTGTTTTTTAGGGAATTTTTAATGCTTCTTTTAGTGCATTATGTAATTTTTGGATGTGTTTAAGGTTATCACAATCCGAGCATGCTCAGTACATTCTTTGATAGCAAAGGAATTATTTACAAAGAATTCGTTTCAACTGGTAAAACTCTGTCGAAACGAATATTGCGATCCAAAAAGTTTATCTCTGTTACATGATAGTGCATCGAGTCGCAAAACACAAATTTTTTTTTATTTTTGTCCTTAAATCAATGGGTGTGTTATCATTCGCGGTATTCGCCCGAATTAGCATTGTTAGATTTCTCTTTGTTTCTGAAATTGACATTGAAGTTGCAAGAATGCTTTTTTGATTACGACCATTCAAGTAGCTGCAACACAGGCACTGAAAACAATTGCGAAAAATGAGCTTGAGTAGTCATTTCAATCATTACTAAATCACTATAAGAATTGTATTGATCGGGGGGAGAATATTTTGTATAAAAATACGAAAAAAATAAACACAAATCGTGCTTTAATTATGTTTCCTAGAGCCAATCCGAGATGTTAAGTGACACGGGAATATCGGTACTTGAGCGCCTTTGTGTTCAAAATAATTTAAAAAAAAATTCAAGTTTAATTTGATTAAAAATCCACATTGTGTTTATTATTCAATCAAATAGCACTCCACTCTCTTTTTACAGGGTGCACCTTTTTTGCACGATTTTGAAATAACACGGTCCATCAACATTTTTTTTGAACACGAATTTTTCGGTTTTGCACGATGAAAAATTTTTTTTCACCAACAATTTTTATGCTGTATTTAAATCTGATCAGTTTTTTTACACGTTTTACTTAGGAACGTATCTACCGTGTAAAAAGAGCTTTGAGTGTACCCGAAAATAACGCGATCATGTTTAATTGTTGTATGAAAGTGTTTCCAGCTGGACTACAACTCTGTCAGCTACGGTTGGATTGGGAATACACGCCTGTTCTGAGCACTGTTGGTACTTCTAAATTAATGCCTTGATCTATTGTTTGAAGTGGAAACGTGTCTATTGACCCAAAAGAGTCTGCTCATGAAGGTCTTTTTTATCTTCACAATTTTAAGTGCAATAGCAATAGCGTTAAAAATGGGGCTTTGATATATTCTTAAATCAAAATTGCATATTAAAATCTTATTGATTAAACCTGTTACAAGTGGTTAACTCAACGATGGTGGTCTCTTACCTGATCCTTACAGCGAAGCAAATAGTTGGGACTGTGAAAATTAGTTCACATATCTGCCATTCCGAATATGGAAATTCCGGTCAAGATACAAAGACCTGTAACAATATATAACGGATAAACAAAGTAATTTTCTTATAATAGTTCAATTTAATTTTCAACGAATAAGATTTATATGATGCAGTTATTGTATTACACCAGTATTGCTTGCCGACCAACCCAGCTCATTAAAAGTTAAAAAAAAAAAACAAAAAATACTTATCCAAAATGTGCCATAAACTATAAATATGAAAAATATGAGCACAAATTGAATTTTTCTTGAATTGGAGCTTAGTTCACCTTAATTTAAGCTCAGATTTAAGCTTAGGCTCAGGCAGAAATAAACTTAAGCCTTCATTTTGTATCATGGAAAAGCACACCAACGATAGCCAAGACACGAGAGGCAATACTATCCGTCATACAGTGTACGTTATCTGTTAATTCTTTTATCTTATTCATTGTAATGAGCTTTTCGTCTTACAAGATAAAGGGTTATGTTTTTATTGATTTGTAAAAGGTTAAGAAGTGTTATACCGTATAACACTTAAAGTATCTATTACAGTATACAGTTCAAAGGAGTAAAGTTCACACAAAGCAGTCTTTAAAGTAACACAAAACAAAAACAATTACAGCAATAAAAATGCGCCCATCTGAATCTTAAAATCAATGTGATACACTTTGTAAATCGACCTCTTTTTATGACAGCAATAAATGTGCATAAATAAAAAAAAAAAACATTAAAATTAAATAAAACAATTGAACAGAAGAAAACAACCAGCAAATGGTAGCATAGAATCACAAGAAAGTAAGCAAAACAAAGACAGAAATACAAATTTTAAAACAAAATAAAATTAAATATATGGAAACAAAAACAAATAATCTCGCGAACACGCTCTGGCGCAGAATGTAGAACGAATCGAAGACGCTGCAAGATAGAAACAAAATATAAAAAAGTGTAAAAAATAAAAGTATCTACAAGATAATAAATCTCAATAAAATTGTTTAAACGTTGAACGATGAAGTGGTGTATAAAAGTGTAGTGTGACGAGGGGAGTGGTGGGTTAGTGTGATGGGTGGGGGAGGAGAGGAGACAGGGGCAAACGCAGAACGATTTAACGCCGGAGGGGTTATCGTAACAGTTGCCGTAGCTGCTGTTGTTATTTTTCTTGCTGATCTCGTTTTTGTTGTTGTTTTTGTTGTTGCGGTACGTCACGTTGTAATAAAAATGAACATGAGTGCATTTATGCGATCAATGAACTAAAGCCCAGTGGCCAGCAGCAGCAGCAGCAGCAACAATTGCTACTAAAGCAAAACCAAAAACAATAGCAACAACAACATAAACTGCAACAGTAGAAATTGTAAATAAAAATTGTTTTCATTATAATGTGCTATATTATTATTGTTGTTGTTGTTGTGGCTACTGTAGACAGCAGCAAAAGCAATAGCAACAGCAGCACTAGAACGGCAACAAAATAAATACAACAACAAATCATAAAGTCCATCAGCTGCAGCTACTTTGTTCTACTGTTAGATATTTTTTACGCTGTTGCTGCTTCGGACTACAACATGCGATACAGATACGGGCTACAGATACACAGATTCATTCACAGCAATATGTTGTTGTTGTTGTGGCTGTGGGTGCCACTTTAGCAGTTGAAATTCCTTAATTCATTCATTCACTCATTGTAATGTTTTTTTTTACATTTTTTTTTTTTTTTAATTGAAAAAAAGCGAAGTATCTAAATAATGTATCCATGCAGCTGTCAAGCTTTAATGGCAAGCTGTGCGAATTCTTATTGATTTGATTGAGGTTTGAGATTTTCATATTCAATGCTTGTGTTGGAATAATTTATGGCTGGACAAGCTTATTTCTATAAAAGTTTATATCTAGAAAAAAGGGGGAAAAAAAACTAATTGGAAAGATCGAGATAAAAAATGACGCAATTGAATCTCATTTCTAAATCTGAAAATGGTAATGATCTATCGAATTTCAAATACAATTTGAATAAAGCAGATAGCTATTATTTTATAGACTAACATCTAACGTCAGTGAAAATTCAACAATCAAGCTGTAGTAATTTAAGCGATTTAGTTGCGTGAATCGTGTCAAACACCAGTTTTTAACACACACCATATTTCTTTATGATTTTAAGAGGCACTATATCTATTGCCTATTGAGCTATTGAGATCTTGCGGTTGTATTAGAGCTATCACGCCCCATAGAATAGTGGCCCTGCAATATTTTGTACGGACTTGCTTTAAATAGACAAACTTTATTCATATTCGTATTCATATTCATATTCATATTCATATTCATATTCACATTCATATTCATATTCTTATTCATATTCATATTCATATTCATATTCATATTCATATTCATATTCATATGCATATTCATATTCATATTCATATTCATATTCATATTCATATTCATATTCATATTCATATTCGTATTCATATTCATATTCATATTCATATTCATATTCATATTCATACTCATATTCATATTCATATTCATATTCATATTCATATTCATATTCATATTCATATTCATATTCATATTCATATTCATATTCATATTCATATTCATATTCATATTCATATTCATATTCATATACATATTCATATTCATATTCATATTCATATTCATATTCATATTCATATTCATATTCATATTCATATTCATATTCATATTCATATTCATATTCATATTCATATCCATATTCATATTCATATTCATATTCATATTCATATTCATATTCATATTCATATTCATATTCATATTCATATTCATATTCATATTCATATTCATATTCATATTCATATTCATATTCATATTCATATTCATATTCATATTCATATTCATATTCATATTCATATTCATATTCATATTCATATTCATATTCATATTCATATTCATATTCATATTCATATTCATATTCATATTCATATTCATATTCATATTCATATTCATATTCATATTCATATTCATATTCATATTCATATTCATATTCATATTCATATTCATATTCATATTCATATTCATATTCATATTCATATTCATATTCATATTCATATTCATATTCATATTCATATTCATATTCATATTCATATTCATATTCATATTCATATTCATATTCATATTCATATTCATATTCATATTCATATTCATATTCATATTCATATTCATATTCATATTCATATTCATATTCATATTCATATTCATATTCATATTCATATTCATATTCATATTCATATTCATATTCATATTCATATTCATATTCATATTCATATTCATATTCATATTCATATTCATATTCATATTCATATTCATATTCATATTCATATTCATATTCATATTCATATTCATATTCATATTCATATTCATATTCATATTCATATTCATATTCATATTCATATTCATATTCATATTCATATTCATATTCATATTCATATTCATATTCATATTCATATTCATATTCATATTCATATCTAAATCCATTCTTACTACATCATTTATTATACATTATGCATCATTCATTTTACATCATTCGTCTATTAATAGTTCATCATTCTTTGTTCATAGTTCAGCATTCGAAATTCATCATTTATTATTGATCATATATACTTCCTCATTGATCATTCATTGTTCTTCATTCATCATTCTGTCTTAATTTTCAGTTCTGAATTTAGATTTTGACTAGAAAGTTAGTTTTTTCCAGCATTATCATTGACAGAAATACAAACATATACAAACACATTTTTATGGTTTTAAGTTTTAGCTAGACTTTAACCTAGGTCATGGTTTTTACTATGACCGTTCATTGGCTTGCTTTAAGTTTTAGTTTTGTGTGCTTTCTTCGCTGTCCTTCCTTTAGTTTTTCTTTTTATGGTGTTTTTATTTTATGGCTTAGTTTATTTTTTATTTCTTCATTATTGTTGCAATGGCTGCAACAAAAACCTAATTTTTTGTTTGTTGTTTTTTTGCTTGAGCGCCATACTGTTAATCATTTTTTCACTACCACAACAGTAATAAAAAAAACATCAAAAACAACACGATGCTTGCAACCGTCAGCCAGCATCAGCAGCAGCGTATAAAGTGTAAACTAGCAGCGTTACAGCAATAATATGCACAGTGGACAAAAAAAGAAAAACAAATAAAGAAATTTGCTATCTAATGGCAAGCTAGAATTTGTGTGTGTGTGCATCTGCCTACCCTCTTACACTGTATTACTGTGCCACTGTTGCAATTTCATTGTTTCGTTGTAGCTATTCGCGTGCTTTTTCCTTTTCTGAAATTGTTTTTATATATTTTTTTTGCCGTTTTTGTACTCTATTTTTTATTATTGTTGTTGTTTGTTTTTTAATTTCTTTTTTCGACGGCTAAGTTCTTCGTCCAGTTCGCTGTTCAAACTTTTGTCTGGACGCTAAGCTTTGTTGGCCTAAATTAAAATAGCCATAGATGGCAACTGTTTTTGTCTGCATGCTGGCATCATATTGTTGCTGTTGTTGTAGCAGTTGTTGCTGATCTGCGCAGTGCATCTGCATGAGCAAACAAAAGCGCATAAATTATTTATGATGCTAGTAGCTGCCGGCTGTTGGCTGCCGCATCTAGCATTTCTATTCATCGAGCGAGCCAGCAGCCAGCTCGTTCAGCGTACTAAGCGCCTGACTAGCCAGCCTGCCAGCTTTTCTGTACTTTCTATTTTTCATGTTTTGTACTGTTTTTTTTTTTTTTTTTTTTTTTAACATTCTTGAAAGCTACTTTGATGTTTTCTATGCCATAAGATTGAAGTGCAGCAACTCAACCCTATAATTTTGTTTTTCTATTTTTGCCCCCTTCTCTATATTAGCTGAATGCCTCAAAAATCACACACAACTTTTCAATTAACATCTAATTAACACCTGGCAAGTGCAATCATGTGGCAACACTGCAATTACTATGCATGCTTTGAAATTGCATTCAGCAATTAGCGGGCGTTCAATTAGCATATAATTTATTCACCATTTGTTAAACTTTTTTTAAAAGCTTTCACGCTTTTTGGGTCATGCTACAAAGAAATCTTGTAAGGAAAAATCTTTGATTTTTGAAGTAAGAATTAATATTTTCAAATATATTTTTACTATTTCAAGTAGGCTTAAAGCGAGTCTTCAAAAATCATCAATTTTCTTCATAACCATGATATAATAATTTACAAGGTGACAGTGACAATTTTTTTGTCGACCAGCATTTGTCAAAAACGCATAGAAAAAGAGAAAACGAATAAGTAGCAAAATAGATGAAAAATTTAACTTTGTATTGATTTTAACAAGTGTTGGTCGACGAAATTATTATATCATTAGAAAAAGAATAAAATACTTCTTTTTGTCTGACCGCTTATTCGTAAACACGGTATTGTTATAAAAATTAAAATTATCGACTTAACAAAGAGTAGTTATAAAATGTTTAATTGATAGCAAATCTTGTTGCTTTTATTAAATCAAACATCTTTTTATTTCTATTTTATTAGGCAAAGAAACATCTTAAACTCCCATTGCATAATTTAACTTTTTTTTTCAAACTAACATATAAACAGAATGCTGACTGTCTGACTGACGACAACATCATAAATTGTACAAAGGTAAAAATCATCAATATCAATCCTACAATTTTCACCGCGTATAATTAACACATGCTGGCTCAACTCAAGCTGTCCAAATATATTTATTATACTTATTGAATTTAAACAAATTTTTTTTATTCTATTTGACGGCAAACAAATCTGAATGTCTAATGACACAGAGAAAAAGTCGAAGTGGTCTTGCTTTGACTGCCACAGCTGAAAGAGGTCAACATGTTGTTTGAACAAAATGTTAATTATATGTTTCATGGTTGTGATGTGCTTGTATTTGGTTTCTTAAAAGCTTTGCTAGTGTTTGTTTAAAAAATTTTTACCCAAGGCTATATATGTATATACCAAGCATAATTTAAGACGAGCTTTTGAAAAAATGAATCATCATGTTTAACCTTACTCAAAAATTTAAAAGGTTCAAATTTCAAAAAACTATTTAAGATTAAGGTTATACATTTTATGTATTTTTATGCAATGTTCTACGTTTTTATTTAGTTTTATGTGATTTGTGTGGCCAGATTGTTATAATCATTTATTTATCAACTATATAAAATACGATAATTATCTACTTCTAGTTAACCTTTTGATTGAGAGATAAATCCGTTGGTCTGACAACCCCATCTTCGTGCATGGTCCCCCCCTTACCCCCGTACACTACTAGTAGTTTCATTTTTCTAACAACTTTCTGTGAAAATTGTATGGAAGTAATCACACCTCTTTTATAAATATAAGAAGTGAATTTTTTTTTTATAATTAAAAATTAGTGATTTTCGTTAAATAGAGAATTTTCTATACATATATTCAAAATATATCTTTGGGCACAATGAATAATGACTAAACTCACAATATCGTAAAAAGCGATATGGCATTTTCTTTATTGCCAATCTTTGGAAGGATGCAGAAATCAATTTTTTTCACAGAATATATTACCACTTATGTCTGCACATATTTCGTTTGTAACGCTTCATATATTTCAGATAAAAGGTTGTAGTTACTACAATTAAAATGCCATTTTTTACTATACTTTGAGTAAAGTCATTATTCCTTGTGACCACAGATTTTTTTTTCGAATAGACTCAATTCAAAAGTTTATTAGTGATCCTACATATCATACCTCACAGGTTATTGGCACCTTATGGGCACCACTCTCAAAGTAAAGTCACACTCATAATTTCCAGAATTTTTGAATTTTTTTAAATTTTATTAATTCATGTTAAAAAGATGTCATGCCAATAGCAACGTTTGACGGTTTTGAGACTCTCCCTCCCATAGGATCAAGAAAGTATGGAAAAAATAAAACTTTTAAAATCCAGACCTGCTTTTTAGATAAATTGAGATCAACTAAATTTATTTGAAGATGTTATCATTTTTAATAAAAATTTTAAACAATTGTTTTACTAAAATAAAGATTAACTGTGCTTTTAAAAGTCATAATAATAATATTTGAATGAACTTTAAAAGGTTTGTCTATTAAAGTAGCATTTACCAGGCGCGGATCCACGGGGGGAAAAGGGGGAAATTTCCCCCCGAAATCTCATAAATTTCATCAAAAAACTGAAATATGCATGTGTAACCAAGATAAAGCAAAATCAAATGGTACGTTTAAGGCTTAATCTACCCGTGCGCAATAGCCTTTAGAATTGCTAAATAATTAGTGTAGATGCTGGTCAATTGAAACAATTAATAGAAGATATTATTGGAAGATTTACTAACTTGCTCGGAGAAAAAAGAGAAATGCTGGTTTTGAGATTAAAAGGTGAGCTTTGTCATTGGCAACAAAAATGAAAGGATCTAATATTATCTGGAGCTGGTAAACTACCTGGTTCTGCTTTTGAAGCTCTCCAATGCTGTGATAAGGACATTTATCCAGCAATACAGAAGCTCCTCCAAATTTTCTGCACATTACCAGTGACCAATTCAAGCGCTGAACGTTCTTTTTCATCATTACGATGCATCAAAACCTGGCTCCGAACTACAATGCTTGAAAAAAGATTAGTTGGTTTAGCGTTGCTTCATATTCACTACGACATAGTTTTGAATCCAGAGGATGTAGTCGAAAGATTTTCCAAAATTGGTAAACATAGAATTTTACTATAAATTTTTACAAATAATTAATAAGTTATAATTATTTTTAAATATGAATTAAATCATATCTAAATTGATGTTAAAAATAATAGAAAATATGCATTATTTTACTTCAAATAAAAGTTTTAAAAAAATATATCTATGTGAAAATTATTAAAAAATTTTTTCGCCCCCCAAATGTCTTCTCTGGATCCGCCCCTGCATTTACTGATAGAGCTCTCAATGCAACTCGAACGATTATAATTTTGGAGATTGTTTAATAGAATGTTCGATTGACCTTTTTTTATGTTATTTTCAAGTTTATAAAATGCTAATCCATTGGGAAAATATTCCATTAAATGGATGTTTTTCTTTTTTATTTTGAAAAGTTGTATAATCCTGAAAAACATATTCCATGAATTTCAAAAAACTTATAGGACATTTTAACGGTGATTTTAACGCGAAAGTCGGAAGGGAAGGTATCTTTAGCCCCACTGTCGGTCAGCTTAGTCTTCATGAGACCTCCACGAACAACGGTCTAAGACTGATCGACTTCGCCGCGGCACGAAACATGGTAGTTAGTAGCACCAGATTTAAGCACCTCGGCATCCACAAGGCCACCTGGCTGTCCCCGGTTTGATTAAAAAACGCGATCAAAAAACGCGAAACTAAATTGATCATGTTGTAATCGACGGAAGGCATGCCTCTAGTGTTCTAGATGTGCGTACATTTCGCGGGGTCAACATTGACTCCGACCAATATCTTGTTGCAGCCAAGATCCGCATGCGATTATGCAATGCAAAGAACATACGCACAGGAATGCAACGAAAGCTAGATGTCGCTAAGCTGCAATTACAACGGACTGCCGAAGCCTACTCCGCTCAACTCTCGGTTAATCTCAACCAACCAACCTCTTGACCCGACGACACTTGTAGAGACGAAAATGGAGATCTGAATACGGATACACAGTGTGTGCTGAGATTGTGGAGACGCCACTTCTCCAATTTACTTACTGGCGACGATTCCACCAATGCCGCCCATGTAGAGCGCAGTTCAGTGCTACCAATCAACGATGACGGAGTGGAAGTATCACCACCTACCCATGAAAAGGTTCGAGTTGCTATCCAACGACTCAAAAACAACAAAGCAGCGGGTGCTGACGGCCTGTCAGCTGAATTGTTTAAAACCGGCGTCGATGAATTGATAAGGCGCATGCATCAGCTCATCAGCAAAATATGGCTAGCAGAAAGCATGCCCGAGGATTGGAACCTCAGCGTACTGTGCACTCTACTTAAGAAAGGAGACCCTAAAATCTGCGCCAGTTATAGAGGTATCAGTCTTATTTCTATCGCATATAAGGTTCTCTCAAGCGTACTGTGTGAAAGATTAAAGCCGATTACAAAAACACTGATTGGACCTTATCAGTGTGGCTTTCGACCTAGCAAGCCCACCATAGAGCAGATTTTCACGCTACGACAAATCCTGGAGAAAACCCACGAAAATCAAATTGACACACACCATCTCTTTGTCGATTTTAAAGCTGCGTTCGATAGCCGGAGAAGGGATTGCCTATACGCAACAATGTCTGAGTTTGGTATATCTGCAAAGTTGGTAAGACTTTGCAGGATGACGTTAAGCAACACATGCAGCTCCGTCAAGGTAGGAAATGAAACGATCCACTGTCTTGCGATCTCTTTAATATCATCATGGAGGGGATCGTACGAAAGGCCGGTGTGCATCGTTATGGCACCATTTTCTACAACGGTATCCAGCTCCTTGCATACGCTGATGATATTGATATTGTCGGCAGAACCAAGAGAGATGTTACCGCTGCTTTCGCCGCAATCGAAAAGGAATCAGCCAAAGTGGGTTTGACGATAAATGAGGGTAAAACAAAGTAAATGCTGTCCACAAACAAGGGAGCGCGGCGTTTAGACTCCCACGTTTCATCCAGCAGCTATAACTTTGAAGTAGTCAAGGAGTTGGTATACCTTGGCACCGCCATTAATACCAACAACGAAATCAGCCTGGAGATAAAGCGAAGGACAATCATTGCTAATAGGTGCTACTACGGGATCAGTAAGCAACTAAGTTCCAGAGCCCTCTCTCGATCGACAAAACTAACACTACTAGACGCTCGTTCTACCTGTGCTGCTTTATGGCGCTGAGGCATGGGTAGTTTCGCAAACTGACGCAGCTGCTCTGGGGGTGTTCGAGAGAAAAGTTCTTATCAAAATCTTCGGTCCTGTTCGAGTCGGCGATGACTATCGCATCCGAATGAACCACGAGCTGTATGAGCTCTACGAAGACATTGACGTAGTTCGGCGTATAACTGTGCAGCGACTTCGCTGGCTGGGTCATGTCCATCGTATGGACGACGAAGGTCCAGCGAAAAAGATGCTCGAGGCGAGGGTCGCTGGTCAACGACGACGAGGGAGACCATGCCTCTGATGGATGGACGAGGCTGAGGAAGCCCTAACCGCACTTGGTGTATCCGATTGGAGAATGCGCGCGCAAAGCAGAGGCGCCTGGCGAGAGCTGATGAGGTCGGTCGAAATACGGACACGGGTTGTTACGGCCACCTAAGTAAGTAAGTAAGTAAGTAGGACATTTCACGTGAAGCAGACATCTAAAAATTTTATTGATTTGAACATACGAAGATGTTTTTGTATGTACGAACTCTTATCACTCCAATTTAAGTTCAAAAATTTGGTCCTGTGTAGTCTTTCGAAGAAGATTTTTTAGTTGAAAAAAAAAAATGTCTGAGAACTCTATGCAGTAGTTTTTATGGATAGTTGGATAATTTTGTTATTTTATCATATTATCAACTTTTTATAAAAAAATTGACAATGAAATTTTTTGGAGCGAAGCTTTTTACTCCTCGTTCTGTGATTTGCTTAGAGTGAAATCTGAAAAATTTTCGACTGATTTTTTCTTGGAATTTTGATGGTTTCTTTGTTGCTAGCGCTTATTACAAGAAAATTTAATATTTAGGGTGGGTGTGAATTGAACTAAATTGCTACCTAAACTAAATTAAGGTAAAACAGTTAAGTTTTATTGAAGCTAATTAAGGCTAATTACAAATAGGTTAAAGGTCAAGAAATGTCATTATTCTCTTCTCTTAAGAAATATCATTAATTTAGCAAGCATTTAGGTAGCTCGGAATTTTCCTAAATTAATTTAGGAAACACTGCTTTATCGACACAATTTAGTTTAGGCAGCAATTTAGTTCAGTTCGCACACACCCTAAATACTAAATAAATGTTGTGGTTCCAGTGGGGATCGAACCGTGCCCTTTTTAACGATAGCCCAGCACACTACCCACTAGGCCACAAAGACTTGTGAGAAAAGATTGTTAATTTAATGTTAGTTATAGCAGAAGCTATGCTGCAGTAGATCTAGGTTGAATAGATAGAGGATTGTGTATTTGCTATGCTACAAAAATTTGCTTTTATTTGCCACAAGGTGTCTCCAGCATCGGTGTGTTTGTATTGTGAATGCGTTTGTGGTGTTGTTGGCATATAGTATAAATTATTATCTAGAGATTGCATTTGGAATGGTGAATTTGGAAAAAATTAGTTCTTTTATTTATATATGATTTTTTTCTCTTGAACATCGTTTGAATTCCCGAAAACGTTTCGAAAAAGTCATATTTTGACATATTTGTATATTTTTTATTCATCACATCAGCCAGTGAATGATTAAAAAAAATGTATCTTTTCATTGTTAATTTTAATTTTCTTTTTAATAAACTTCAAGAAATTGTTACAAAGAATTTGTTACATTTTTTAGTTAAATAAAAAATAGTGTAATGCATTAAAAAAAAACTTTTGTAAATTTTTTTTTTTTATTCATTATTTTTGTTTCAAGCTTATGTCAAATTTTTTGCTTTGTGAGTTAATTTTCGCATATATGTTTTTTTTTTTAATTACAGTTAATAATTCACAGTTCGCACCATTTCTCTAAAACATTTAGGCAAAAATCAAAATTTTTTCATTTCAAAATAAGTTCGATAAAAAATTCAATGAACCCTGGTGATCTCAATTTTGATTATTTAAAACAGCGCACATTCAAGAATATTTTTGAAATTAAATTATTGTTTGGAAAATTCCTATTTTCATATTTGTAATTTTTTACTGGTACTAATAGATTTTTTTTATCAAAAATATCCTGGCAACGGGTCTGATGTTAAGTATTGAATGATATCCCATATGACCTCAATATAAATCAGGTCAATAATTCAGTAGTAGATATAGCAAAGTTTTTATAATCAAAACTGTTTTCCTTTAAACACTGATGCAATAAAAACAAACTTGGCCTTTTGTAAGAGTTATAATAAATCAGTCCCCTTGGAATTTTTTTTAAACTATAGTTTCTCAGTCCATTTTTTCCTGTTTTTTTTTTATGAATTTTAAACCATACAAAATAAACTTTCGCTTTCAGAGCTAGTTTAGATTTAACTATAGTACTAAAATACCAATTTTCTCTTTTACTTTGTTGACAAGTTTAAATTGCAAAAGCTTGCACAGAAAAAAGCTTTGAAACATTTTTCTTTGCTTTTAATTTGAGTTTTAATAACGTTCAATCAATGCAGCTCCTTTCCACTGCTATGTTAAGCACCCTACATATCAACGTTGTTGTTGCTAAGCATAGTCAAAGCAGTTATAAAAAATAGAATGTTTTTTTCTTTTATATTGATGGCAATTTTTAATTTCGAAAATTTGCTAAAAAAAAAACGCTAATTTGATTACCGAAACTTTGAATTGCCAAAAGTTATTTTTGACATTTCATAGTAAAAGCAGAAAAACGCAAAATTTATTGCTGCCAATGAAACTAAAAGCATACAAATTGTGACAAAAACAAAAAATGACAAATGCTTTTAGTTTAATGAAAATTGTTTGTTGAAAAAACACTATTTCGAAGCATTAGAAAAAAGGCATTGAAAAGTTATAAAAAGCTTTTCTTTTTAACGCTAAATTCTTATTATTGCTCTATTTAAAATATGGCAAAGATCTCCGGATGCTTAGTTGGGAAAATTTATAAAATTTTTTATTCTACTTAAGTGATATGGTGTATGTTTAAAGTGAGTGGCCCCGTATGCCAAAAAGCGCGGTGAATCCGGGTTTAAATCCCATCATCTTACAATGAATGTTTCTTTTTTTATTCGAAATAATATTTCTGATCGACCGTGACCTCACTGCAGACAATGACAAACCTAAAAGTTAAAAATTCCGTTCTGAGTGAGCATAAAACTTGTAGGCCCAGTACTTGATCATTTGTGTACAAACATTTGCTTATAAGATGCCAATTAATTTTTTAAATGATGTAATGAGTAAAAAATAACCTCATCAACTAAAAATCTCCTAAAAGCTTAACAGATTTTTAGAGTGAAATCACTTGAAACAATTTGATGGTTGTCTAGATTTGTTCCATATGATAACTTATAATAAAATAAGTAAAAAAAAGCATATACTTTAAATTTTAAGATTTCAAAAGCAACAAGTAACAGCAATAATTTTAATATTTGCGCTTGAGCAGTTCTTTTCAGCATTAAATTTTATAATGACATTAAAATGTTTTGCAACATCGTCTGGGGCGCCCCAGTTGAGGGTTGCCATTGTGTAACAATACTGTAAGCTGCACAGTTTTCGGCAATTTCCACCTATTATTAGGTTTAATTTTTTTTTTTTCTTTTTTCATTAACTCTTATTAAGTCTTTGGAGAATGCGATGCTAGGCTCTTAAGCCGCATTAAAATGGGTTGTCATTACTCGAATTTAGTATGGGAGGGCTTAGAATAAATTTTTTGGATGTTCATTTTATTTCAACTCATCAAATTTGAAATCTTAAGCCTACAGAATTTATAATATTTAATAGCAAAAGATAATAAAAAGTGGTTGAAATATTTACAACATTTAGAGAAAACATTTTTAATGCTTAATACTAAGAAGGAAGAAGAAAAGAACAACTGACACATGAAGTTATAGAAAGTTAATAAAATTTAAGATTCGAGTTTTGAAGCTCCAATTAAGCTTCAACAGAGCTTGCAACCAATTGCGTACTCTCTAATAATAATATCGTGGTTGATATTAAAGGCGTTTTTAAGTCTTTTCGAAAAGAAAGTAAAAAGATTTGTGGATATTTGATTCAGAGTTTTCAATTAGCTTTTGTAAAATTATTTGCGGAAATTACAACTTCGATAAAAATAACTTTCGTTTTGAAGAATTTTAATTTTATTTACAGAAGTGTTGCATAAGCCGTTGCTGAAAGCTATAACCTCGATTAAGATTATTGTGAAAATTGTTATAGAAACTACAGTTTTCTTACGTGTAAGCTTATAAAATTTCAATGCCGGGTAGATAGCATTCTGATCAAATGTGCGATGTGTCGTGTGTGCAAATCCAACTTAACCCTGTCATGTTTATATTTTCTCTATAAAAAGTAACTTCAGCTAAACTTTCATTATTAATTTCGGAACAATCCAATACAAAATGCTTTCTAGAAGTTAAAATTGCTTCGAAAAAACAATAAAAAGCTTACCTCTAAGCTCTGAGAGAAGTTTTATAAGCATTTATAGAAGTAGTATAGTTTGTACAATTTGTTTTCTCAAAACTTGCCGCAAGTTGTATAGAAAGCTTGTGTTAAGTAAGGAGTCCGAGTCGATTTTGTTATATAGAATATTGAAGTTTCAGCTACAGCCTTACACACGTTGCTTTTTTAAGCTGAGTAGAAGTACAAATACAATAATACATTTTGTATTATTTGGTATTGGTATTATTATTGTTTGTATTCGTTTGTTCCAATTGAACTTAACCCTGTCATATATTTGTTCTCTCTCGATAAATGAAGTCTTAACTTCCACTCATAATTTCGGAATAGCCTTACACAAATTGGATAATAGAAGTTTAAAAAGCTTCTTAAGAACAATTCAAAGTTTGACTTTTGGCTCTGAGAAAAGCATTACAAATGTTTATAGAAGTAACATAGTTTGATTAACTTATTTTCTTAAAACTTGACGTTTCTTGGCGCTTAAAACTTAACTTAGAATCTTGTGTTAATTGGGAAGTTCAGATCAATTTTTTCATATCGAATATTGAGGTTTTAGCAACACTTTCATTTATAATTACGAGACAATTTTATACCAGTTGTTTTCTTAAGTTTAGTAGAAGTACAAATAGTATCTGTAAGCAACAAATTGGTTGCGGAGGAATTTAGCCTCTTATTATTCCAGCTTTTATGGGGATTTTGAACAGGTTAAAGTTGAAGAGAAACACCGCAGTTTCTTAAAGACGTTTTTATCTTTATTAATTAATTCAACTTAACACAGTTAAAATTCCTAATAATTGAGAATTCATTGAAAATATTTTACGTATTTTAACATTAAACTAGTACATACTTTATGGTATAGAAATTGCCAGAATAAGACTCTGTTAGAATAAAAAAGTGAACGTCCAGCATCAAGATCTCGTGTCAGCAAAAAGGGCGGATATCAGGTCGCGCAAATTCTTCCTATTATATTTTAAAGTTATTTGGTTTCCGATTTCTAGTTTTCTTGATGCTTGACGTTCGGAAAAGATACAGAATAAAATTGAAAATTGTAAAAGATTAAGTTAAAAATATTAAATTGGATTTTTGGACAGTGACGGTAACAGTATCTATAAAATAATAAAATATTTGCCTTTTGACACTTTAAGTTCGTCATAACGAACGCTAACTAAAACTGTATTGTTTCTATAACAAGCTTATTTATATATTGCTGTTAGTTTAATAAAAGCTTGAACGATCACTGTTAGAAACTTTTTTTTTCTAGAATATTGGAGTTCTAGTAAACATAACTTCGTAAAGGTCTTACACAAGCTGCTTTATAAAGCTTAATAGAAGTCCAAACAATAGTATAGCTCAGTATAATAGGTCACAATAATAGGTCACGTTTGAAAGTCATAATGAGCGCTTAGGGAAGTAACATAATTCTTATTGGTAGCCTCGGAAAAGCATGGTGCAAGCTCGGTAGAAGCTAGTATGTTCGTTGGTAGGAACTATGAATACTCAAAATTTGGCATCAGTACAAAATCTTTTTTTGTTTTTAAATTTGTTAAAGAGTTTCGAAATCAGGCAATTAAGTTAAGTTCAACAGCTTTAAAACTTTAACAGCTTTCAAGAAATTTCAATACTTCACTCACGAGTTGAATAAAAGTCTTGAAAAATAATGCAATAATAATAAGTAAATAAAAATATATATAAAAAAAACGTAAGCAAATAATCACCGATTCTTACTCTGACTCGCTGTGCAATAAAATACCATAAAAATATTTAAATGATGAATCATTTTTGTTGACTTGTGTTAATTTAATGTGACTCGATTGGAAATCATTTTGATTTGTTGACTGGCAGTGCAAGCCGGTACCGGTGCTGACACTTACTGTAGTTGTTGTTGTTGTTATTGTTGTTATTAGTAATGATGATAAAGATTGTGATAATGATGACGATGACTTTTGTATTTGTAATGCGGCCAACGCGTGCGAACGTGTTCAATTGCTGATTTGTTGGTATTAGCAATAAAGCGCATTAATATAGCGCTTGCCACCTGCCACCACCCACCCCCACATTATCCTCTCCCACCCAATCACCGAGGAATGTCGTAGCCAGCGACATTTGTTCTTCACTACGTATATAATCTAACAGCATTTTACACTGTCGACTCACTCGTTCACTCACTTTATTTTCATTTATTTTGTTGACTTCCATTAAATTATTTGTAAACAAATCCATCCATCCACCTGCAAATAACGACTGCGATTAACCTGAGCCGCCACACAGTGGAATGAGAACCGAAATTAGGTGGGCAGAATATAAAGTACTGGACTCAATAGTTTTCGAGGTCGCTGAATATATTCGAGACGATATTTTTGCTTTTTGATAAATACAGAAAAAGTAGAGGGAGAGTAAGAAAAGGCTAGAGCCCTACTACTTTACACATACAATTTTTTTTGTTTTCGTGGTCCCTGAATTTATTCTTGCTAGTATTTTTGCATTTGAATGGGTACTGCTGGATGAAACTGGGGAATGTGGAGT
Organism: Coremacera marginata; assembly: GCA_914767935.1. Classification (NCBI taxonomy): domain Eukaryota; kingdom Metazoa; phylum Arthropoda; class Insecta; order Diptera; family Sciomyzidae; genus Coremacera; species Coremacera marginata. The sequence continues at coordinate 176,790,323 of OU612044.1, read as the reverse complement.
AGATTTACAATTTTTGCTTCCAACATATAGTTCTATGTTTTCGAGATCGCTGAATCTATTTTCGTACCATATATAAAATAGCCCTTTCTCATATAATACTTACTTCTCAGTTGTAGATATCGAATTATATTCAATTCAATTAAATTTTTATTTATGAGCTAAGTATAGTACAGTGTTTCAACCATGATCTTCTGTCCTCTGAACCAAATAAATCTTTTCGGAAAGAGAAGAAAAAATTAAAATACACGTGTATCGTTGTTTTTCATGTACACGTCAGAGTTTCAATTTTTTTTTACGTATTAAAATCTGTGGTGCCATACAATAAAATGGCTCCATATATATGTTGGGAAAAATTTAAGGAGTTGTTGGAACTTGATTGAATGGCATGCTGCTTCCAAAAATTATTTATTTTTTTAAGCAATGATTATTACAATTATTTTTTTTTTTTCACCTATTGTGAATTTTGAATATTAAGAAACAAATTAATGAAAAAATATATTAAAACCCGTAAATGCTACAAACAAAAAAAATATTAAATGAATTTCTGAAATCACCGCCTAAAAAATTAAAATACATGAAGAATTTAGGTACAAACATAACTCAATTAGGTATAAACTAAATAAAAAAATCGGGTTTTAACCAACCGAAACCGGTACAAAAAACCGATTTTAATTTTAAGACCAACGTACCAATAAACATTAAGAAATTAAGTTTCATGAAATTTCCAGAATTCATTCTATTTTTTCCAACAAATGCATGGAGCCATCTCACCGTGGGTCACCACAGAACTTTAAACTTAAAAAACTTAAAAACGACGATACACTTGTATTTTTATTTTTTTCCCCCTTACAGACTGTGGTACGCAGTGTAATAAGAACAAGTTTTTTTAATATACAAAGTAATATTCTTGGGAATAAAATATTAAAAGACACTTGAATTATTTCTGAGTATCAAAAAAAAAAAAAAGAATAATTAGGATAAGCATAAATAAAAAATTAAAAAGAAATAAATGATCTAGAAGGGTGCAAAGAAAAATTGATTAGAATATTATAAAAGACACAAAAAAAAAAGAAAATAAAAAAAGGAAAAAACAAAAACAAAAAAAAAAATTAATTAGATTAAGTATTAATAAAAAATTTGGTATTATTAAAAATTAAAAATAATATATTTTAAAAAAGTTGTCAAGAAAAATTGATTAGAATATATAAGACACAAAGAAAGAAAAAAAAAGAAAAAAAAATATTAGGAGAGTAATTTATTTCCAATACATATTGTGTTTAGGTAAAATATATTTTTATATAGTTAATTATTGATTGATTGACAAGTTGATTTTAAGTGGTTCGAAAAAAGTCTAGTTGAGTTAGAAATTTAAAATAAGATACTAAAATCATTTTACACCGAGTTGACTGGAATATTGTTATATATCAAAAAGGTACATTGGAGTTTTTGTGGAAAACCGCCTTTGGAGGAAAGTATAGTTTCTGGCGTTAATGTAGCTATTTATGCTACAGCCAAGAATAGCATTCCTGAACTGCGATAAGTGATAAAATTTTCGAACGCATTCATTTCTCGCTGCGTGATTGGATAGCTATTTGTAGCGTATGTTCAGATCGCGAATCTAAATTGCTGTAAACGAGTTCAGAATAAGTAATTATTGATAATATTAGCTATATGACGAGTTTACCTCTAGTCATTCTAAGATTTCACAAAATACAATGTATTTTACGTATTATGCTGTTCACAGGATCGGCACAGGTAATGGTGAGTTTATTTGAGAGCCTAGACTGACAACATTTGCCACAAGTTTGAGTTTCTTGTCATGTATAAACAGCTGCGAAATAATTTCAGTAACAATTTTTGAGGCTGAAATCGGCAACACATATGATTTAAGTGCATTAAGCTGCAGGGTCAGTAAATGATAATCATCATAAAAATATCGATAAAAAATATAATATAAGCGGCGACAAAGTTTTTATTCACGTTATATTCGAAAACTGCGTTTGTTCTAAAAGTGAATTTGGGTGAGCAGCGATATTTTTGGGAAGTTGCTATGGCAACATATGCTACTCCACGAAGTAGTGGAGGCTTAAAATACCTCGACAAGTTTCTAGAAATGCGCGTGAGTTGAAAATCAGTGGATTCGACTACTTTGATTTTTAACATTTATCTACATAGGTAGATAAATTCGCGCTCTATTCCACTGTGCATGGCTCTCTTACTGGTTCCAATGACAAACAGACTTCTGTCGATGTCATGCATTAGATTTTACAGATTGTGCAGGAAAAAACATTCAATCATAATTTAACTCAAGAGATTAAAATCATTATATTTTAATGTAATTAAGATTACTTTTTATAAGTCATGGGCTGTATTAAGTTCAGCTTTCTCAAGGAGCTACAGTGTTAGTTCTTATCAGAAAAGATTTTGTTTCTAAATTTTTTATTAAAAAGTGACTTATTTTCGCTCAAAAACATTGTCTTTAAAACAGTCCTGCACATAACAATTTAATGATAATCCAAGGATTGTTAAAACAAAAAATACAAACACAAAAAAAAAAAAAAAAAAATAAAAAAAAAATTTGGTTGTTATGTATATTATACATATTAGAGTGGTCCTTATTTTTCGATTTTTAGATTACCATCGGATATGTGATAGAGGACAAAAATCTAAGTGCCTACACGTATTTTTTTATAGATTCGGAAACTCAGATTTAAAGGTTAAAAATGGCGTCCGAAAATTTCATATAGTTCGTATTATTAAGCATTTAAAATTTTTAAAAAAAATGTACTTGTTTCTTTTGGTATATATGCAAATAATGTGTTGCCCAGTGAAATTAAAAAACAGAATTATTTTTCTTAGGAATAAGGACCACTCTAATACATATATTGTTTTTGAAAACAGCTAATTCATCAAACTGGGTCGAAGCCAGAAACTTTTTCTTAAAAGAAATAAAAATATCTGAAGTAAGATATAAGTTTCGGGAGTGGTGGATAGAAAAAATATGTAATAAAAAAATTTGTGTTCAATTTCAAAAAACTTTTTTATTAAAAACTTTTTATTTAATGATATTTCCTTAGAGAAACATTGAAATTTTATTGATTTAAGCAATTCGAATATAAACTCATTTCCCATGATGATCAAATCGTCTGCCCTGTTTCACAAATGTAATTTTTCCTTTTAGTAAATGTTTAGTAAGTGTTTCGTAGACGTTTTTGTTTTAGTAAAAATGTAAGGCACTGGCTAAAAATAATGAAAAATGGTTGAGGCAGGGAGAGACAGAATATAATAAATTTGTTTTTGAATCACTAAATTACATAATTACTTAAATACCTAACTACTCAATTACCCAATTGAATTACAAAGAAAATGTAAGTAACTTAACGCCAGTAACGTCACGTCAGCTGACTAAGCATAATAACAAAAAAACGGGAAAAGATTTTTAAATTTAATTACTTGAAAAATAAACTTATATTATTTCATAATCTTCTAAAAAAGGTTTTATACAAAAAGTCTTGCCACATTCGCAGAGTTTTGCAAATTTTGTAAATGATGTCTAAAACTACTTCTGTTTTTTGTAACGTCGCGCCAGAGCATAGTATCTTTAGTATACGCAGAGCATATCTGTAAATCCTTAGGGTCGATTGTTGTAACATAATTCTTTTACTTAAGGGGGGACATGACAATGGCAGTTTTTTAAAATCGATAATCGATTAATAATTTTGTATTTTAGTAAATGTTCTTAAAATTGTAAGAAAAAAAAATTTCATGGAAAAATTCCTACGGGTTCAAAAGTTACAGCCGGATTAGTGAGAGCGCATTTTTGATTTTTGCGCTACCTACTTTCGGCAGCTGGTATATACTTGTTTTACTTGCTACCTGACTTTTGGTGGTTGTTATTTCGTACCTACTTGAAGGGTGGGTTTTAGTTATTTTTGCAAATGTTTCAACTACTTGGTATCACCATAGGAGCTACAGCATTGAATTTTTCCAAAGGAAATGATGCAATTCGTTTGAAATGCGCCAGAGTGACGGCAAATTAAGCTTCAAAAGAAGTCCGAATTGCTAAACGATTGCAAAAAACTATAAGAAACAGCACAACACAAGATAACGAAGGCATACAGTACGAAGCAGGCATGGCAGATTGAAGGTAACCTTTTTTTTCTTTGTTCACAAACTTTGAACGCGTTTATCTCGAAACCGTGTTTTTCGTACTGGTTGCGGCACTAACGGGCTCATTTTTTGACGAATTTTTTTTTTTTATTTTTTTAAACTTGATTCGCTATCGTATGACACGAGCTTTTTTTAAATTTTTTTTTTCGATTTTTTATGAATTTTTAAAGTCAATTTTTTTTTTTCGAAAAAACACACTTTCAAATTTGGAACATCACCAAAAAATGAAAAAAAAAAAATTAAAAAAAAAGCTCGTATCATACGATTACCAATTTTGTTAAGATTTAAAAAATTATTTTTTTTTTCCAGATCGGACAATTTTTTAACTCCCAGCGCTGCAACCACGAGGCCAGGTTTTTTCTCTGCTGCCAGTTTGGAGCTCTATAAAACCATTTTGGAGTGAAAAATATATATATATATATAACAATTTTGGAAAAATGTTTGTTTTTGACTGAGTTATGAATTTTTAAAACAAGGTCTGTTTTCTCTGCCTCGAATGTAGTGTCCCTCCTTAATATAGTGCTACCTAATTACTACGCAGATATAAAAAAATATTTTTAAAAACTTGACTTTTTCATTCCTTTTCTTAATATTTTTTTTGTACAAATCGTATGTATCGCCAGTTTGGAAATGCCCATATTCAAATCTCAGAAAACTTGCAAAAAAAAAAATTGCCTTATAATGCTTTATACTCAATACTACTTTGATATTTTAATAGATGTTATATGCACAACTGTTGTTATTAATTTTTTTGTCAAACATTTCGAAAAAAGCTGTCCCAAAAACTAGATATATTTTAGACACTCAACATAGGCACATATTATCTTATTTTCTTTTTACTTAATAAATACTGAAAGGTATTTATCAAAAATAGCTGGTTTAGCAACAAAGTTGTATTCTTAGAGTTTTAAATAACTTGTAAACGCCTCTCGTAACACAACTGTATTAACATGTTTCACATGTCAAAGCAATGAGCGTCAAACATATGAATAAATATAGTAGTTATTGTTATTTTGTTGCTGTTATTTTGTTGTCGCAGTTGCTATGTTGATAGCATTTTACAGTTGCGTAGGTGTCGTTATTAGTGGAAATTTAAATTTATTTTAAACAAATGGGTAAAAATGACACGTTCGGCTGATTAAGGTTAAACGGTTGATGAGTTTTTAATTGAAGCTGAAATATTTAAAAACGATTTGTACAGCTTTTTGAAAAAAGGTGTTTCTTCAATCATAAATGGCAGGAAGTTCTTGCTGTATTGTTGTAAGTACCGTTGATACCGAAGTGTGACAAAACCAACACGAACTGTATTACAAACACGTTCTTGGTGCTCATTTTAGCTTTTTCTAAATAATTATTTGAATAACTTAGTATTGAGTCACAAACCGAAACGTGAGATGTGGTTATAATAAGTTAGAGTATCTTACTTAGAGTTGGCTCTAATGTGATAGAATTATAGCGAAAGACCGGAAGTTTGAAAAGGTTTGCGAAATATTTAGCTTATGCAAAAACTATTATAAAGAATTTAAGCTTAAGTTAAATTTAACATAAATATTATATAAAACAAAATTTCGTAGAGGATTAAATCGTGTTTTTTTTTTTTTGACAACGTTTAGAATATTCTTTTCTTACTTTTTCGGCAAAATCATCAACACAGCAAAGGGAATGGGATGGGAATGGGAAACACACCATAGCAATTGCATACGAAATTTACAAAAATTCTGCTTCTCATAAATAGGCGTAAGAAATGTAAATAAGTAAGGTCCCTATAGGAACAAACTAACTTATTTTTAAAAACAACTAATTAAAAAACTAATTTAAAATAAACAAGTATATGAACTACTTTGAATTATATTAAGGCGGCATCCACTTCAATTCTAAATAGTTTTTATTGCATTATATTTGAAGTAATTGAAATACTACTTAAAAACAAGTGATTGATAAATTACTTTGAGTTATATTAAGGCGGCAACTACTCTGATTTTGACATGTTTTAATTGCAAATTTTTATTAGATTACAAGTTTATATATATTAAGCCATGTTATTTCATCAAATATTATCAACTTTAGGCCATCAGTAAAAGTTTTCAATTGTCTATTTTAAAGTAATTAAAAAAATAATTTGAATATAACTTATTTAATAAGTAGTTGAAAATGATTGTGAAGTGATTTATTTTAAAGTCGATAAAAATTTATTTAAATTTAACTAATTTAACAAGTAGCTTAAAATATATGCAGACGAAAGTCAATTGACTTATTTAGCGGACATCACCATACAAAATATGTTAGTTCGTTCTATGGAAAAAAGTCAGAATTTCAACTAGTTGTGGTTGACAAAAAACTACTTTATCAACTACTTTTAAATTAGTTGATTTTTCTGCAGGGGTATAGCTTAAGAAAACTCAAGAAAAAAAAGGATATGAAAATGAGTTTTCAAAGATATTGAAAGAAAACATAAAATAAGAGAAGATATTCGAGAAAAACAAACGGAAATGCTTGTTAAAATGTAAATAAAGTAAAGTGAAACAGGTAGAATGAAATTGTATGAACAAATTGGCTGAATATTATTTTGAATACAAACTAAAGTTTTTTATTGCTTTTATATTTTGCATTACAATTTTTGTTGTATATTCACGCGTTTATCGTGAATATACGAAATATGCGAAATAAATTTTTCATTGCAGTCTTTCAGGCGGCTTATCTGTGGGAATGCTTATACCAATGTTTATACCTTACGTTTATGCCTACACAATCTTAAGGATTTTTAAGTTAGTTCCTCCATCAGTTCATTGGTGTATACAGAATATGAGCATATATATATGCTCATATGTATACGTGTATGTATACATAAAAATACAATTTGTAAGAGATACTGCATACTTTATGAAACATACAAACTCTGTTAAATAGTAAGTATATATATGTTATTAATAAAAAAAAATTGCATAAAATTTTGTGTGTGCACAAAAATAATAAGCAGAGTTCAATTTCTCTGAATATTTGTAAGTATTTACATTTATATCTATCAAAACCAACTGGCACTTTTTGGTTTTTTTTTTTAATATTTTTAAACATTTGCATTTTTCCCACAAATTTTATATTCAAGTCACTAAAAAAAAAATCAAAAAAAATATACAAAAACACAAAAGCATCAAACATAGCATCATCACATATTTACATACTTCAAAAATTCATACAATGCCTGGGAAGCTTCCGTTCGTTGCTGTTTGGAATGTGCTTGAACACAGCTTGCCAGAGTTGCCAAACAGTTGCAACAATGCACCCATTGTACGCACAACGCATTGACAAGTATGCGAACGGACGTAATTCATTAAACGTTGTCTTTTTTCCATATCATTGTTGTTGTTGTTGGTCTCACGTACTGAGTAACGATGATATTTTTAAAATTTTAATTTTCGAATTTCCGCTGTGAATACAAGAACAACAATAAAAATATCCGCAATGTTTCTTTTTATGTCCGCAAAAAAAAAAACAACCTGACATTACTTTGGCAATGTCCAAATTGCACTCATTACAAACTTTAAAATTTCAATATTTTTATGTATCGTCACCTTAAATGCAAAAACGAATCAAACGTAGCCAAAAACGTTTGCAATGTTAAATATGCTGTAGCTATAAAGGCACTCTTTGTTTTAAGTTTCTTTGATACATTAGATAATATTCCTAACAATTTGGAACCAAAGTTTTTTCTCGGTTTCTAAATTCGTAAGATCAGTTGTAAAAAATTTATCTAATTTTGTAGTAAATTAAACTTTGGAAAAGTATATAGATTAGAAAAATATAGGCACATTTTCTTTTTGAAAAAATGTAAACTTAAATGAAATCAGAAGCTAACAGTAGAAACATAAAGCTGTCTATGTTTGTATGGATTTTATATTCAATTTTTTTGATATATTTTAATAATAGAGTCAGATACGTCAGCTTTTTGATACTGCCTCAGCATTAACCCATTTGAACTTACAACCCAAAAATCACGGAACAATTTCGACGCTATAGATTCAAGTGGCCCAAAACAAGTTATTGAATGACCGTCCTATATAACAATTTCACCTAAACATTTGAAGTTATTCCAACTCAACTTGTATTTTTCTTGCATAAAAGTTATGCAAGCCTTGCTTGAAAGAGCCTTGTAAAAGTCTTGAAAATTCCTATTTCTTGTATAATTTCTTATATAAAGCTTTATTCAATGGCACATTTTAAGAAGTAATCAAGAAGATTTTTACCAAGGTATAATTCCTATATACAGCTTTATTCAAGGAAAATACATATTTTGGAAGTATTCAAGAATTTAAGTTTCAAGCAAATTCCTAAATAGACGAATGGATAGTGTTCGAAACATTGGTTCCGGGCTCAATCCAAGGTGGGTGACCTTCTAATTTTCTCTATTCTAAAATTTAATGATATGTATTTACAGAAATATACGTAATAATAAATAACATATGTATGTTTTTTCAAAGTTTTCGATTTTCTGAATAAGACTTGAATAAAAACCTTATGCAAAAATTTATTAATGTGCTTATATGAAGCACATATAAGACTTTATATAAGTTATTGAATAAATGAATTAATTTCATACGGCTTCTCCTTGTATTAAACGTGTTTCAAGAATTATTCTAGGAAGTTTAAATTTCTACTTCCTACACAAATGCCTTATATAAAGCTTTACTCAAGGCTTATTTAGGTGAAAATGTAACCTTAGTTTTTTTTCATCAAGCTAGCAGTTGCATAAGTTAGCAATACAGATGTAGACAGATATGCACCATAACCAGTGGCGTTCTGGAGATAAGAGCTTTCGGTTCTGGGGAGAACCGTAAAAAAAATAATAATCTAAAGAAAATTTTCTTTTGAATACCTGATTGCCCGAGTGTTTGGTGACACCAAATGTCATGTTTTACAGGCACTCACCAGGAAAGTAAAAAAATTTTGCGAACTAGTTCTGTATCGACATGACAAAAATACAAGTTGGCTTTATGAAAAAAAAGGCAGATCTTGAACTAGTATTGCTATGAAGGCAGACTCCTTTTAAGCTATTTTGTTGCACTGCAGGAAAGAATTTTAATAAAATAAATTAGTAATCCTCCCCGAAATTTAATTTTTGGGTACAAATTTCACTTCGACCTTGCATGGCAGCCACACACATGCTTTGTTTGAAATCAACCCTTTTGTTAGAATAGCTTATAAGCGTCGAAATTTAAACAAAAATGATGACTTTAGTTTCACCATACAACCCTGAGTAACAGATTTTTTTTAAGGTCTAACTAACATTCAAGGGATTCCCCTTATAAATGCGAAAGCATTGTATTGATTTGGAAGACACGTGAAAGTAGGTTCGGAAGGTGGTCGTTACTTGATTTTTTTTTTTTTTTTTTTTTTGTCAAAATTCTGTCGATAATCGCAATAAACATTTTATTTTTTCATAAAATTCTGTCGATAATCGCAATGCAAATTTACTAATGCTTAAGTTTTTAAAAATTTAGTCAATTTTTTTTTTTTTTTTTTTGACTTTCCAAAGTCAAAGCATTCCATTTTGGCATTCCAAAAGTGTTTCTGAGCCATACCAGAGAACTGCAATGAGTATCCGACCGAAATCGGATTTTCAAATCATATCCGAGTTTTTTGCCCTTTTCAACTCTATCCAGACTCAATGATGTATGTAAAATACTTATAAGTATTCGACTCATTAGCATATTTCGAGTATACGCACATTCTTATATCCGAGCCCGGCGTGATTCGAACCACTTCGAGCCATTTTCAATGAGTGTGTTGAGTCAGTTTATTACAAAGGTGCCCGATCCGGTTGTATTTTGAGTGTACTCTGAGTACTGCTCTCTCTCTGCAAATGGCTCTGAGCAATGTCAGCTCTAATTTTTTTTGTTTGTTTTTTCTCGAAAACTCGTTTGTATTTTATTGATGCACTTTGGGGAAAAGATAACAACAGCAACCAACGCTTGTGATATTTTTTTTTTTTTTTTTGTTACGCACAAAAACAAAACGAAAACAAAGGCCGGCGCCAGTGACAACTTTACCTCATGCGCTGCTTTCACAGGGTAAGATAAAAACAAAAAGCAACACAAAAAGAACACGTGTTTTTCTGCTGCTGTCTAAGTGCTCAAAAAATGCTCTGGGCTCTACTGCGCTCTGCTTCATATCTGTGGTAGATGAGCCGAGTGATTCGGCTGCTTGTGTCGATTATAAGTATTTCGGTAAGTAGGATGAGTATCAGCGAGGCGACAAGAACCCTAAATATTTATAAACCGAAAAAAGCCGATCTCTCCCGATTCGACTCATGATGTAGGATATTCAAATTTATTTCAGTTTAAAGTTTGCGAAAATCTTACTCATCAGTTTCCAGTGATATGCAGTCACAATTTTTTTTTTTGTTTTTGCAATTTTTGCTTTCACGGCATCCAACGAACTAGACGCAAATGATAGAGTAAAACGGAAATAGATAACGATTTTCGTAAATTATGAAGATAATTATTATTAAATTATTATGAAGATAATTAAAAAAAAAAAATTACGATCGCATGAGTTTTTTATAAAAAAAAAAACAAATTTGAATCAGAAAAAATAAATGAATTATTGGTATTATTTCATTATTAAAAAATGGTAATTATAAGTATTATTTCTATATTGTCTTCTTTATTAGCTCTTAATATTGTTTTTGTTGTTTAATGATATGGGAAAAGATTTTGTTGCAAGGAAATAGGTGACCAAGATTATTTAAAACCAATTTTAGTATCCATTAAATAATTAAACGTGAGCCTCAAAACAAAAAATATCGCACAATATAACTATTTTTGCTTAGATTTGTCTCAGTTTTTGAGATATTAAACTGAAATTTCAAGATTCTTACCACCTCTTTTAACCACCACTTTCGAATTTTAGTACAAAATTCAACTTTATTACTATACATGTCAATATCCTTATCTCTAATTATTGTTCAAAAACAATAGAACAATTTAGAAAAATTTAACAAAATTTAAAAAAATTTAAAAATTTAACAAAATTAAAAAAAATTTAAAAAATTTAAAAAAATTTATCATATTTTAAGAACTTTTTTATAAAAAATTTACATTTGGATTCGTGCTTAGCTCAATAGAATTTGATAATGTTTTCATAGCTCTGAGGAAAGAGAAGTTCGGACCCGCGGACCCCCATATCTACGCGCCTGACCATGACCATCGATCAAATTACACACTTTTTTTTTTTAAAATTTGCTTCTGATTTTTTTCTCCTGAGACCTTTGGAAAAGCAAATGTTAAATACAAAATATAATTGTTTAAAATTGAGTAACGACTTTTTAAGAACGCATTTCGAAAAATCTTACTCTACGGCAATCTTTGCAGATAAGCTTTTCAAGAGGTGATAATGAAGCTCACCCTGCTGAGAACGTAACTGGAAGTAGCTAAGCAAATTTAGTAGCAAGTTTATTCAACTTTTCATTTTTTGTTCATATTAATATTTTTGTATTGTTGTTTATAGTGATAATAACATAATTTATATGAACATAATGAAATTTTTTACTTATTTATTTTTAACTTTTTCTTTGCTATGAAGTTCGTTGAACTAATCATTTTTTTTCTCTCTCTCTCTTTCAGGTATGTCAATTATAAAAAAAAGTGTCAATGATAGATGAGCTGTAAGTATTTTTATTTGTCCAGCTTTTTGTTTTCATTTCAATAGTTAAAAGTGGTTGCTTTGAATATGAAAAAAAAGATCAACAATTTTTTTTTTAACACTTCAGCTCTAGCATGGCGTCAGGGTTTCACTACATTTCTGCTCCATTAAGCATGCCGCCAAACGTTATTTAAAACCTTAGAAATGAAAATTATAAAAAGATGCCGATTTAATAAAATTAATACAGCATTAAATGTAAAGAAAAAAAAAAAAAAAATAAAGAAATAACTTGTTGGTAAATATAAAGAAACGAAAACAGCCATAAATATTTATTGCAAAATCGTTAATAAACAACCGCAGACGTTGTCGCCTCGTGAAACAGAAGTATGACAAAAGTGCATTTATTTTACCGCAATCGATAAAAATAAACAACAAGCAAAACAACAACAACAACATTTACACGAAAAGTATTATATTTCATAGTTAACAATAAATATAGCTGCAATTGGAGTAGAAATAGCAGTTGTGTCTGCAAGTGATCGCTGTTGGTGTTGTTGTTGTTGTTGTAGTTTTGGTTTAATAAATTTGCGGCGGTGCATTTTTAAGCAACACTGAAACACTGGAATTTATTGCTGACCCGTTTAGGTGTGTTGAAGAATGTCAAAAGATAAGACAACTTAGTAAAATTGCAGCGATAATAAGCTGCCTTGTGTTGACATTAATAAAGATTAAATTTTATGAAATAAGCAGTTAAAATTTATGCCTTATCTATCTAAAGACACACCTTGCTAAAAATAGCATCCCTTAGATATTTAAAGCTTATATTGTGAAAGATTAACAATATTTTTTAATTATCGCGCAGATGTGCCAAGTTAGAAATGTGTTTCTGTGTATGGTTGCGGTTCTATAGCTGTCCACTTTGGAATTTATTCGGCTGAAAATAAATCATCTACAAATACTTTTTGTCAAAAAATGTTGCCTCACATATTCTATGGAACGTTGCGTGTTTTCACAGCTGGTAGAAGAAAAGCTCACCACCCTAATTTCAACAACAATTTAATTAATTGAGATTGTTTTCAAAGCAAAAAAAAAAAAAAAAAAAATAAAATGTGTTTGAAAACATAGCAACAGCCCATTTCATGCTCTCTAAGTCTTAATACAACATAATTTTTTATTTTATTTTTTTTTTTCTTAAGTGCAACCAACCATGATGATGTGCTCATAACTCGTCGTTTAACGCGTTCTTCGCATATGAGTAGACGGCGTACGCCTAGCATGGCCACCTAATCAATTTTAAGTACCTTGGTTTGATTTCATGTTGGTGCTCTTATCAACTTAATGAGATCTGCGCTTGTTTTTTTTCGTCTTCTTATGTTTTTTTTATTTCTGACAGTTTCTATGGCATTTTATGGATTGCTGTTCATTTAAAGAATTGTGTTATTGGATCTAGTTTTGTTTTTATTTGAAAAAAAAGTATGCTAATCGGTATCGTTTGTTGATTTTTATTTTTTCTTAAATCCACTCTGATTGACAGTTTTTCATCTGTCTGCCTGTCTGAAAGTTGCTCTTCCTGTCTGTCGCTCTTCAAATATCTATGTAGCTACATATTCTGCCTATTGTATTCGAGTGTGGTCTGTTGTTGATAATTTATTGCTGTTGTTGTTGTAGCTCTTCAAAGTGTCGATCAATCATTGACTTGAAAGCCATAAAAAAAATTTTTCATTGCTCTGTACTAATTTTTTTTTTTATTATGTTTTCATCAAGTTATACAATTTATTTAATATCTTTTTTTCTTCTGTATTATATTCTTGGCATAGCGTTCCTCTTAGGATATCTGTTTTTTTTTTAGATTATTCTAAAGTAACGTATGATTTAAGTTTTTTTTTTTCCCCCGCCCATATTGTGTTCGACATTTTAAAAGATGTTGTTGCATTGATTTTAATATTTCATAATATATTGAAAGCGTGATGAAACCGTTGACTATTTTCTCTGAAGATTCAATTTTGTAGTTCCCGAGACAGCAAGAAACAATCGTTTCGAAAAAATACCACGCCACTACCTCAACAAGTGACAGAAATTCTCTGAATTCAAGATCGTTCAGCAATTTTTTTTATTTGCGGCCTTACGAAGACTACTTCTTTTTTTTTGGCATCAGACAGATTCGAAAAAATAATTGTCTATTAGGTCTACTTTGATTTATGGCTCGACAAATATTTCGTTCGAAACTCATTTTGGTTTTTTTTAAATACATATATCGCGAGATATATATCTGTTATTTACCGGCAAAAATCGAAGTGCGGTGGGGTGAAGCGTTTCGCTTTTTTTTTTTTTTTGAGGCTCACTGCACTCCCAAAAACTATAATTTTTGAAACGGCTTAAAACACACGAATGGACATTTTCTTAATTTTTATGTGCTCGGATTGAATATTTTTGAATTCGACAAAAAATTATGGGGATACTTCGAAAATGTTCGAAAATGGAAATTTTGGGGTGAAGCGTTACACCAAAAGAATCTTACCCTTTTTATGTATAAACATTAGAGCCCTGCATGAATATATTCATCAAGTGAAAATACCCTGATTCTCTGCTGTAGCAATCACTCAAAGCCAAGCAAAGCTGCAAGCGAATAAATGTAAACAACAGGTCATGTAGCGCAAGAGAATAACTTTTAATTTGTTCTCTGTTATCTTTTCATACACTATTGCACTGAGGTGAGCTTGCAATCTACGCGTTGTTTCAGTATTTTCTCTGAGCACTTAATAAACTAAACGAATACTTAGGTATCTGCTGCAGTGACCTGAACAAGAGTTAATATGTTGGGTTTTCCCCGCAATAAGCTTTTTGTTATTCTTAATGCATATTTGTGTTATTTTTTTGTTGCTACATTCGCTACCTTCCATACAAAAAGCACAAACACTGTAGAAAATAGCTTATATCGGCCTTAGCTGAACTCCTAGAGAGGTCAAGTATACGAATAGGTCCTATTATTTTTTGCCTTTCAACATTTCATCCGAACATACCTACCCCCTATCTGACACCCTTCTTTGGGTCCCCATACAAAAAACACAAAAGCTGTTGAAAATAGCTTAGATCGGCCGTAGCTGAACTCCTGGAGGGGTAAAATATATGAGTTGGTCCTATTATTTTTTGCCTTTCAACATTTCATCCGAACATACCTACCCCCTATCTGACACCCTTCTTTGGGTCCCCATACAAAAAACACAAAAGCTGTCGAAAAAAGTTTATATCGGCAGTAGATGAACTTCTGGAGGACTAAAATATATGAGTTGGTCCTATTATTTTTTGCCTCTGAACATTTTTTCCCAACACACCTACCCCCTATCTGCCACCCTTCTTTGTGCTCCCACACAAAAAACACAAAAGCTGTTGAAAATAGTTTATTTCGGCCGTAGCTGAACTCCTAGAGGGGTCAAATGTATGAATAGGTCCTATTATTTTTTGCCTTTCAACATTTCTTCCGAACACATCTACCCCCGATCTGCCACCCTTCTTTGGGTCCCCATACAAAAAACACAAAAGCTGTCGAAAATAGTTTATATTGGCCGTAGCTGAACTCCTAAAAGGGTCAAGTATATGAGTTGGTCCTATTATTTTTTGCCCTTCAACATTTCTCCCGAACACACCTACCCCCTATCTATCACCCTTCTTTGGGTCGCAATACAAAAAACATCTATTTTCTAGGAACGAACGAATAAAAAGTATTGGCTAAATATTCAGGGTATGAACACTGATATTTTTATTATTTGTCATTGCTTTATTTGCTACCTGCTGGTGTTAGTAAAGCATAATGTTCTTATTCTCTTCGTTTCTAATATCTGAATAAAACAAAGAGAGTATATGAGCAGGTATGAGCAAAGCAGAAAAGGTATAAAGGAAATTTTTTATTCTGTAGTAAGAGAATATATTCAGGCAGGCGAAAAAGCATACTCATGCACGGCTCTAATAAACATCAACATAAATCGGCTTAATGGCCTGGGGCAGGCTCCTATATCAGCAAGAAACTAAAATACTGAATAAAATCATCGAATTCATTACAAAATTCTTTTATTTGCGGCTCAAAAATGAAATATCGAGGTCAGATCCGCAGTTTCGACAGGTGTAGTAGCCACGGTTGCCCATTTCGACGCATTGCAAGTGATACGGGCGGTAGCGTGTATTGCAATGAATTGAATTGTTCGAATTCAATTTTTTTTTGTAGCAATTCTGAACACATCACGCATAAGTCTCTGTCTCTTCTTCGGAAGAGGTCTTCTGACAACGACGCTGTTTCTTGACTTTTTTGCATGCTAGTTTTGCGATGTGCTTCTCTTCTTCTTCTTAGTACTATTCTTTGCTGCTTTAAGAAGCTCCGAACATTTTTGAGGGGAAGTTAAGATGACTGTCTTCATTACCTTTCTACCACGATTTGACTTCGGCTTTGCTGCAGCAAATTTAATCAGGCCAATATCAACGAAAGTTGAACGAAGAGAAGATGTGGAAGCAGAGGCGGATGTAGAAGCTTGGTCTGATAGGCCGCATATACTAGCACCTTCTGATGTAGACACCTCCTTGTTCGAGCCAACGTCCATATTATGAAGAACAAAGAGCATAGTTGGCGGTTCTTCGACCATTATACTTTCGCCTACAAGCCATGCACATGAACCAGTATGCCACGGCAGCCACTCTCTTTAACAATATATCTTTTATATAACATAAATAAAAATGAAATGGTGTTCGTTGGATTTCGACCCACTCATTAACGGCTAAACCGATTTGGATGGACTTTTCTTTATTTTGTTGATATATATGGGAGGATGGTTTGTAAAAAAATTAATTACCACACCCTCTTCAATTTACGGATTTCAGACGTTTTTGGTCGCATAAGACTGAAATTTGGTAATTAAGTGTGTATGCTTACCGTCGGCAATTGTATTAAAAATGAGCGCGGTGGCACTATAAATACGCTCACTTTTTAGAAATCATTAAGACAAAAACGTTAAAAATATACAAAAACGTATTTCGTTACAGACCAGCGTTGTGTCAACCCGCGGTAGCCACGTATGTCAGTCAATCTTCATAAAGATTCTAAAGATAAAAAAAGCCTAAAAAAGACGATCGTATAACAATATTTTACTTTATTTTTTTTTAGATTTCTTAGAGGTTTAAAATTATAGATAAAAAAAATTAAAGATTCCCAAATTCCCCAAACTTGAAAATGTAAGTAAACGTAATTGTTTAGCCTTGAGCGAAAATAGGTCGATTAGATAAATTCTTAAAATGTTATATTCTTTTTGGAGATCATGAAAATCTATCACTGTATGACCTCCATGTTAAGAAAAGTATACCGTTGCGTATACGCAACGCTTTACAAAAATGGATTAAAGTAGTCAGTCTTGCAGAATATTAATTTTTTTTTTAAAGCTGCGGAAAACTTTTCCTTCAATATCTGGGAGAAGAGGATTCAAGAAATGACAGGTATCGTAAGCTTTACCACACTAAAGGAGGTGATGTACGGTGAAAGGCTCTAAAAAGAAATTCTGAGTAAACTTCAAAGTACATATTTTATTGTAAAAAACGTATTTCTTTGTTATCTATACTATTAATAAATCTGTAGCCACTTTTTATGTTCACTCATCACGTTTAAACGACAACTCAGATTTTTATAAAATTTTGTAGGATACTTTATTTTAACCCATTAACAACCAATGCTACTATATGGAAACATATGCGTCTCGAATTTTCATTAAATACTGCATAATATTTCAAAAGTTTTAGTGCCAGTTTTTTAAAAAAAGTAAAATTAGCATGCAATAATAACTTATTTCTGCTCAATGGCATACATGGTTTTCACCAAAATGTTGCTTCAAGTCTAAAAATGTCAGTTTTTTATGGTTTTTTTTCGGCCCTAATGGATTAAATTGCACTTCGGTTAAACGAGAACGAAATCAATAAACGCTTTTAAATTTCCTTCAATTTGATACCAAAATCATGTATGTAGTTTGAAAACTGTGAAAAATTTTAGTACCAGATCTTTTTAGTATTAATTGAGTATTAATTAAAGCTGAGAATGAGAGAAAAACGACTTGAAATTCACACTTTTAGCTTTGAAGGCAAATATTTCAGTCAGTTTGCAATGGATTTCAATAATTTTTTTTGAAAAATGTTGTTTGTTAAAATATCCTTCAAACATAAGTTGAAATTTTTACTAAACCAAAGTATTAATATTTTTAAAAATTTTTTTAAAAAATGTTCAAAAATTTTTAGTTTAAGCCAAAAACTTGGATAAAAGTTATTTTTGTTGTAAAAAAAATTAAATCCAAAATTTAGGTTTTCGATTTCCTATCAGATGATATAACAATCTTAAGGTTAATAATTTGTAGTATTACTTAAACAATAAAAAATCGTTTCGGTAGCGAAAAATCAAGCCTACCCATTATCAATTTTTGAATGAAAACTTTTTGAAAACCCGGCGAAGCGGCGGGTTTAAGCTAGTGATAAATATTCTGTTGAAGTAAAAAATTCGAAAAAAATTTATTATGCTTTTCCAATCAGAAAGATTCCTTAAGTGGAATCACCTTTATCACGCAAGAAAAAAAAACCACAAAGGTCAATATCTCGAAAATGGAATGATAAAAAAATAAAGATGTTTTTTTGTAATTTTAATTAAGCTTTACATAATGAATGGATATAGTGACATTCAAATCACAAACGATTTTTCGAAATTTGTAAGCTAGTGCAATTATCAGCTGCATTTTAGAAGCTTAAAAAAGTCGTTATTTGTACATCATCATCATTACCATCATTTTCCTTACTATCTCTTTTATTACAGGCCAGCTGTATAAAAATGTTATCAACCGTAACTCTTTTATCGCCGTCTTCTGGAAGAAAACCATCACCATTAATCTCATTTTCAGTAGCAGAAACAGCAACATCAACATCATTATCATCATCATCGCCAGCATCATTGTTAGCATTAACAACATAAGTCAACAGCAGTAACTCCTTTATTAGTAGCATCATCACCATCCTCATCATCGTTCCAACTTCATTATCAACTATGGTAAATTCATTAGCTCCAGTAAAAGGGCTACTGCAGGCAATATCGAAGTCATGTTGTCCTCATACAACAACAACAGCGATATCTTACGTTTTCTTTTCATCTCATCTCATCTCATCTATTGTATCGTCGACATCGTCGTCACACATACCATAAGTTTTTGCCTTTTAACTTCAACTTTCAATGTTTTTATTGGTTTTTGACCTCTGCTGTTGCTGTTGTCTACATCCTGCATACTCAATTCCTGCTCATCCGCTGTACCGCAATACTAGCTATTTAGTTCCACAATTTCGTCTCACTTCTTGCGTCTTTTATTTCGATGCTGTAATTTTAATCTTATCTTCCTTGACATCGACTTGGTTACAACTTTCACTAGTATTTGAACATCAACTTCAGCTTCTGTTTCTTTGTCATCATCTACTTCATGTTGGAAGTCATTAACACTAGGTTTGGTAGATATTTTTTTTTTCGCCCATTTTTGTGTCACCCACATTTGACATTACTTTGTCATGTGGCGTTAGTTGGTTCCCTTACCGCCCCTAGCAATTTTAGCAAATATCAAATACCACAGCGAACACAAGTCAAGATTCCGCTCTCTCTGTCTCTCAACATTATAAGCAGCTAACGTATGCTAACGTCAGTCAAGCAGCTTAAACTCCTTCCGCTCTTAACACACTCTTGCCTTGTTTTACCCCATCTTCAAGTTGCAAAGTTTTCTGTCATAACAACGAAGCTTCCACAGCTATTTGCATTAAGGATTTTACATGTCGATTTAGTTATTTTCCTCTATTTAATCTTACCTCTAGTTTGTCATCTACAACTAATGTCATCACCAGCGTTACGACGTCCTGCATCATTATCGACATTGGCATCTCGGCTTCATTATCATCATTATCATCATCATCGGTTGAGAGCTTTTGTGGCAACCTTTGGTATCCTGCGCGCCACACTAATACTTTTTAGTTTAATATTTATTTTAGTCTTTATTGACTGTTGCTTTGGTTCTTGCTTAATTTTCTGATCCTTGCTGTTTTGGTTGTTGGCTATGCTTCTGTTTTTGCTGTTTCCTGTTAGCCATTTTGTCTTATTGGCTTAACAGTCTTGACAGTGCTGGTGCTGATGCTGGTGAGTTGGTGCTAGCAATGTTGTTGTTATAGTTTCTATTTTGACTTTTGCTCCGCAGCTAGTTTGAGCTCAAACTCCGTCAGTGTTGTCTTGATTGTGGTTTATATGTCAGCCCTAATGCTGCTTTTCTCTGCCACATTGGCTTAGCGCCATTTTCATCACCATCTGTTTGCAGCTTTAGTTCATCTTTTCAATATGGCGTTGATGTGCTTCCGGTGTGTTAGTAGCGTTTATCGTTAAATATATGAAAAATTAATTTTTCAGCGATTTGGTGTTATATGAGTTTAATAAAAACTGTTTTTTTTTTCTAACATGGTTCTTATGAGCTCCTGGAGATTATAAGCAACTTAAATATTTTCAATTTTTAAATTTTTAGACGATCTACAATAGTGCTCCCGATGTGATACATTAAAATCATACCTCTAATTACCGTTATAAATTTATATTGAAATGGAATTGATCTCTTTGCACTGAGTTAAGAAAGCGATGTTGAGTAAAAAGAAGCTGAAAAATCACAAATTTTCCACAAACATTAACTTGAAAAAACCTTGAGTAATACGAAATACTTCTTGTGCCAGCTGAGGGTTAGATTGAATTAAATGTCTGACACGAACTTTATTGCAGATTATACATGAAGATTTTAAAGATGGTTAAGGACTTCGAATACACTTAAGTACGGCCGCGGGGTGGTATTTTACTTCGACCCTGTCTAGATCTTTAGATCTATTTTTTAATAATTTTAAGTAATCAGTTTTTCTATAATTTTTTAAATGATTTTTTATGTGCCTAAATATGTCATGTTCCGTTGCGTAGTGTTCAAGTTTCAAATAATTGTTGTCCCTGGTTCACGAATCGTGTTTTAGTTGCAATTAGACTAAGAAATAAACTGCACTCAAAATGGAAAATTAATCCTTCTAATGCTAACTGGGATGACTTCAGAAGAGATCGAAATGCTGCTACTGTCATGATCAGACAAAGTAAGATAAATTTCTTTAATTCTAAGCTAAGCTCAAACTTAAATTCTAAGATGTTATGGCAGAACATTAAAAGATATAGAGTGTTTAACAAAAATAACAATGAGTGCACCTTAAATCCTGATGAGCTAAATCACTTCTTCTTAGCAAACGGAAGCCCTGTCTTAGCAAGCAGTGTTAACAGTGGTGAGTTGCCAGTATTGATAAGTAACTCTCTGTTTCCATCCTTTGAATTTACTGCTGTAAGAGAAGACTATGTTGCTAAGTGCATAATGAATATCAACTCAAATGCTGTAGGAATTGACGGAATGCCTATTAAGTTTGTTAAGTTAGTACTGCCTCTTATAATATCCCCTTTTACTCACATCTTAAGCCATTGTTTAACATCTTCTCAATTTCCCGAATTATGGAAGGCTGCCACGGTCTTGCCTATCGCAAAATCTTCATCTGCCTCTGTACCTAATGATTATAGACCTATAAGTATATTGCCAGCTCTGGGAAAAGTCTTTGAACGTATTATGGTCAACCAAATTTCTGAATACATTATCACCGTTGCAGTCAGGTTTCAGGACTGGACACAGTTATACTACTGCTGCAGTTAAAATTTTCGATGATATCAGAATTTCTTATGATCAGAATTTTTTAACTCTGCTCTGCCTTGTTGACTTCTCCAAAGCCTTCGATTCCGTCAATCATTCACTCCTTTGTAATAAGCTCAGTAACTACTTTAAGTTTGGTTATAGCTCTGTTAATCTTATATCAAACTATTTGAAAGGTAGAGTTCAAAGGGTTAAAGTAGGAAACGTATATTCGTCTCTTAGAGCAGTTGATACTGGAGTTCCTCAAGGGTCTATCCTGGGCCCACTTCTCTTCTCTGTATTTATCAACGGTATTTTCTCTGTTTGTAAATATGCTTCTGTCCATGCTTACGCCGACGACATTCAACTATATCTCTCTCGACCTACCGGACTCTTAGAGGACTTGACCTATCGACTGAACTATGACTTGACCTCTTTGAGTAAGTGGGCTACCACAAATTTGCTCCTCATTAATCCCTTAACATCTTAAGTTCTGCCCATTGCTAGGAATGACTCATGCTTCATTGATATCCCTCCCTTGTTTATTGGAGCTCAGCAACTTGAATTTGTGTTTAAAGCGAAAAACCTAGGATTTATTATCAACTCTAAGCTGACTTGTACCGACCACATAAACATCACTATAGGAAAAATTTACGGGACTGTACGTTACTTACGCACTTCTTCAAACTTCACTCCTCTTGAAACTCGTCGCAGACTAGTTGTTCAACTAATAATGCCTCACATTACTTTCTTTGACGTCGTATATAGCCAGCTTGATTCGCAATCGCAGCATAAACTTCTTGTAGCATTCAATAACGCGGCTAGGTATGTGTATGGGGTCAATCGCTATGATCATATTTCACAAAGAAGTAAAGATATTCTTGGCTGTGGTTTATTTGATTACTTGAAAGCTCGCAATACTATATTCTTACACAACATTATACATACCCAAAGCCCAGATTATCTATTTGTTAAACTACAGTTCTTCCAGTCGGAACGCTCGTCTGATCTTATTGTTCCTAGGCATAACTACCTTAATAGTAGCAGATTTTTTTTATCAGCACCATTAGGCTATGGAATGCACTACCCAACTCTCTAAAACAAATATCTTCTCGAACCAGCTCAAATATGCCATTATCAATTATTTTCAAAAACCTATGTTACTATTTTCACTACTAATTTTCTTACCTCATATTTGCTCAAATCTGACTGTCTCTCTCTCTCTCTCTTATAATTTAACTATGAATATTTGCCTTATAATTGTAATCAAATATTTACTTTATTTTACTTTTAATTAATTTTTATAATTTCTTATTTTTAATTGAATCTCATAATTTCGATGTAATATTAGTTTTAATTTACTTTAAGATACTTTTTCAATGTTCATGTCTTATGTAGTACAAAAAAAGACTCAGTCTTATTGTACACCATAATAAATAATAAATAATAATAATAAAAATAATAATAACTAATTTCAAAAAAATAAAAAACTATAAAAATTAAAACCGGTTTCTGAATGGTGTATTAAATACCTAAAAACCCTTTTACGTATTTAATAATAATATTAATAAATAAATAACAACATTTTTATCTCTAAATTAAAAAAATTAACCTACAGAAACACATAAAATCATGCATGAAACATTTTTTTTTTTCTTAGAAAACAATAAATTCTTGCCAATTTTCAATAAATATCCCTGAGCAGCAATAAATTCCCGCTTAACTATACTATGTTGGCGCTTGTCACCTGATGAAATTGAACACAATCAACAATTGTCAGTAAATCACAGCGACTGATGAACGAAAGGCTTGCTTATCGTCTCAACGAAATGTATAACAAGTAAAAAGAACGAACCATAAAAAATGTCTGTTAATGGCTTTCTAACTCTTGGACGTTTGGAGCAGCCATTTCGGAAAGCGTGTTGTTTTTTTATGGATTGATTCCATGGTTGTAATAGGCACTAAAAGTATCACAAAGGAAAATACACCCAAAGTATGAGGACCCGAAAAAAAAACTCTTTCTTTATGACCTCCTTAATACGTCAATATAGCTGCTTTTTTTTGTTATTTTATTGCTGGCCCCTGAACACCAGCACCACCCACACTCTTAACCCCAACGCACCATAGCCTGAAGCTTACATTATAATTGCTTGTGGTTTTTTTTGCTTTTGTTTTCGTATCTGATGGCTGCAGTATTGCATTTTTTATAAGGTGATAATGAGATATTTACCCATACCACTTCAATTCCATTTTTTTTGTTTTAATTTCTCACACTGGCATGTTATTAAATGCAAAAACTTAATGAAATAACGGCTCATTTAGCTTTTAAGCTTTTAATTTTACTTCTTCAATTTTAATTAATTTAAGTTATTTTGTTTTTAATTCCTTTCACTAATGCCAATTTTTTCTGTTTAGTCAAACAAAGCAAATAATAATTATGTTGCTTTTAATTTCACTTTTAATTGTTCGTGGATTGGAGCAATATAAATGTTTGTTTTGCTATTTTTTGTATGTTTTTTTTTTTATTTACACTCGAATTGAGTGACATCGGTTTAATATAAACCTAATTAGCACAAAAGCAGCAGCCACATAACTGGCATGTTTTATACACATTTCTGTCATATAATTAGTGCGAATTTCTCAATTAGCTTAATTATGTTAAACGTCTCAATTTAACACACACGAAAGCACATTGTTAATTTAATCAAAATTAAATTAATCACATGCAAGTGAATATGTCAGAATTTGATTTGGAATTTTAATTATCTATTGCTTTGAATAATTTATCACTCAAAAGCAATTAAATTTGAAGTGCATTCATTTGAAGTGAATGCTTTTTGAAGTCTACTTTAAAGCAGCTTCTTGCAAACGATATTAAAAGAAAAAAATGGCAAATTTGAGCAGAATGTAAAATTTTCTAATTTTCCTAAATATGAAAGCGAATGATAAAAATTCTATCAAAACGTAAAATAAGCCAAAAGTAGTAATTACATAACATATTACATAAAAATAATTGAATAACAAAAAGAGAAAATTTCATCATTTGTTTCCTAAAATAAAGGTCAGAGTTCAATACTGAGTTTGAAACTCCAGCCCTCAGCCAGTGGCGGATCTAGGATTCACCAGAGGGGGTAGTCTAAGATAGCAAAAAAAAAAAAAACCAAAATTAAAAAATATTACATAAAATAATAATACACACATCGGTGATTCCATGTCAATTCGGACGTTTTTCACATATTTGTAAAAATTTGGTACTTTGATAGTAAGGGTAACGGTCGATAGTAAGGGTAACAACTCACACTGTTGTAAGGGTTCGTTCGAAAGCATCGTTGCGGTGGCCTTAATTTCTTGTTGATCTTAAGCATCTAGTAAATTTAAACACACAAAAATGTTCGTGTCAACAGTCTCCAGTTATTGCTCCGTATTGCTCCAGTTGCCAGCGGTGTTCTCCTTAACGGCTCGAAGCAATACTTGCGGCCATTGAGCAGCGCAGTTGTTAGCCAAAGTCAATTTTTGTCCGCTCAGAACACAATCCCAGTTGCATTGCTGCCACAAATTAGGTCATTCCAGACCACTCCAGTCACTCTTGACATTGATTCGGCTGCCAAATTCATTGGTGCTGGTGCTGCAACAGTCGGTGTCGCTGGTTTCCGGTTCCCTTATCATCGGTTATGATAGGAATCCATCATTGAAACAGCAGTTGCTCTCATACGCTATCTTGAGTTTCGCCCTTTCCGAAGCTATGGGTCTTTTCTGTCTTATAACGGCCTTCTTGCTCCTCTTTTCTTTCTAAAGTGTTTGTCATCGAACTAATAATTATAAAGAAAAAACAAAGAACTCCACCATCACTATTGTTTTTCCAAGAACATCCAAGAATAATTAATAAAACACTTTTATTATATATTATACTTCATTTTGTTTTTTGCAATTTTTACACACAAAATATTATTTATTTTAAATTTATGTTAAATATTTTATAATTAATGGTTTTTAGTATTTTTTGTACTTCTTACGATATTTTATTATTTTTCAGCTAGTTTATACCTAGATATATAAAAACAAATTTGTTTAGAATCAAACTACTAGGAGAATGTGTATGACTACAAGGCTCAAAAGCCGACTTGTAAGTCAATGAGTTCCAGAACCAAGCGAAACCATTAAACAAACACTGTTTTGTTCCTTTGCCTCAGAAATGAGCGCCGCAGTCGAAAAATTTGTATTGAAAATCGCTGCGATTTTTAATTGAATTGTTGATATTATAACGAAAAATTTTTTATTAAAAATCACCGCGACTTACCACCTTGTTCAAAAATATAGGTTCATTTATTGAAACAAATTACAAGTTTATTCATCCAAATCAATAGTGTCGCCTTCAAAGTAGTCCCCGTCGGCTGCAACGCACTTATGCCAGCGCTTGATCCAGTTACGGAAACCTTTCTGGAACACGGTTTTTGTGTGTGGCCTTCAGAGCGTTCACCGATTTTTCCATGACCTCTTCTTTGCTGGTGAAACGCGTTCCTTGAAGCGGTTTTTTGACTCGAGCGAACAGGAAAAAATCACACGGAGCCAGGTCAGGTGAATTTGCCGGCGCTGCTGGATGGTTATCGTGTTGTTTTTGGCCAAAAAGTCACGAATAAAATAAGCATTGTGCGATGGTGCTTTATCGTGGTCCAAAATCCACAACTGCGATCATTTTTGGCGATTTGCTTCACGTAAACGTCTCATAACGCCCAAATAATACTGTTTATTTACCGTTTGACCATCTGGCAAAAATTCATGGTGAACTACACCATTGTAGTCCATGAAAACAGTGAGCATCGCCTTCTTTTTTGACTGAAAACGACGTGGTTTCTTCGGTTTCGGCTTGTCTGGCAACCGCCATTCACTCGGCTGATGCCTGGTTTGCGTGTCATACTCATACTCGTATATCCATGTCTCATCACCAGTAATGATGGATTCGATGAATGATTCGTCGTTTTCGACCATTTTCAGCATGTCTTTCGCGATAGCAACTCGGTCTCTTTTTTGCATGAAATTGAGTTCTTTTGGTACCAACTTCGCAGCGACACATCTCAAGCCCAATTCATTCCTCAAAATGTTCTGAACGGATCCAATTGAAATGGCGACGTCCTCTGCTATTTCTGTAATCTTCAATTTGCGATTTTTGACCAACATTTCTTTGATTTTTTCAACGTTTTCTTTGGTAGTCGAACACGATGGCAGCCCGGTACGAGAGTCGTCTTCTATTTCGTCTTGGCCATTCACAAATCGGTTAAACAACTTGTTTGCCTTCTGATACGATAGAGAAGAGTCACCGTAATATTTCATCAACATTTTACGCGTATCGGCGCAGTTGAAAGCATTTTTCACACAAAATTTGATACAAACTCGTTGCTCAATGCTTTCTTCCATTGTAAAAATCGAAGACACGAAAAAAGTTGTTGTAAACAAAACACTGTCACTTTTCCAAATGCCAACGAGAGACGCTGATATTTGGTAGCCTTGTCATAGACACATGTGGCAACCTACTTAAAAAAAAAAAATTTCGAACCGGACAGTTAAGTCCGGTTTACAGTCGATTTCGGCATTTACAACTTACACCTGCCGTGAGGCTTAAGTAAGTTGGGTTATCCAAAACCTAGGGTAATAGCTCATGAAACAGACAACCATGAACTTTGTGTTGAACCACAACACGAACCCGTTTACGTTTTAACAAGTAAAACATACGGTAAAACATACGGGCATCCGGTGTGGCAACACGAACATGGAAGCTGTTTCACAAACACAAAGCATCATCCAGCGCCCTGCTGATTAGGAGTATTATGAATAATTACATACTGCCCGTAATAGCAGTACCAGTTTAGACTTCCGTAGCGACGTACTTCCATCCATCTACTGGTGGAGACGAGATCTACCCAATCTCTTGCATATTAAGACAGATATGCCAGCCCGGTCGTACCATTGCGCGACCCCGCCGGTCAATCTAGACCTGTGTAGCATTCACACAACCACAACCAGTACGAGACTCCCCGAAGGGCCAGCCCACGACTGGCAACTCGATCCCGACAGATGAGGATCCACAACATCCCCGCAAAAAGACCAAGAATACACAAATGCAATTATGAAAATATGCATTTTTATGCATGACTGTGCTCAATGAGCACTTAAAGGCTAGTCTTACAACTTGCAGTTGCCGACTCAACTGGAAAATTATTGCGCATGACCGGTACCTACTTTAGAGGACCTTTGCAATTGCCACTCTTACTCTGGCCGTTCGGATTACAACATCCAGACATAGAGTAATGGCCATTGTTCTCAGGGACTGCCGTGCTCAGTATGAGAACCCTTAGTTTAAACAACCAACGTCAACACTCCCCTCAGTGACTGCCGTGCCAGTTTGAGGGTGCGAGTCAAACTCTTGACAAGCAACACTTCGGAAAGCCGAAGAGTTGACACTTTGACGCACGCTTGCCAACACTTCACATCCAGTTTTTCCAGCCGAATTAAGGTCTCCATGCGGTGGATAGATAGGGTCTACCCCATCTGACGGTTCACAGTGTGAAATAACCTTTCTTTTTGAACAAGGTAATATAAATGTACGAATTTTGTCATAATTTAACTTCAACTTATGAGAGTTAAAGCCGATGTATTTTTAACGATAATTTTAAGCTGTTTTTCCTTGTAAATTTGATCATGTCGAAATTTTTTAAAATTTGCTTTCACGTACTTATAAATTTGCACTGGATTTTCAAACTTTCTATCTCCTACAATAACAAAACAAAATGTTATTGCACCAATTGGTTTATAAAAACAAATAAATGAAAGTAAAGTTATAAGTTAAATTATGACTACGTCTGAAGGTTTTTCATTTCCATTAGATTTTAAGGTTTTTTTAAAAACTTCGGATGTCACAAGCTGTGTTCCTTTTCGTAATTTTTTATTTATTTACATGCTGCATGTTCCCTTAGTAGTTTAAAACGAAGTTTCTTGCTAGTTTGTTCAAGTCACAAACCATAATTCTGTAAAGTTACCTGCATATAGAAGGCATGCATTTATCAAAGTATCTGACGTTTCTGTTAAACACCCGTTAGATGATGAGATAACTAACACACAAAAAAGTGTGAATCATGGACGCATTAAGCATGATCCCATAAGCTTACTTGTGTTTAACAGTAACGCCAGATGCTTTGATGCATGCATGCCTTCTGTGCGTTATGGGCTTAAAAGGTAAAAGCTCTACGTGTTTTTCGTACTATTTAAGCTGTGACTGAATTTATCAGTTTTATCATACAAAAAATTCTTCAAATTTAGTTCTGGTCAGTGGCGGGTCTGCATACGGGCTAAATAAAGCCCTTTTAGCCCGTATGCAGACCCGCCGCTACCCAGAACTAAATTCCTGAGACAAAACAACAGACGAAAGAGCGGGCTGAGCGAGGTGCACCAGTTGCAAAGGACACTCTAACATAAATTGGCGATTGACTACAATAATTGCTGGCAAACAGAGTTCTCGGAAAATTTTACTAGTAAAATCTCGCAGCACAAAAAATAAAATTATTTTTAACGCTTGAAATGCGTAATCAGCATAAAGCTCATCAAGACAATGCGCTGGTCTCACACTTCGGCAGTCGAATAAAAAAAACACGATTTCGTCATTTTAGAACTTTAAAGGGCTTTGACCTATATTTTGTTTCCAATGTTGAAAGTTTGGCTCGCAGGGAAAAAGTTTTTGTCATATGACTAGGTCATCTCCAAAGTAAGCAACGATATTGAAATCCTGGACGCCAGTCACTATGTGGAGGGAGAGAAAGAAGTTAAAGCTGTTGCAACTTTTTTGAGCTTAAAGGAGATTATGTTGAAAATAAAAATAACCTGTATTAAAAGGTTATAGTGACACATATTAATGTATAAAATCTCAAGCAATATTTCAATAGTCTTATCTTGTAAGTTAGATATAATTATTCAGAGTTGAAATATCATAATTGTTTTTTTATGATGGAGGTCACGGTTTTCTTTGTTCAATTTCTAACTAAAGTAGCTTTATTATAAATCAAAGAAAAATATCAAGTCTAAAGATGCATTTCTGGTCTCAGGTTCCATTATTGAGAAATCTATTATTTTCAGACGATTTTCTAATCAAAATTTTCAAAGCAAAACTGATTACTTAAGATCAAAAATTTGCAAATTATAGTTAACAGGTAAGTTTTTGGAAAATTCAAATAGATCTTATAAGTTTTTATGCGTAAGATTATATTATTTGACTCATTTTCAAAGTTGATTATGGGCCCTATTCTTGAAAATTAACAATAGTAAACTAGTATTTTTCAAATTTCTATGTTCTGGTTGTTTTCGATTTCAAGTTTTTGATTTCAAAACAAAATTTGAAGCTCAAAAAACAAACTTTGTCAATGAAATTGTCAATATATGAAAAGCAGCTAACAATTTTTACCAAAATTTATTTTTTTTGATATTCAAATTTTGTTTTGAAATCAAAAAATTACAACAAACACATAGAAATATGAAAACTACTGGTTTACTATTGTACATTTTCAAGAAAAGGTCTGTATATTGCTCTTAAATCAAACCTTATATATGTAATTTCATAAAATTATGTCTCAAATTATAAGTTTTGTCGTGTTTCCATAAAAATGGATTTTATGATTTTATTTCGCAAAAAAAAAAAATCACCAACGATAGGCATGACACGACAAGCAATACAATCTTCGATACAAAAATTTGTAGCTTCTTGTGTCTTGCGGATAGTTAATGTGCATTTTCGTAATTCAAAATGAAAGGGTTAACATTGTTAATTAAATCCATACACAGTACACGATGTGAAATAAAATGAAAATGTTTTCAGCATCCTCTACATTACAATTAAAGCTCTAAAAGTATGCAATATTTTGTGTCTTAAGCATTCAGTTTGACAGCACTTTATCACAAAAGCTTTTTTGAAAAGACAAACACAGCACAGATTTGAGTGTCAACAGAATCAATTGATAAATACAATTCTACAATTTCAAAAGCGCCTCAAAGTAGACTTCAATATTGTGACACATACAAATTCGAAGCAAGTGCGCATCAAAATAATATCTATTTTTGACATTTATTTAAAATTGAATTTTATTTCTTGCTAAGGATTTTTCAACACTGTCAATGTAAGCTATGAATGAATAGCTAAGCTATGAGTAGCTAAGATTGATGGACAGAGATTTTTTAATCAAAGTCTAGAGTGTGGTGGTTGTTAGCTTTGACAAAAAAACAAAAAAATATTTTTTAAAAAATAAATAAAATTTACATTTAATGCTGAGATGTTGATTAATAAAAATGAAAACAGCAACAACGATAGCCAAAAGTGAAAAGCAAAAAAAAAAGGACAATATTGCAATGTATTATTTTTTGAAAATATTTCTGGATATTGTTTTTTGACAACATATCTTTTTACAATAGCCAATGGAAATATAAAAAATTCCTCAAGGAGCAAAACAGCCTGCAGCAGACATAGCACTGAAATAAGAAAAAAAAGTACACAGATTTGCTTACTAGCTCATATGCATTAGTTTTAGTGTGTATGAGTGTGTTTTGTAATGTCAGTGATTTATAAAACTCCACTTTGATGTTTTTCTCTCAATTTCAAAAGAAGTAAAACACAAAAATAGGAAAACCGATAGGGAGTTGTTTTTAAAATTGGAAAATCAAGAGGCTGAAGAAACATAGCCCAGAGAAATAGTGGCTAAAGTAGTAGTGGTTGTAGCAACACAAACAAACAAATATATAAGAAAAAATTGAGAAAAAAAAACCCAAATTTAATTTGTTACATTTTGCCTTTGGCGTTGGGGCGTTACTTTGAAAAAATCACTTTCCTCAAAAATGCTTGCCTTGGCAATTCTTCTTCTCTTTGCTTTCTGCTTTAGTCTTAGTGCAAAAGAATCGCAATAGCGACGTTTGATAAATGGAAATATTTATTGAATTCAGGAACGAATGAGTGACGAATATAATTGAAGAAAAAAAAAAAAAAAAATTCAGGGAAGACGAATAAAATGCAATAACTCAACGAAGCGGTTGCTTACGCTGAAATCTCAATCGTGCGTGTGAGAGGAGGGCGATGAACAGTTTATTTCGGCAGAGCTCATTAGTGCATATTTTAAGGCGCTTTATCATTGATATTTATTAATATCTTTTTTGTAGGGTGTGCTTATTCCACAAAAATGCTTGCTGTTAATATATTTCTTTTAATAGCTATTAAAGTGCTAAGTGTTAAATCTTTCTTCTTGAGATAATCACACATTTCTGTGCCATTAGTTATAAAAGATAATCTTACTACTCCTCTTAAAAGTATGAATTTAGACAGATTTTTATGTACTTAATATAATATAATTTCTTAGTCTGCATTGCGAATTGCTTAATTTTTATACATTTTGAAAATATTCTTGCGATCAAAGCATACAGGCAAAAAATTATGCGTGTTCCCCTACGCGTACTACGCATATTAACTTTGTCACTCCTTATATCTTTATACCTTTGAGTCAGGTATAGAAATGTGAATACATATATTCCTGATCAGCATCACCACCTGAGTCGATAAAGCCATAATCCCGATTACTGCCGTAGTTTTTGAGCTATCGTAATGTAATATAATATATCCTATGAAAATAAAGGACATCTCTCCAAAAAAAGATCAAACCATAAAATGAACCAAATCTTAAGAAAACCACCTCTAACTCCCATTCAAGGTGTCTTTATTTAAACTGAAATTACAACAAAATTATTGTTCTCACTTAAAATATTCCACATATCGTCGCTGCGCCAACAAAAACAGTTATGTGATTTTTGTCAAATTTTTTTTTAATCCATATTTTATTAACACTATCTATTGCCCACATTTTCGCATTTGGCGATTTTTATATCTCTTTTGGTTTAGAAGTGATCAACAACAGCAAGAAATTAGTTTTTTGCTCTCCGGAAAAGTTACTGAAAAGCACACAACTGTTTTTGTTGGCGCAGCGACGATATGCTTGAATTTTGATATAGTCTCTGGCTATGAATTTGGCAAAATAATGAAAACCACGCCTACCTGCAATACAAAGTTACGTTATCCAAACGTCACTTAAAGAAGAACTAAATTATAGCAGAGAAAAACTGCACGAGGTCATATTAAAAAAATAAAAACAGTTACATTTGGAACCACCCAGTGACCCTATATTTCATGATACGAATTTTTTTCAAAATAAAAACCCTAGTTGAAAAATCTAAATCTGTTCAAAAGTTTTATAAAGGGTCCGCCAAATAACTTTTTTTTTTTTGAAAATGCAAAAAAAAAACTACTGAATATTTTCTCAAATTTCTTTTTTTATTTGAATGCACAATCCTTCCGGTTAATAATGGAAAATAATTTCATTCAAATGGCTGCCTCGGCTGGCCATGCAGTAGCCTACACGATCGGTCCAATTTTTAAGCACATTATCGATTGTGTGCAGCTGTATTTCACCAATGGTTTTACGAATATTGTCCTTTAAAGCGTCAATTGTCTCTGGCTTGTCGGCGTAATACTTATCTTTGAGGGCACCCCACAAATAATAGTCCAACGGTGTCAAATCGCAGCTCCGAGGTAGCCAAACGACATCAGCTCTGCGGCTGATAATGCGATCTTCAAAAAAAGGGCGCAAAACATCGAGTGTAGCTTCGGCTGTGTGGCACGTAGCGCCGTCCTGTTGAAACCAAATGTTGCCAATATCCTCCTCTTCAATTTTTGTGAACAAAAATTCGTTCAACATGGCCCGATAACGATGGCCATTGACTGTAACGGCCACTCCTTGCTCATTTTTGAAGAAAAATGGCCCAATTATGCCTCTGGACCAAAATCCGCACCAAACAGTGACTCGTTTTGGGTGCATCGGCTTTTCAATGTATGCGTGCGGGTTTTCTGTGCCCCAACTGCGACAATTTTGCTTGTTTGCATACCCGCCAAGATCAAAATGATCTTCATCTGAAAGATGATTTTTTTGGCAAAATAGGCATCTTCTGTAAGTCGATCGCAGGCCCACTCAGCGAAGCGAAAACGCATTGCATGGTCAGTTGGCTTCAACTCCTGAACCAATTGGACTTTGTATGGCGTCATACCAAGGACTTTATGCAAAATTCGTCTCAATGATGTATCCGAAATGTTCAATTGTTGAGAACGACGGTGAATTGTTGTTGATGCCGCTTCACGCACACTTTCTGCCACAGCAGCAATATTCTCGAGTGTACGCACTGTTTTAGGCTTTTCACGCTTTGGTTTATCGATGAGGATGCCAGTTTCTTTCACTTTTTTCACAAAATAACGAACACACGGAGCTGACGGTGCTTCTGTTCTTCCAAAATCTGTACGAAATTTTCGCACACATTCTGCAACATTACCATGATTTTCAAAGTAATGTCGCAATATTTCCCAGCGTTGTTCCAGCGTATACACAACCATATTCGTTCAGCGGAAGGATAAAACTAATTATCTGTCAAATCAGACATGTGCTAAGTGTTACCATTCACAAAATAAGCACTAGTTGAAAAAAAAAACGTTAGATGGCGGACCCTTTATTTTAGAACAAAGGAGTGCCCATAAAGTGCACAGTGCGGCTATGGAAAAATGATTTGACATCTTATCCGTTGTGATTTTTTAAATTCATTCATGCCCCAATATTTTTTTGACACAAGTCGATTTTTTCCGGTATCGTGTTCATTATCTCATGCATAACTGATGTATTGAATTGAGTCTTCTCACAAGTCTTAATGGAAAGTCTGCATTCAATTTTTCATATATTTTTTTGACACTCTTTTGCACAAGAGCTGTAAGAATACTCCTTCAACTATTTAATTGACTCGGCTTGCAGTTTTTTTATTGGATATGATTTGCAGTCTCAATTTTTATTTATTAATGCCTTTATTAAAACTTTTCTTGTAGAACTTCAATATATTAATAATTCTTGGCATACATTTGACATTGCGTATATCATCCAGATCCATATCCAGGATTTTCTGTAAGTGTTTTTGATCACTCATTTTCACATTTTCATCAAATATAAAACAACTTTTTAAGAAATTCCCTACTCCAAGTCCCGCATTTCCAAAATTTCGTATTAGTGAGAATTTTTTTTTTTAACGATGATACCAGTATCAGCATGAATAGATTTTTTTTTTATTGAGGCTTATTTAAATTTAAATTTTTCTTTATCCTTCAATTTGTTTTTTTTTCAAAACAAAATTGCAAAAACAATAACCAGATTTTTCTTATATACCCAACAGCGTAAGGAACACATTCCGACTATGTGAAGAATATATTATCAAAAAATGATACCTACTTTTTAAAGGGCACCCTTTTATGGAAAACAGCCTTACATTTAACGTTAATAAAAAAATAAGGAAGTGGTTACAATACCAATAAGTAGTCGCGCAGTGTTCAAAATATGCAAGACTGCTTAACTTTAATTGTGTATCACCTTTTGGAAAAGTTAGTGGATTTTTATATCAGAGGGTATAGGATCAATGAGTTAGGAGGAATTGTCATCGACACTTTCGCGGCTGGGGTTACCTGGGATGTGTATATATTAAAGTAATATAAGAGTAATAATAGTATTTCGTCTTTACTGATGTTTGCACTTCAGATTAAGAGAATCTCGACTGGATTTTTGCATAGATTTTTTTAAGTGTTAAGTACTACATATAATTTAATTGTGGCATTTAAAGGTAAAGTTAGCTTTTTTTATCTAATCTAATCTTATCTTATCTTATCTTATCTTGTCTTATCTTATCTTATCTTATCTTATCTTAGCTTATCTTATCTTATCTTATCTTATCTTATCTTATCTTATCTTATCTTATCTTATCTTATCTTATCTTATCTTATCTTATCTTATCTTATCTTATCTTAGCTTATCTTATCTTATCTTATCTTATCTTATCTTATCTTATCTTATCTTATCTTATCTTATCTTATCTTATCTTATCTTATCTTATCTTATCTTATCTTATCTTATCTTATCTTATCTTATCTTATCTTAGCTTATCTTAGCTTATCTTATCTTATCTTATCTTATCTTATCTTATCTTATCTTATCTTATCTTATCTTATCTTATCTTATCTTATCTTATCTTATCTTATCTTATCTTATCTTATCTTATCTTATCTTATCTTATCTTATCTTATCTTATCTTATCTTATCTTATCTTATCTTATCTTATCTTATCTTATCTTATCTTATCTTATCTTATCTTATCTTATCTTATCTTATCTTATCTTATCTTATCTTATCTTATCTTATCTTATCTTATCTTATCTTATCTTATCTTATCTTATCTTATCTTATCTTATCTTATCTTATCTTATCTTATCTTATCTTATCTTATCTTATCTTATCTTATCTTATCTTATCTTATCTTATCTTATCTTATCTTATCTTATCTTATCTTATCTTATCTTATCTTATCTTATCTTATCTTATCTTATCTTATCTTATCTTATCTTATCTTATCTTATCTTATCTTATCTTATCTTATCTTATCTTATCTTATCTTATCTTATCTTATCTTATCTTATCTTATCTTATCTTATCTTATCTTATCTTATCTTATCTTATCTTATCTTATCTTATCTTATCTTATCTTATCTTATCTTATCTTATCTTATCTTATCTTATCTTATCTTATCTTATCTTATCTTATCTTATCTTATCTTATCTTATCTTATCTTATCTTATCTTATCTTATCTTATCTTATCTTATCTTATCTTATCTTATCTTATCTTATCTTATCTTATCTTATCTTATCTTATCTTATCTTATCTTATCTTATCTTATCTTATCTTATCTTATCTTATCTTATCTTATCTTATCTTATCTTATCTTATCTTATCTTATCTTATCTTATCTTATCTTATCTTATCTTATCTTATCTTATCTTATCTTATCTTATCTTATCTTATCTTATCTTATCTTATCTTATCTTATCTTATCTTATCTTATCTTATCTTATCTTATCTTATCTTATCTTATCTTATCTTATCTTATCTTATCTTATCTTATCTTATCTTATCTTATCTTATCTTATCTTATCTTATCTTATCTTATCTTATCTTATCTTATCTTATCTTATCTTATCTTATCTTATCTTATCTTATCTTATCTTATCTTATCTTATCTTATCTTATCTTATCTTATCTTATCTTATCTTATCTTATCTTATCTTATCTTATCTTATCTTATCTTATCTTATCTTATCTTATCTTATCTTATCTTATCTTATCTTATCTTATCTTATCTTATCTTATCTTATCTTATCTTATCTTATCTTATCTTATCTTATCTTATCTTATCTTATCTTATCTTATCTTATCTTATCTTATCTTATCTTATCTTATCTTATCTTATCTTATCTTATCTTATCTTATCTTATCTTATCTTATCTTATCTTATCTTATCTTATCTTATCTTATCTTATCTTATCTTATCTTATCTTATCTTATCTTATCTTATCTTATCTTATCTTATCTTATCTTATCTTATCTTATCTTATCTTATCTTATCTTATCTTATCTTATCTTATCTTATCTTATCTTATCTTATCTTATCTTATCTTATCTTATCTTATCTTATCTTATCTTATCTTATCTTATCTTATCTTATCTTATCTTATCTTATCTTATCTTATCTTATCTTATCTTATCTTATCTTATCTTATCTTATCTTATCTTATCTTATCTTATCTTATCTTATCTTATCTTATCTTATCTTATCTTATCTTATCTTATCTTATCTTATCTTATCTTATCTTATCTTATCTAAACGTTTCTTTCCAAAACGATTTTTATAATTTTTAATTAGAAATGGTTAATTTTAATTTTGGTTAAAAACTAATTCTGTCCAATTATGTTAAAACTTCTTAAGATATATTTAATTAGATTAAAATATTCTATTTATTAAAAATAAAAAATATTTAATTGCCCTTTATATTTTAGAACCTATGGGGTACTCTTACCCCCGGAAACCTTTATATTGGCTTCGAAAGAAACCGTTCTTTTGACTTGTTAATATTATTGAAGTAAAAAAAATTGTTTATAATGTAAACGTTTACTTACGCAATATAATTAACAAATATTATTAACTGTTCCAAACCAAAATACTATATCTATGAAAAGAACAACATCAAAGATAATGCTAATTTTGTGAGTTTGGAATTTTTTCACTAAAACTGTATTCAAAACTGTTAACAAAGCAGTTCATAAATATAGCGTGCTGTTAAAACTTAATGTTGGTTAATTGGTTTTGCCATACTTTTTCGCAATAGCAAGAAATCTTTTAATAGAAAATTCGAAAGCTTTCACTAGTAAAAAGCTAAGAATATGTAAGCAAGAAATAATGCAGACTTCATTACAGGCAAAACCACAGACCGACATCGACTGAGTGGCTGACTTTGTGCGGAAAGTTTCAACGAAATTTATGCAAGTTTGAACAGAAAAAAGGGTTCAAACTTTGTGCGCTGCTAAGAAAGAGTTCAATGAATGAATTATGATATATTTTCTATATGTTTGGCGCCTTTTAAGCGCTACACGCCTTCAACTCTTTAGAACGCTGGAGCTGGTTCGAGCATAGATAAAGAAAAGAGTTGGTAGAGTTAAACGAAAACAATTAAAAAATGGTGGAAAATATATTAGTTGAGGTTTTTTTTTAATTTTTCTTTTTTATTTTTGTTTAGATTGTCCTTTGCCTTTAACTTCCTCTACTATTTGCAGATATGCATATTGTTTTCTTTCTTTACATACTTTTCTGCCCATTTTTCATCCATTTTGTAGAGCTTATTTCCAATTATTTTATGTTTTTCCCTTACATGCACATAGTTTTTTACTCTTTCCTCTGCTTATTGTTCTTTCTTTTTCTTCTTAATACCCTTTCATTTGCTCTTATTTAATCATATTTTCATCCTTTTCAGGCGTGCCAAAATATGTCTGCGGCTGTAGCTTTAGCTTTAACAGTCTGACATCCTTACAGCATTCATGCTTAATACAGTCAGTCTATTGCAAATAGCAGGAACCACAACAACAACAACACCCGACCAGACGCCATCTTGGCTTTTTGCCAATATTAATCGAATGTTGAAGTTGGCTGCAGGCGCTCTATAGCCCTGCCTTCATTGCTGCGAATGTTGTCCTTCCTTTCATCCTGTTTGGGTTCTCGGGCGCATCCTTTATTATTTTCATGCAGAGTATTTTTGTTCGTTTTAATGAATTTATAAGTAGAAAATTGCTTTATAGAATTCATTGTTGTTTTTTTTTTTTTTATTGTTGTGTTGGTCGTCATCGCTGTTGCCGTTGTTGTAAATTCTGTTGGGGCATGTTGAGCTCTTATCTTATTGTTGTAATTGCTGTTAATGCGATTTTAAGCTAAGCTGTCGAGCGTCATTAATATTGTTGCAAGTATTTTTCGGTTGTTATTGTTGTTGTTTTTATATTTTTGAGGATTTGCAGTAATGTGTGAAAAAGTTATTGGATGTTGTTGTTGTTATGGCTTATTGTTGCTTTTAATTCCCAGATAATGAAATAAAAATGAGCGCAGTTTGAAGAGAACTTTTCATTATTCCAGAAATAATTAAATTTTTTGAGTGACTTCATGAAAATTTCATTTTAATGCTACTCTTATTTCACTCACCATAATTGAAGGTTTATTTTCTTTTAAGTGTACTTAACGTGAGTTATAGGAAGATAAGTGTAATTTTTTAACAAATAAAAAATCATTTTTAGTGATTAGGTTAGAATGATCTAAGTATAATTATTTGGACTTAGATTTAGTTTTTAGAGTCAGTTGTGTTCTAATTGACATTTCTAAGTGAGCGCTCTAGAAATTTTAACAGTAGAACTACTTTTTTATGCGTTTTTAGAGAAATTTTAGCTCTATAATAAACACACTCTACTAGGTGCGATTTTTCAAAGCATTAAAATCCTTTGAATTTTACGATTAAGTACGAGAGAAATTTTTACAATTGAATTAATGTTAATGTTTATAATGTATAAATGAGTGAGTAAAATTTGGCTTATATTTAAGTGTTCTTCACATTAAGCTTGCATAGAGTTGTAATTATATCAAAATAAATTCAAAAGAACCAATTTTTCAGATTTGAATGAATTGAGCTGAGTAAGATTAATTTAAACACTTATTTTGAAAGACTATTTCTTATTTCTTTGATCAATAAATGTTTAATTTATTTGAAGTTAGTTAATCAGACAGAAATTTTCTTTGAATTTACTTTGAATTTAAAACATTTTGAATTCAGTGACCTTAAAAGTTCCTTCGAAGTATTCTTAGAATTCAGTTTGTGCTTCCTTCTAGTCATGTGTCTTTTCTTTTTGCGCTTCATAAAAACCGACAACTTGTCAAGCTTCCAATCAAAGTTCAACTAGCCTCAAATTACGTAACACAAACAAATACTTGAATCCATTAAGAATTCTTAATAATCTAGGCTAGTCAAAAAAGAGGAAACACAACTTACAAGATGTATAAACATGTTTACCTCTGTTTATTTAGCAAACGTTGTGCTTTTGGCAGTTTTTCAAAAATGTATAAGAAAAAACAGACTTCAAAGGATCAACACGAGCAACATCGTTGCTATCAAAAGCAGCACGTCTTTAGTGTTCTTTTTATATCAAAAAAAAAACTTAAACATGCATGCATAGCAACAGTCGGCCGCATACAAAAACATACACACAGACAGGACTCTTATAATTTTTCCACACTTGCATCCCAAAAGCAAACATGACACCAACAACAAGATGACAATCAAGACTACAAACGAGCTC